>OY282594.1:8455588-9048588 GCA_958298965.1 Chrysolina haemoptera
CTCTCCTATCTTTGAAACCATAACCTAGAATGCATAAGATAAAATAATAAAATCCATCTGTATATCCTAAAAATATTCGTTAATATTTAAAAAAATACAAGTTTCTTTATTGAAATAAAATACATACGTCGCAGTTGCTTCGTTGACAACACACGCTGAATAACATCCAAAGATACCGGTTGTGTAATTTTAATTTTGAAAATTACATTCATGCAATATTTATTTATTTATTTACACTTGAAAAGCCACCAAAAATTAGCGATTCGCTCCGGAGCGCTACATCAAATAATAATAATAGCCATCCTCTATGCCTTTGGGTACACTCTACGTGTGTTTATGAGGAAGTATTACTAATTTTAACTATTATTATTATTATTATTAAAGAATAACATCGTATAATTGTAACTCATTATACTTCTTCTCGAACAAGCCTTTGCACGGCGAAACACATGTCATGTTTCGTAAACTATAAAAATTGTGAAAGCAATATTAATTTTTTTTATAAATATTATCTGTACTTCAAAATTGAAAGCATTTTTTTTTTAACAATCACCGATGCAATTGTATTACGACAATTTTAATGGATTATATTTCTCCCCTTTTCTCCTTTGTTGCTGGTAGCCTTTCTGCCCTCAAGTGAATATGTATTTATATGCCTCGATTTGATGAGGAAGTTAAGAGTTAATTGACATCAATTATTGATCTAAGAACTTATCTTTAGTGAAACTAGCGGGATGAACTACAACTGGAGGGTTCAATCAAAGGGTAATTAAACTTTTTATGTAGGAAATATCTATTGAACAAAGCACGAGAATCATTATGGGGGTCACTATGATTATACGGGTATAATATGGAATAGATGTAGTCTTCTAACAGGATATCTACTTCTTGGCATGTATTTTTGGGACTTTTATACTTCTACAAAAATCAAAAAATGTACTACTTAAATAATTCTGAAGTTGACAAAAAACTATTTCAAAAAACGAATTTATTACACAAAACCAAATTTCCAATCTATATTGCAAATCTGGTTGTGGATTATGTGATATTTTGTTGAATTGATTAGTTAGATAGACACGTGTCGTAATTTTGATATTTACTATTCCTGATTTTTCTATTATTGTCAATGAAAAAATAATTGGTGAAGGAGCACTATATTTTTGTCTCGGAACCGGTCAAAACTACTGCGATTTTGATGATTTTTCTTTTAAGATTGGTCATTGAAAATGCTTCATTCTCTATAGCTTGAACTTTGACGATCCTAATATAGTACTTTTATTATTATTAAATTTTGTTTAATTGTGGGGTTGCAGTCAAATAATTTGGGCAATTTCTACGAAAATTCTATGGAACTGTCAAGCTTTCGGCAATGTTTATTACCTTCCTCAGTATAACTGAAAATACGCAAATGTACAATAAATGTAGTTGAGAAAAGATGGAGTACTTCCTAACGTGAGAAGGTATAATAAAATTGACAAAAATCGGTAACAGAATGGATATGAAGTAAAATGAAACGATTGATGTAGAAATGACAGTGACAATTCATTTTAGTTTTTAAATCTGAAATAACGTTATTCTTAAACATTCATGAAAACAATATCTAATAATAATAATGATACTGATAATGAAGAAAGCCGTCATCTTTTGTTCACTTTGTCTGCTCAGGTCACATGTTTCTCGAACCCAATCATTACTTACTTCACGATTCAGGTGAATGATCCTGCGCTCTGGAGTATCCTTAAGGCAGGACCACAGGAGGAGGATACGCGGTGACGGTAACACTAATACATACATATCTGACCGCAGACAAATTAAAAGAAGTCACCTTTTTTGGCGCAATTGTTGTTGTTATAAACAATGGAAACCACATCAACTTTTCACTTCCCTTTATAAACAGTTGTCGAAACAGTACACGTGTAGGTTGTGTGCTGCCGCTCTCTCACTTCGGCGCATCGGCCGATGGGAGTGGAAGAGAGATAGATGCGTCACAAGCCGAACGCTGAGGCCGATTGTGCCTCTTTTCAAAAGTTTGATTGAGTTTTTCACAATATTCTTCACCCTATTACGGATGAATTGTTATTCAATCCATCGTGTTCTATGAAACTATAACATTTCTAACCTTTTAAATAAAATTCCTAGCTTGAGAGAGGTCATGCCGCCACTGCATTTGATATGTATGCATTCCTCAACCATTCAAAACAATTACTTCAAGAAAGCAACGGTAGTTCTTCACTTTCTTTCGGGTATTCAAATAGAAGCATAACTATTAGTAATATAGGCGTTTCATGCTAATGTGAGATGCGGTATCTTTTGGGATGTAGATATTTCGTTAAGATAATTCATGAAACGATAAGGAATGTCTTTAGACTCTTTAGGAATCTTTATTATTCGGTGAGATGCATTTGTAAGGTTTATTTACATTTCTTTTCTATGATGTAACTGAGGTCCATTCAGAAAGTTTCGAGAAGAACGATAAACGGTCTGAAGTGACGATATTTGTGCTGTTAATTTGGTAAGGTTTATCTATCGTGGTATTTGGTTAAACCGTTGAATAGTGTAAGGAAACATTTCTATTATTTATTTATTTATTTATTTATGAACGGGAAAATCCCTTTACAGATAATACATATAATGTTAGTAGTAAACAGAGCTAAAGTAAGTTCAAATTTAATTCACAACACAAGTGTTTATGAACGAATATAAACAAAAGCATAGAGCTAAATATAATCACTTGACTAGGTCTTTTAATTGGCGTACCAAACTATCACAGGCATAAAAAAAGTCGAGACATTGGTTGCACTGATTTGCTAAATTGGTCGAACGAGCAACAAATGTGTTCCGTCCATAGTTAGTCCTACAAAAGGGTATATTGAAAGTGTTGATTGAACGAATAGTCCTGTCCGGGACATGGATACCAATTTCAGCAAGTAATTGAGGGCGTGGTATAAGAGAGTTGAAAATATCATATAGTGTTCTAAGATCCTTCTGTTTGCGTCTTGTTGTGACTGGCAGCAGATTTAATTCAGTTTGTATGTTTGCATAATCAATATTTGCCATATTGATACCCTGTTTGAAAGCTACATAGCGCAAAAATTGTTGTTCTACTATCTTCAGTTTGGTTATATGAGTTTCGTAAAGGTGACCAAACACATGAAGCGTATTCTAAATGAGATCTGATTAGAGAAAAGTACAACAACTTAAGTGTGTTAATGTTTGTAAAGTCTTGAGTGATTTTTTTGACAAAGCCTAAAAGTTGAAGAGATTTGGTAATTATATTTGATATATGTACAGTAAAAGAAAGTTGAGGATCGAAAGTAAGTCTTTCACATATTCGTTTACATCTAAGTCAACACCACTGGTACTGTATTGAAACTGAGTGGTGTAACGAGATCTATGAAATAGCGCAACATGACATTTTGCTGGATTCAATTCCATGTCATTTAACTCACACCAGTTGTCCAAGTTTTGTAAATCTGACTGTGACAACATATATATATATATATATAAGATTCCACATATATATATATATATATATATATATATATATAAGATTCCATATATATATATATATAAGATTCCACATAAGTTCTCACACATTCATCATCTACATAAACATGATTACATTTTTTAAAATGATGAACTATGAAGCTATTAATAAAAATTAAGTGATTGATAATAATAACTTTGTAATAGAGAAATAACTGTCCGTAGTTCAACAAAACATCGTGTGTGATGAAAATCATTTCAAAAAGTGTGAATGATGAAAAGTCCACCTTGAAACGAAGTTTCAATGTAACATTTAGATAATAAACTTGAGTTTCATTTTGCTGACATTTCATATTTTGATTTTCAGAGTGTCATTCAAATGACAGGATTCCGATCATTGGGAGATGAAGAAGAAGTAGAATTTGAATGTCAAATTTCCGAAAAAGGCTTGGAGGCGACAAAAGTAACTGGACCGCAAAATTTGGATTGTAGGGGCTCCCATAGAAGACCGGTTTCCAAAAAACGCTTCAGGAAGATAAGGTATGCATTTTTCAGGGAAATTTCTGATTATATATGCAAACAGTTGAAGAATGATGTTTGTTTCCAATGATCATAGTGGTAAGGTGTAATTGTCGTACTTGAATAATTAAACATCGTGATGAGATACCACTTATAAATATATGTCAGAATTTCTACCTGTTTTCTAATTTAGATTACTTATAACGGGTGTTAGATTTTATGTTGCCTAAGGATTTTCAATATTCTCTCAGTTTTTCCCTGCACAATTAATAATAACGTATTTGTGGTCTGGTTTTGTGGATATTGCCTATAGTTCCATTCTGAATGATTAATCATTTTTTCATAAATAAAAACTTTCAATTTGCATTTTCTTTTTGGTGTGAAATGATTTTTTTATTTTTCCTCAGATCTATTAACACGAAAACTATAGAATATTTTATATTTGTCTAATATATCGCTAATGCGTTTTCAGATGCTATAACTGTGGGGAATTCGCTAACCATATTGCGGCCAAATGTCAACTTGGCCCCCAACCCAAACGTTGCCACAACTGCAAAAGCGAAGACCACCTGATCGCAGATTGCCCCACAAGAACTGAAAAAACTCCTAAAAGTGGTGAGGGGTCAAAAGACGGAGACGCCGTCCCTGCCGAACAAAACGGCAACGACAGTGCTTCGAGCTCGCACGATCCGGCTGGCGCCATCTCTGAGGAAACTGATAAACCTAGTAAAGAATAGAATAGGAAACTGAGTACCAGTTTGTGTTCATTGATGAAAATTACGTTAGGTGCCAGTAACATGTAAAAATTGACAAAAACTTTATTTCAGCCGAAGATTCAATATGCAACTACAGAGTAATTCTGTGATAAGGCCGTAGTATAGATTTTCAATTCGAGGAAAAATATTGGGAGATTTCTGTTTCAATTCGAGGAAAAATATTGGGAGGTTTCTGTTTCATTCTGTTTCAATTCGAG
Source organism: Chrysolina haemoptera (assembly GCA_958298965.1). Taxonomy (NCBI): domain Eukaryota; kingdom Metazoa; phylum Arthropoda; class Insecta; order Coleoptera; family Chrysomelidae; genus Chrysolina; species Chrysolina haemoptera. The sequence goes on from OY282594.1 coordinate 8,460,567, forward strand.
GAAAAATATTGGGAGATTTCGGTTTCAAAACCTTCGTGTCGGTTATGCCAACTGGTAAAGAACAAAATTGAACTGGAAATTGCATGAACATTATGAAGGAAAAATCACAGTTATTAAAAATTGTTAACAAAGGAACAATTTTACATTCAAATCTGCCTAAAATTTTTCATAGAAATGCTCTTATAGTGAAATTGCGTATCCAAGTTTGAGTGCATCTTAACAATTATTATATTAAGCTGCCTACCGAACAAACACATCGTTCTTTGAAACTTGTATTCTGAAAGTGAAGCTTGAAGTTTAAATGTTTTATTAGTTTGTATAATGAATCAATCTTTTTTTTAAAGGATTCAACATTATTATAAATATTCGTAGATAAAATGCATTTTTCTAACTTAAGAATATCTCAGTGAAATTATTGGTGAAAATATATTTTTCATGTGCCATGTAGATTTAGAAATCTTTATGACCACGAAGATACTTTCAAACTAGTTTTCAAAGAGGCACTCATTCAAAGTTTTTGATGAATAAATTCTACAAAGTATTCCAGAATCACTATTCTCATTAAGGAACAAGAGATTTTCATATTCCTTTTGACGCTTTTTTTCATTGAAATCACTGTCACCTGAAATAGTATAATTTCATAGTTAAACAAGATGTTCTGCAATACCAGGACCACGCTTATTGACATAATCCTATACAATAGAAATAATTGGGTCGGAAATCCATCAAAAAACAACTACTTTCCTGGCTAATACCACGACGAACGTTGAATTACATCTAATGAATTTCCGTACAGAGGCAGAGTCCTACAAGGATGTCTCCGCAATTGCTAGTTGCATGGAAATGTTCATTGAAACATTTGGACCGCATTTAGATCAATTTCTGGGTTCTTGCCCTCATCAGTATAGGCTAGGTCTCTGCAGACAGGACTAACTAATGTCAGCAACAAAATCTCCATGTAAAGGCAGAAGCTGAGAGACCGCCGCAGCCTAGCGTTCACTAAACCAGGGGCGCCATCTGAACTCCAGCCCCTCAACCAAAGCAATACCTAGAACTTGCGTGATTAATCTAACCACTGATACAAGAAATCTGCATTGCATTGTTCACAATAAGCTTGTCAAGAGAGAAACAAGATGTCCCGCAATACCAGGACCACGCTTAGTGCCATAATCCTAAATAGGAATAATTGGGTTTAAACAATCCTATTGTATAGTTTTAAATAATTTTTTCATCGAAACTGAACTCTTTTATAAAAGAAATTACTACAAATTATTAACGAATCAACAATTTTTCACTTGGAAATCCCCCTGATATTTATCATCGATGAGAAAAATCCAACAACCCTTTTGTTGCGATTTGAGTTCGAAAAAATGTGGATCATCCTCTGCATAAAAGCTAAACCTACCGAATTAACATAATGCGCTGTGAAACAAGGGTCTTAAATATAATGAAGTTTTGTATTTTATATTTTTCAACAGTTTTTGTGACAATTCAGTAACTTTTGTTTCACATAATTTCACATTGTTACGAATTTTCATAGATATAATCAATTTTGTTTTGAACTTGAATATATCTGTGTGGATTGGTATTGGTGAACACATATTTTTAATAAAACGCTTAGATATAGGAATTTAAATTGCCAAGAAGATAGTACCAATTGTTTTGAGAGGCGCATATTTTGAATTTTTAATTGATATATTGTACAAAGTATTGCAGAATGACTATCCCCATTAGTGAACATGCGATATTCAATGTCTCTTCAATGTTTTCATTCGAATAATATCTGGGATTTCTACTATAAGTATGATCAAACTGTTGACCGAGCGTACACCTGCATAATTTCATGAATTTCATTATGTTCACTATTGAGAATCAGACGAACAATTTTGGCGAACTTGGTAAGTTTGAAGTAAATTATTTATTGAGTCGTCCTTGTTTTTTTATTGTTTTTAAGTATTTTTATTCAAATTATGACAATATTATTTATTTTGACGTTTTTTATTGCAAGTTTTTCTTTTTTTAATTCTATAAAATTATTTCTAAAATGGAGATATTTTTCGTAGAGTGTGGCTATTATACAACATTCTTTCAAATTGGCGTCTATTACAGCATGAAGTACTTAATGGCACCTACGTTGAATAAAAAATACAACACATTCATATTTTTAAGTCATCAGTTTAGTTTATATTAGGTATTAGTTTTAAGATTTCCTGAACTACCAACCAAAGTAGCAGGCAATGGAATCCAAATCATGTTGTAAAGACATAATTTTAAGTGTAATTGTAATTAATTCATAAAAGGTTCCTACACAGTGCCACGTGTATATTTATAAGATTCTTCAAGTACCTGAAATGTCATTATTTTCATTTCATTCATGATATAACTGTACAGTGCCCAGAAATAAACAACATAAGAAAAACAAATTGGTAATGATTATTCTAAATATGAAAAGAAACTTCACATATTGCCACATATAAAGAAATGTTTTATACTACAATTATGAGCATATTATTTGAACAAATTCAGCGGAGTAACAAATTATTTAAATGAATTACTTTTAAAATGTCATACCCCTTTCACCGAACAACCAATATATTTTGTATATTTGCTTCATATTTCTCATTTTGTGGGAATGTTTGAAAAAAGGGGTACTCAACAAGTGAACATATCATTGTATCAAATTAATTTTCAATCAAGATAATTGAGTTGGGCACTGTGTAGTTAGTGCGCCACAGGTCGGAATTAGAGAAATAACCTGTACATTATTTGAAACAGACTAAGTGGTAATTCTGTAAGCTTTATGTCAATTTTTACCCATTTAGCATATTTTGTACAGGTTTATATAACTCTTACTGAATAAACAAATATGTTAATATGTGTGAACATGAGCATACAGGCTATACAGCTTGCAGAGATAACACTATATTTATATATTTTTTTACAGAATAACCAGATATTAAATATGTGTGAAAATCAACATCCGTTTAAAATTAACATACAGATTACAGAACTACTAATGTCTGGTAAAGGAGTATTTTACATTTGAAATTCCATCACTTGAGATGGTCAATGGAAAAGCTTTTATTTGCCAAGGCATAGTAAAATAATAGACTGATTTTCAGGGATTTATACAGACATATAATCAAATAGTATAATCTAAACTATAGATTCTTGCTTCTCATGACATCAATCTAATCACCATTCATCTAAAATCTCCACTAAAATAATTTGCTTATTTTTTTAACCAAATGCAGGTCATGTTCCAAATACGTAATATAGACTAGTTTATGAAATTTTCGTTTGTGTCTTTCTTCATTACATTTAATTTGTGATAAATATTGTTTATTAAAACACCATTTTAACGCAAGAGTGTCATCACAACTAATATCATTATAATAAATCTGAACCCCATAGAATTAATTGGGTTTAATGGGGCCATGCGAAATATCACATGTTTCGCTAACACAGTAGCTTTTTCAATTGAATTCGGAACTGATGGATGGCTCGTGACAGTTCCGTAACTCATGAAATTTTGTTTCTTCTCCGTTTTCAATGTGTTTCTGCATCAAATATTTCAAAAAATTGTCGAAAAAAACTGATTTTTCCGTTAACCAGCTGTTATCCCATTACGAACAGCAGCCCCTAAAAGTCGAAACTTGTGTGAGCCAAGGATTAACGAGGTCTTACCTTATAACGTGTGATTTTAGCACTTTCTCGGGCCATCAGATAAAAATCTGTGGTCGCTAAGGATTCGAACCTTGCCGACCAGCAGTCAATAATTTCGAACGCGAAAGTCTCAACCACTAAGCTACGTGGCCCTAAACTCAGATAATTCAGTGCTCATCACTTCGCGTTATGAAAAAAAAAATATTTTCTTGTTTTTGGAGCTACCTTTGAAATTACTCCTCTATTGATCCGCCCTTGATATCGTGTGAGCAGCAAACCAGAAGAGTCAATCAGCATACACATCAGTTTTCAAATATATTAGCATTCACTAGTAGAAATATTATTTGTGAAAATAAATTATATAGACAGAGTTGAAGTGCATTTTCCTTGCAATTGTTTTATCCAAGAGTGAATTTAATTGGTATAAATATACCTAATAATTCATGAAGGAATGTAAATTGATATCTTTAAGTAAAACACATAATTTTTTCACTGTTTTCTAATATAATCCATTTGAATCTTACGAAAATTTACAAAAAAATACGATTTTCAATACAATTAAGAACATAGCAACTTCCAACAAAATAATCGAAATTCATTCTCCATATGTGTTTTTCTTTTCTCGATGTCTTCAATCTATGTTGAGCCAGTGGCGTTAAATTTAAGAGGGGCCATACGCCCCCGTTAGAAATTACAAAAGTAGTTGAATGACATACCCATACCAAATTTTAGTAGGAAATGTTGAGATATTATGGGATTATTCTGAAAGATATATATTTTTTTGCCACTTTCAACAACTTGTAGCTCAGTTAAAACTGATCTTAGAGATATATTTAATGAAACTTTTATTAGCCTTTAAATGAAGTATTTCTTCATCATAGTTCGTCCCTTTGAATCTGGGAGACCTGTATATAATACCAAAACCAGTACAAAGCATCTAAAGAAGAAATTACTTTTGCGTTGAATGGAACGATTTTCATACAGTCCTGTCTGAAATCATAACTACCGAGAGACATTGCCTTAACAAACTTGCATTGATTATATGATTGCAAAGCTCCTCATCACCATTGGGTTCCATAACAAAAACAAGTAGGAATTAATTTCAATAATGATTGATTTCAGAGAAAGGGCATGTTCTCATGCTACCGGAGAATTTTTTGCATCCGGATGGGTGTAATGACCGCACCTTGCCAAATATTGATTTCAGAATTTCGTGTTACAGCGCTGTAGAATTAACTAGTTCAAATGTCATCTTAATGTAGGAAATCTGAAGTTTTTATTCATATTCTTATGAAACAGACCTTATTTCAGTTGATTCAAATATTTCAATAGTTTTTATTGATAAGTAATACAAATTATAAAATAAAAACAAAAATTAATCCAGGGCGATTTGATTAATTTCGGTGGCGCATTTGCTTTTTCAGCTGCAGGAAAACCCGAAAAAACCTGCAGCACCACACCGTCTGAAGATCTTGATCTGGCAATGTCCCCTCTCTAAAAATAAAATGTAGAGTGTCTCCAGAGGCTCCAATATATTCAATATATCATCAGAATATTTAGTCACACAACTATCGTCAAACTTAAACTAGTCCTTTTTGTCTTTGGTCAATGCGTAATAATGTCCAGATTCAACGCCAGAACCACAGTGGACAATGATTGCATAAAGATTATCATAGTGGTCTGCTAGATTAAGGTGATAATATATTTCGAATCTTCGTAAGAGTTTGAAGAGCATCAGTGTTATTATTGGATTGACTGGTGCCTCAGCTATACTTTTTGTCTTATAATTGTTAGTGAGTTTGGCGCATATTTGGCAATACAGTTGATCATCGCCAGTTAAAAGTTCTACTTTCACATGATAAAACAGTAAGTTTTGCACGCACTGGTTAACAGTCATATCGGGAAATGCTAGTTGAAGTTCCAGAAAGTCACATACGTTTTTGCTATCACTTGAACGTATTCTACAACGTAAACTAGTTAGGATTTTTCTAACGAAATATCTACAAACACAAGACGAGATAGACTGTACGGAATCATTCAATCCAGAGCGGTCGGGAGTATGGATTTTGTTATTTTCCTGATCAGGAAGAGTATTCCACAATAACCCCAATTCGGAACAATCCTCTTGTTGTTCTAAGGAGTATCCAGTGGACTTCAAATACTCCCGGAAATCGGTTGTTGGAAAAGATGATACATTTTTAAGAAACTGCAGCTGCATGAACAGGTGTTTGAGTTTGTTTGCTGTTGATTCAATATTCATATCTAAATCACGTCTCAATCATAATATTAATTAATATATATCAAGGGAGTAGAGTTTTACGAGTAGTTCTTTTACGAGTAGGCAATTTCTGCTAGTAAAAAAACTACAATTTTCTTCTACAACCTTTAAAGAAGATAACAAATGCAGAGTTTTGGAACAAATATGAAATGAATTTCGCTTATTTGTTGTCGATATTACTGTTATCAACATCGATTTAACTTTCAAATAACCATTTTCTTGGGAGGAACTCTTCATTTTAAATTTTTTTTTCTAAATCATCTAGCAATACTCTGTAAAGCTATGAATACCTTTATCTTTATGCTTTGACAAAAAAAACTCATATTCGCACTATTCACGATTTTCTCTGTATAGCCTTCATTGCTTTCCACAGGGTATAAGATAGCTCTCAACAAATCATTGATGTGAAAAAAAAATAGTGTTAGAATAAATCCCTGCGAAACACTGGCATTTATAAGTAGAATATCAGATGAAACTTCGTCAACCCGCACGCGTTTGAGACCCTGTGACCAAATGAGGTCAAACCCAGATCGCCAGATTTTTCAATGGGTGCTCAATTCATTTCTGATGACGGAAACTGTATTGTCGATCATTCACAATTTATAGATATACCATGTTGACGGCTTTTTCCATCACCTTCGAGTCGCAAACAATATTTTTTTCCTAAAAATACTGGTTGTACATATTCTTGCAATTTTCCAGTTGGGAGGAAATAATTTGTTAAGGACTGGTGTCAGTTCGGTAGTACATTTTTTAGGAATGGTTGGCAAAATTGCGTCAGATTCACTAGCTTTGTTAGTGTTAATACCCAGCAAAATCCATCTGACAGGTCATTGGCGAAAGGTAAGCCCATGCTAATGACTGCCAATAGTAGAGAAGGTATGGAGTTGTTTTCTCAGTGAATATAGGAGAGTTTTTTTCCTGGATGTTCATCGATAGTGTTCCATTCTCTTTGGTTCGGGAAGAAAATGAACTGAAACGAAGTTCCTTTGCACAGCTTTAGCAAATGGCCAAAACGAACTGGACTGGATTGTCTGCTTGCACATGTTTCTAGATTCAACATACTTTGAACAGGTTTCAGGGACTTGATCTCAAGGACACGATTGCTTATACTATAAGAATATTAACCCATTCTTGGTAAAATATATGTCATTATTGAGATTCAAGGTGGAGTCTGGAGATCGTACACTCACGACTTTACTCTCATCTCCTAGTGGCGGTCCTTAACGTCCTGACTTGTCATGGCGGTCATCGAAAGTAAAGTGGTCTCAAACGGTAGCTGAGGTTCACAGCCAACACGAGTGACAACCTGTGAACCCCTAGCTCACCGTACACTTATGCATAACGGGGGGGTGAGATATCTGAAAAATCTGTCTCGAGAAGGATTGAAGAAACTTGCAGCGAGAACTCGAACAAGTACAGATTTGGATCTGGTGCCGCATTCTCCCTAGACCTCTGGTTACCTGTCGTTAGACTCATACCCTCTTCTGGAACGGGGCCAGTGCAGATTTGGATATGCCAAATGAGCCCGCCAAGCTACCATTTCATTAACAGCAGTGACAGTACCCGAGCAGAATGACCACTGCTCTCTGGCCGAGATGACCAGTTTTATCACGGCCTCTAATACAAACAGCTAGGACTTTGATCGCCTCTACAGTAGTATGCTGGTATTTTTGTTATTCAACGAAATCCCCCCTAGAGAATCAGCCGTACTAAGGCTCTCACGATGAGAAGGATTGAAGGAACTTGTGGCGATAACTGTAACATCTGTACCAGTTGGAGCCAACCCCTAACCGCTGAAGGAATCGTCTGCGGCCGCCGCACTGCCCAGATGAGAACCAGCACTACCAGTAAGGAGGGCATCAAATGGGACTGGTGGCCGTTGATGTAATGACCCGCAGCTACCCCAATAAACATTTTCATTTATATAATAGTAACCGTAAAGTTATCAGCACTATTTTATAAAACCGTAATATATATAACCTAAGCATGGTAATATTTCTGTAACTCTTATAAACCCTTTACAACACTTAAATGGAGCAATTTGTAAGAGTTGCGAACACCTTTATTAAGTAACGTTATAAAACCTATAGGTCTATAACTAATAGTTACAGAAATATTTCCGGTACCTTTATAAAACTTTCTTATAAAACTTCTTCTAGGAAGAGGATGGAATTATATTTAGTTTTATTACTGACTTCGTTACTCTTATAAACTTTTCCTATAGAGGTGTTGGTAACCTTACCATTACTAAATTATTTCTCTGTCACACGTCCAATATGTGTTTTCTCTTTTTAGCATACATTGATTATTATATTACGTTTCTTTTCGTTAATTCCACAATTTTGAACATCAGACAGTATATAGTAATTCATTTTTGTCTCCATGTTTTTATATGATATTAAGATGGATGATATTATGGGCACTTAAATATTTGTTACATCATGTCCACACATACGGTTAGACCAAAATTATATTGCCAATCATTTTTTACTGTAAATGCTAGCAAGGCACTTCTAAAAAATTCATTGGCCACTCAAATATGTATGATTAAGAAAGTTTTTATTGAATTTTAAAAAATAATTATATTGTTTTTTTTTTAATTTGTTTATAAAACGGAATCAATCACATGTTCTTATAATATAATGTAAAATAAAAGTCCAATATGAAGTCAGTTTTCCACAATTATGCTGAATATTTAATTTTTTATTCCTGTTTATATCTGCGTTTTAGAAAATTATCATGGCGGATAGAACAAACACCCTTATAAAAATTAGTTACCACAAAATTACTATCGGTAACACTATAAAACTTAAAGTAACACTATATATCCAGAAGTGGTGATTCTATAAAACTTTATAACCACTATAAATCCTTAGGTGTTAGTTGAGTGTCACAGCACACCACAAGTGATGGTTAGAGAACTATTGGTGGTGATATTCAACGGTGAAGAAGAAAAAGAAGACGAACTTAACCTCGAAAAACTGTAATATGTTTACATTTCTCTGTGTGTTGGAGCCAGACAAAATAAAATGTTTAAAATTGTACAAACGAGAGAACTAGGGCGAAAAGTCCCATCCTTAACAATTGTACCATCGGCATGGGAAAGAGACGGGACGTTATTTTGGCCCCCAACCAAGAAGAGGAGTCTACTTTCGAAACTAATTCTACATGTTCTGAATCAAGAATACATTCTTGTTCTGGATCTTCAAATTCTGTTAACCACTTCATTTTATAGTCATCATGATTGTCATTATTATCATTCTCATTATTTTCAGTGGATCTGACAGATACCTGTCGATTAACGACAGTGGTACTTTTTAATTTAATAGAAGATGCTGGCACTATTTGTGTTATTCTGGAAAAACGCCTAGAAACTTTCCGGCGAAATGTACTGCTGTACTTGATTTTTTTCCAGGTATTAATCATAATTAAATTCACAATTATGTCCCTATACACAGAGTTGATTCAGACCACTCCTATTTTAGGTTAACTTATTACTGAGAAGTGAGAACACAAAGAGAAAACATCAGTTACCCAAAGTTTTATATCGTATTTATAAAAGAACTTGTTACTAAAAGTTTCATAACGTATTTATAAAAGAACTTTAGTGTCTGAAGTTTTAGAAAGGTAAACAAGGATGCTATTATAAAACTCAGAAACCATTAGTTTTATTACGGAAGTAACGGCAAACCTTATATAAATTTGTTATATAAATTGAGGTAACTATTACTTCAAGTTTTATAACACAGTGATATAAATAGTTACAACACTTCATTATAAATCTAGAACTTACAGTAATGGCATAAATCCCTAATAAACCTAATTTACTATAAGTGTTGCAATAAAACTTCAAAGCATTTCCTTATATAATTGTGTAACCTTTATAAATACTTTATAAAAATATCAGTTACTATAAGTCACGAAAATTGTTTATTGGGACCGCACCACTTGGCTGATAACCAGCCCCACCGGGGCTTTCAGTTGCAGTTGCAGATTGTAGGACTGCAGATCCAAGCAGTTTCTGCATACCATGGAACCAGCTGATGGCAATAACAGGTCATTGGGGCCTACTTGTCTGGCTGCTGCAGCCTCCCAACAGCTACTATCAATAGACCGTTTTTCATCAAAGAATCTTCTCAATTAATTTTCAAACTTGGGAAATATTCAATTAGAATTGACCTATTTGAACACTTTATATTATCTTGTACAAAGGAAACAATTTTTGGATCAATAACATGTTATTATTATTACATCGCATTCGGTTTATTCAGTTTATTTATACTAAAATAGAACTTTCTTGATTATAAATAGATTTTTTTAATATTTTTTCGTCTCGTCCTCGAATATTTTCCGTAGAGATATTGTTAGCTATTTTATGTGAGATTATTAGATTACCTCCTTTGCAAAATCTAAAAATGCATGATTTATCTCTTCAAGGAGGACATTCGTGATACGTTATTTTGGACGCAGCCGAAGTCCATAAATATTACCATACTACCCTATAACGATGAATTACCAATTTTAATATTTTTTGGTAGGTATTAAATAAAAAAATGTATAATAATTTCCGATGCTTTATTCAGTTGTCGTTTCCAGCTTCAGCAGTGATGTTTATTTGGAAAATTGGATTGGGGATTATTTTCGTCCATGATATTTTCCACCACCACTGAAAAAAAAAAATTAAGTTGAAGTCAATTTGCTACACTAAATATTGTTATAATTTTTGTGGTAGCGTAAAAATTGTAAATCTTTATATTTTGTCATGTTGAAGGTTTCGTAGATCGTTGCAATATTTGTTATTCTTCAACATCTTGCGATTGAACTGAAAACATAAGCGTTTCATTACCAGGTTGAGAGAAGAACAAACAATTGCATAGGCATATATAAGCAAATAAAGACCTTTTACTTCTTAAATCAAAAACTGTCCGTCGGACGAAACGAAGTCAGGAGACCATATCTCAAAATAATACTTACTTGACAAAAAACAGAAGCATATATCATTATTTTGATAAAAAATATGACAGGGCATTAAGATTACCATCATCATGGAAAAATGTTTTTTTATGTGTAATTGGCATGTACCAAAATAAAAAAAGTCAAAGCCGTTTTAGAGATATTGAGAAAGAACTGATAGTTTTGTTGAATTTCAACATCCTGTATCTCAGAAATGAAGCAGTTTAGGACCCATGTTTATGGAAAAAAAGTCTTATTTAGTTTTGTCCTTAAATATTACCGGTCTTTTTATATTTTAAAGACGATAACTGAGTTCTTCTTTATATACATATATAATACGTGTTAGAGCTTTTGAAACAATTTCTTCAATATGTCAGGATGGCCGAGCGGTCTAAGGCGCCAGACTCAAGGTTACTTGCCTGTTAACCCAGGTTCAGAGCGTTCTGGTCCACTCTGTGGGCGTGGGTTCGAATCCCACTTCTGACATAATTTTTTTATTTTTATCTCTATTTTTATTATTCTAACTGATTCATAATTCAAAATCGGTGATTGGAATGATAAAATTCAATAGACACACATGACAGTTGTAAATTATAATTTTTTTTGTTAAAATGAAATAATAATAATTATAATATCAATATAATGAGAAGATATGTATATCCACTGTACTGGTTGGAACGTTCTTTGTAATAATGGAAAAACTGGAGTTTTATCCCAATATCAGACCACAATTCTCAATACCTCACACAACACGTGTTGTATTCACCGAATGGCCATCCTCTGGAGAAAGATCAAACTAACGTCGTTACAAAATTGGCCTAATATAGGTAGACATTTGAAAATTTCACTTCATTCAAAAATCCAATTGGCCTTAACAATAACGGAATATAATAAAATTATTTTCTCGTAAGCATTGCTCTAAGAAAATTTTATTAAAATGCCTTAAAAATTATAATATAATAAGAAAATAAAAAAAATTAACAATGCAGATAGAATATTGTGAACTGTTTTCTCCCTCATCTCATCTGTTATCTGAGATTTTTTTTTGATTTATTGAAAATATTTGAAATTAATATTTCCTATTGAGGATTGGCATCTGCCATTCTATTTGGATGGCATTTGTGGCAAAACGATGCGAACTACCTGATAGTATATTTCCACCACCTATCCATCCTACATTACATATAAAAAATTGAAAGGAGTTTGTATCTAATTCAATGTTGCTATGTTATGAAATGTTCAAAAAAATTAATGGAGAAAATCCCAAAAGAATTAACAATCATTTCATGTATAAACTGAAATTATTATGTAGTCATGAACATCTACAACAATAATTGATTATACATTTAACTAATGGTAATTATTTGGCTTTCTCATGGGCTCAGCTTTTTACACAAGAGGAGTCTTCGTGAGATGTAAATAATATTATTTGAAAGTTTCTTCAGATACTTTCATGGCGTTCGTCAGCTCGAGAAACACTTCACTCACCCTCCCCAGCCACCACTCGAGGATGAAGCGGACGACTGGCTCCAGGAACCCCCGCCCCCACCTCCACCTCCTCCGCCACTGCCTTTACCACCACCTCCTCCACTGGGCCGGTAACCACATCTGCTACATCCTCCGCTACCAGGTGATCTTTTCGAACGTGCTTCAGGACTGGTTGGAGGAGCAACTTCTTCTTCACCAGTTTTAATAGATTCCTCAGGAACGAGATCCTGCAAAAATGATGGCCACTTGTTTAACATTAAATATCCGGTTGTGAGATGACTGAAAATGCATAAAGGTGAACGTATTTTTGCCCATGACATAAACTTCATTTCTGAAGATGTAAATTTCTGGATATTAAAAATTACATCAATAAAGTATCGCGTATTTTTTCTGTATCCGAAACCTGAGTTTGTCGAAAAAATATTGTGTGTTATTCGAGCAAAAAGTGTAATTGCTGCTCTCCAAACTGTCGAGCGGCAATCCATAACTTTGCGCTCCAAATACAGAAATAACTACTGATGATACTTCGATCAAAAGCTTATTTCTTTAGTACACCTCAGAAAAATTGGAGATTTGTCTATAGATATTCCAATACTAATGCCTTCCTGACATATTATCATTTTAAATTCGTCGAGTCTTTACCATTTGGTATCTGTGGTAAGATAAAGTAAATACCGTATTGAATTGCAACTAATATATTGAGTATGTGTTGCTATGATGTTATGATGTTCATCGTATAATGGGATACTAAGCTTCCTTTAAGTTGAATCTTTATTACAAATTATTAACATCATAAGATCATAACAACAAATAATACTGAAAAGGGGAACATTCCCAAAAAAAAAACAAATAAAACATTAGTTACAATATAATAGATCAGTTACTTCATAATAGATACCAAATGGCATGCTCAAATGACAATAACGTGACATAACCAAAGTTGTTGATTTCATTTTCACATCATCGTTGTCAATGATACGATAAAGCTTTGAATGTAACTAGATTATTATGCAATTTAAATAAATCTCGGAGGTTACACAGGCGACTCAGCGCAGAGTGCCTCGTCGCTTGGCAATATCCTCGATTATTATAAATCGCATAATAATCTCGTTACATTAATAGCTATAATAATCATATAAATCAATGTATCCAAAAATGATCTTTGAAGACATATATTCAATGTGAAAATAGAAACATTTTTCGCTTCTCTTTGCCCCCAGATTCCATCAGTTCATGTAAAGAAGCATATTTATCAATTTAAATCTCAGTTGAAATGAAAAAAAGAACTTGTATCGGTAAATACCTTTTCATCTTCTATTGCAGGAGCAAGAGCCAGAATCAACCTTGGTAATGGTAGTACTTTTATATCATCCGAATCAATTTCATTATCATTGTTGATAGGTTCAGTTAACGGAATTAAATAAACAAACCCGACACGTTTGGATAAATCAACGACATTTTTTTGGCAATGGACGTTTACCACTACGCTTGCAAATATCGAAAGTATGATCGTGAATAACATTTTAACAATGAATGATTTTTCTTGAATCGGAAGTTATATACCTATCTGAGAATTTGATTCGCAAACAAATTAATGACGGAACTACGGCATAATTGAAAATATCTCCTCAGTTTGCTGCAGGCAATTCAATTCTTGCAGTTTTTCTTGGGAATGAGTGTTTATTCAATAATTACATCACAATTGCTTCATAATTGAGATCCATTGTGTGAAACTGATGAGATTTTATAATCTGCATAATTCCACTGACAATAATATCGTTGGTAAGTGAGCTTGCATATTCTAAAGCTGCGACGTCAAAGGTCTCTCAAGAATAATTCCTCAAGTATTTTTACAATTTCTTACTAATTTTATACCATTCATTGTATTTATCAGCGTCCCTGAGAAAAGCACAATCCATAATATTCCAGAAGCATCATCTCGAAACTTCTAGCAGCATATTTTATAATTCCAACCAATCATTTGATCACCCTTTTGAAACCTTTTCTTATAAGGGAAAGCTGTTGAATGATTTCATCTTGTATTTTATGTTATGTTTTATGTTAGATAGTATCGTATAGGAAATTTGCGAAAAGCTGGATTATTTTCAGTTATTGTCCGTTTGATCCTTGCCGACAAAACTCTCACAGTATATGAAATTTGCGAAAGGCTGGATTATTTTTAATCCATTTTCATATTAAAAACACTATGTTTTTTCTTGAAAAAGCTATTCAAGAGCAGCTTCATCTATGTTTACATATCGCAAGCTCAGAGAGAGAGGGTGTGGTGGCGTTAATACCAAAGACTGAAAAGCGCCCCATGGACGAACCAAATTTTACCGCCCAATCAGTAGCACATCCATCTTTTTCCTAAAACAATTTACGGAAAAGTACAACTTTCAAAACGAAAAATCGTAGGAAAAGTACTTTAACGAAACGTGTCCCCTTCAATGTGTTTGCATTCACGTGTTTCATCCATTTCTATCAAAAATAGAAGAGAAATGTTTTGTCCTTCCATTATTCTTGGATCTGATCGAGTTTCTTATATATTTTGGGTTAAATTTGCGATGTACTATCAATTACACCAAACTTCATAGTAATTGTAATGAAAAAGTATTCATTTTGAGTCAAGAACGCTATTGAAAGAAATATAATGAAAATTTTCAGTATAATTTTATTGAAAAAAAGTTATAATTTTCAACGAAAAAGTCCCAAAAAGTTGATTTCCTTTGGAGACGATTGCCTCATGATTTTCTCGTGGATCTTTCACTTGCCGCCACTGGAAAAATAATAATGATTATTGGAAAATATTTTTTTGCATTTTTGAAAAGTGGGTTACTTTTTGTTCACAAGGAATTTTCTGTGAGAATTCAATTTTCAAATGTCTTTGTAAAAGTATTGTTTCAATATACAAATTTCACAAGGAATTCATCAAGTTCTATGTACAAATGTTATGTGTAGTAAAAAGATCACTCAAACGAATGAGCTGATTTTTGCAAGAACATATTTTAGACCAGCTGTTGCTCTTATTGAACAATGGGGTTAATATGGATATTTTTTAAAATATATGCTCCGAACACAGATTGTGAATCCGTGATATATTGATCTTTTAGTGGGATATATATTACTACGCTACATGCCATTTCAGTTACGTGACAAAAAAAATATACATAAAAATATGATAGTTATGGTTTGGAATTATTTGAATAGCTTCTCAGTTATTTTGACACATAGAGTATTGTCATGAAAAATAAGATTGCACTTTCATTTCGTTCAACAAGCCATTTTTTCATTAGGGATTTGAAGGGAGGTGGGTCAAGATGAAAAAATAACTGAATTATGAACCTACTATGATCCAGCCTTCGCCTGTGAGAAGGCAAATGGAGGACCACCTCCTCCATGGTTTCCACCATGGTGTCCTTTATTGTGTCCCTCATTATGCCCTTGATTGTGTCCTTTATGATGCCCCTCATTGTGTCCTTCATGATGCCCGTGATTGTGTCCTTCATGATGTCCTTGATTGTGTCCTTCATGATGCCCTTGATTGTGTTCTCCATGATGTCCCCCAGACTGACCTTCACCTGAAAGGAAAGGAAGAAAGTTGAAGAAAATTCTCACTGAGTCATTATTTTTGGAAAGAATATTTGATTTGATTTATTCGACTGACACCGAGATCAAGGTCCTACGAATGCTCGGACTCTAATAGTAAATAGTGTGCCATTACATCAGAGTTGAAAACGAATTTTTTTTTGAACATTATAAAATAAAATAGTCCAAGTTGGAGTTTTGACCTCCTACCTGCAAATTCGGAGGCACTCACTCAGCGGTTACCTACGCTACGAAGCTGTATACGGGGTGATATCTAACATCAATGACGTTTTATAACGAATCGGTGATTGAATCTTCGGAAAAAAATTGAATTTAGCTGAAATTTTTGGAACCACTCTTCGCCAAATCTCAGCTGCCTGAATCACAGCCGTAAGAAAATAATGACTTTTATCCAACACATGACAGTTATTACTGTCATTATTAATGTCATTTTAGAGAAGTAAACTATCAAATAACACACTAGTGAGTTATAATCCATAAGTCACTAGTGAGTAACAAGTAAACTATCAAATAACACACTAGTGAGTTATAATCCATAAGTGAGTTATGGATTATAACTCACTAGTGTGTTATTTGATAGTTTACTTGTCTAAAATGAAATTATTAATGTCATTCCGACGTATTTTTGTTAATCAATCGTTCAAAAGGCCATCAATAGATTGGATCTGATGTGATTTTTGCTCTGAAGAACATTGTGCTCGCGTATACGAAAAGTTTGTTTGGCACCAATTATACTCAATTAAATTGTTATGCAATGTGTTGTGATTTTCCAAAACTATTTGTATGCAACCTCCTATGGGTTTTCATGTGGATAAAACTTCAAATAACCAGCTTCAGTTCGATCAAGAAAGAGGAACAGAGAAATACTTACTCTGCATTTTCATGCTCTTTCCTTCAGTTACAAAAAGTAATTATTTTTGTCCAGATTTTCAAAAGTCACCTTGTTTTCTACTTCTTTTGGTGGGGAGAGCAAACTGTACAATTTTGTTAAGTGTACGTAGTTCACCCTGTAAAGTGTGCTGTTTGTCATTTTCGCATGTGATCGTCGAATAAATGTATATCGCACTACCATCGGATATAACTCGAATAGTTTTCAAGTTGAAGTTATGATGAAATCTCAATCGTTACTGATTTTGAATGAAGAAGAAATAATAAATACAGTAACTGATCACTGCACTCACCTGCTCCACCGCCAAATCCTGCTCCGTTTCCGCCTCCAAAACCACCTCCACTGCCACCTCCACCTCCACCTCCGAATCCTCCGCCTCCACCACCTCCTCCTCCTTGACCACCGCCTCCTCCTTGACCACCACCTAATCCTTGACCACCTCCAAGACCAATTCCAATTTCTCCTCCTTTACCTCCTCCAATACCGCCACCAATTCCTTCGCCAATGCCGCCTCCTTTTCCTCCACCGAAACCTCCTCCACTTCCTCCGCCGAAACCGCCCCCGCTTCCACCACCGAAACCGCCCCCACCTCCACCTCCAAATCCTCCACCGCCACCGGCGCCACCTCCTTCACCCTTTCCAAATCCTTGACCTCCCCCTTGGCCAATACCGCCTCCGATACCTTCACCAATTCCACCTCCTTTTCCACCGCCGATGCCGCCGCCACTTCCACCTCCAAAACCACCTCCACTTCCTCCGCCAAATCCACCACCACCGCCTCCGCCGCCACCGAACCCTCCACCGCCACCTGCGCCACCTCCTTCTCCTTTTCCAAATCCTGCTCCTCCCCCTTTTCCAAATCCAGATCCTCCTCCTATTCCACCTCCGCCGCCACCTCCGAATCCAAAACCACCTCCGCTACCTCCCCCGAATCCACCGCCTCCGCCACCACCTCCTCCACCCCCTCCTCCGCCTCCAACACCGGCTCCGAATCCTCCCCCAATTCCTTCGCCTCCGGATTTGCCGTAAACATTTCTTTTTTCACGAAGTAGTCTCTGAAAATTAATTGAATGGTTAAAATTATAGTTATATTTATTTCCACTTATAATATCACAAGAGCTTAAATTATTTCCGCACGATTTTTTGTTTTGAAAGTTGTACTTTTCCGTACGATTTAAAATCGTGCGGAAAAGTTACTTTCCCGCACGATTTTTACTTTTCCGCACGATTTTTGTATTTTTGAAAATGAGGATATTTACAACTAACTAAATGATCTATGTAACTATTCTGTCGTATTAGTCATTTTGTAACATTATTATAAAAACTCGTTTATTAAAAACCTTGTTTTTTCATAAATAAGATGGATAAAAACACTCGTAGGAAAAATATTGTACCTAACTCTTACGGAAAATGTCTTTTCCGCCCTTAACGGCATGCCCGAACTCCGCTACGCGTCGTTCGTGCAATAGCCGTTGCGTGCGGAAAAGTACTACTTTCCGCACTCGTTAGGTAAATAACTATTTCCAGCAATAATTTAAGCTTGCGGTATTTGAATTATTTTGAACGCGGAAATTGTGTACCGTTTGTGATGAAGAACAGTACTTAACACGTGTTCATTAATTCAAAAGAAATTGTTTCAAAATCATAAATTTCATTAGGAAACTGATTTGCAACAAAGGAAATCTTCCAAGTACAAAAATGATTGTGAAGGTAGTAGGACCTAGTAGTAGTTCAATCTTGTACAAATATAAAATCTTAATTATTGATTTTATTCAGTTATGAGTTTGAATATCGAAAATACAATATTTAATAACGTTAGAATAAAAATTCAATGTAAGTGGGAAGTTCCAATTGAAAAAAAATTATTTTCTTTAATCTTTCAAGACAAGGCTAACGTCGAAGCTAACGTTATGATTGATACACATGTGTAAGAATGAATTGCATTTAAACTGTATAGGAACAGACGTGTTGTGGAATGTCTTCAATTTCAAGAGGGAGAATGTTTGTATTCTGTCATGAAATTTGAAATTTTGCGATGATTGTCGAGAAAAAAATTGTACTCATGTTCATCCTGGAAATATTCGGAAAAAAGCTTTCGGGTACATTTTCCATTTTCTCAATTTAAAGTTCAACAAACTTTGCTCTAGCAAGTGTGAAGTGAGTCTTTTTAGAGTTTTTTAGAAATACATCTTCGGTGTGATGTTCTTTGTCCAATTATGAATTATCAGTAACATCGTTGAACCATGGGGAACAACAATAAATGTCGTTCCTATATCATTAACATTTTTTAATTTAGTTTTGTGAATGTCACTATAGTCTTGTTCCTAAATTGTAGATAGTGACTCATCGTACATTTTCAGGTTTTTACGGGATTTGAAAGTGCGGAGAGAATGTAAGAAAATGGCAAAGAATACTTGATTTGAAGCCTAAGAACCTAGCTGATTTCTGTTGAATTTCTTGACCTGCTTCATATAAATTATGAACCGTTCAACCTATGAGTCACTATGCACAATTTAGGAACTATACTTATAGGTTATGAAACTGTACACAGCAGATAGATGAATAAGTTCTGCATCTCACTTTTATACCTGCAATGAAACGACTGTTTTTACATTTTGTATCCACCGCAGCTGAATCGTTTTCACCTTGACCTGCGATGCTATTCAATGCGGGATAAACCCAAGAGATTGATTTTATTGTTACTTGGTTATTGGTCCATGTATTCAAGCATAACAAATTATCCATAAATAATTTCTGTTGACTGGTCGGTTGAATCTCTTTCTTAAGTCTCATCGAAAAACTCTACCGATCGCACATCATACTAGCAAGCCAAAAACTTCTTCAGATGAGTGTCCAATATATTTTCAATTAGCCATGAAAAACATTTGAATCATATAAGTAGTAAAATACTTAGGAATTCAAGAATAATTTGGAAAAAAAAGTATTTATAATTATGAACCACTTTTGCACAGTTCTACTCTTCAACTCTTATTCTACCTTTGACAGCTAGTGAAAATGATCGAAATCACTGGATTGAAATGAATGAACCATATATTTTCCTATTAATCACCTGTACTACTAGAGTTCTCGATTCGGCATAGCCTGCATAGCCCGTGATGGCCACCACACAAGTCAAAACTAACCACTTCATTTTTGGTACTGATCAAATCTTCTAAACAACAAGGCTATTTATGTCTATATCGTTGCTGTTTTTTCTACTACCTATTCTGAAATGTTGAGGTAGAGAGAAGTTTACGTCATCCAAGTAAACGAGAATCGAGGTGTAAATTTTTTTGATCGAATCTTTGTTTGCATTGTTAATGTTGTTTATCAACTCGTTTAATGGAACTCGAGTGTTTGTAAAAATGAAAACCGTTTAGTCAGAATATCGAAATAATTAAATCCCAACAAACTTGAAGAATTAGCTGGGAATTTTATTTTTTTTTATTCCTACTAGCATATCATTAAATTTGCGTTTTTGGCAGTATACTATCATATTTCTCAGAAAAATGTCAACAATTCTTCATTTAAGCTTGTTATCTTATTAAAATTGCACTCGGTTATTTTTATAATTTGTAAAAGAGCTCTCCACATTCGAACTCGGTCTCTTTCGCCAAAATATGCAAATTTTTAGATAACACCCTTTTTTGCTAAATTATCGGTAATTTTTGTGCACTTTTGCAATTATAACCAAAAATTTTGTGCGATACTTTAGTATAAATCCTCCTTCAGTTGTGTAACTAATCAATTGCCATCGAAGTTTATTTCTTCCAATTTCATCCTATCTTCGTAAGGGTCCACAAATCATGAGTTTTCTGGTTCGAGTGGGAAAATGGCAATACACCTCATACCTTTTCATCTTATTCCCAAGCCCATAAAAAAAATCCGCAATGTTCAAAGAACATGGTAAAAGTCGAGAGGAAGAAGGTAGGAATACGTGATCTCCTTGAATTTCTGAAGCCTGTATGCCAAAGGAGCACTCATTGAGTTCTGAAGTTTTGACGTTTTTTGAAAGAACGAGCCATGGAGAAGACACAAAAACAAAGTTCAGATTAAAAAGCTCAATTTTTGCTTCAGAAACATATTGTCATATTCCATGATATTTTCATTTGGAACAAAATGGTATTCAAATAATATCCCGCGTTTTGCCTGAGGGACTTTGAGAATTATTATGTATAAGAAGGTAGTAGTCCATACGAAAAGTGGAAGACCAAGTTTTTTTGGGACGACTTTCTGCTTTTTTTTTCAAAAAAAAAAGAAAAAAAAAATTAATATGTAATTATGCTGAATGCTCCTTTTCGAAGTGCGCGAAGATGATACAGCAAGTAAAATAAAATAAGAAATAAAATAAATTAATATATAAAGATAAAACTGCACAACACCAATGAATAGTTCATACAGAAAATAAAATAAGAGAAGTAAAATAAAACATGGTTATCTTCAATTCTATTTTAAGTTGACAAGACAATTGACAGAGGACAGAACACATAATACATATATATATATATAATACGGCTGAGTGCTTGTTTATAATAATTTTCTCATTGCATTATTTATTATTGGTATTGCCAATATTGAAAACAAGCCCAAGAAAGTTGTCCTTGGTCATGACAAGTAATATTTTTCTCCTGCCCTACCAGGACGACGTTTATTGCCATATACTATATTGAAATATTCAACATAAAGCTGACTTCAACGTATGCTTTAGCTTCTGAATAGAAACTCCAAATACATTCCGGTTAAAATCATCGATTATTTTCAATGTTCTCTTCCTTTGAAAATTATTACATAATTTATTGGTGGTATTATCTAAAATTTTGATAACGAATAATATAGTATCTGCATATACTTGGGTATGTGTAGAAAATTCAGGAGCATATGTTGCTGATGTCAAATAAGAAGAAAAGTTTCTATAAACATATGTCCTCAAGTTTTTCGTTTCCTAGATAGAGTGACAAAGTTGAATTCCTATGTTTATTTTTTGTGAACAAATTTCAAAATAATTGTCATATTCAAGTAAAGTTTGGTGCCAGGAAATATTTCTCAATGGCAAAATCAGATGTGATGTTGGTTCGTCTCTTCCGTGGGATGATTAATTTAGAAATGCCCGAAATATTAAACTGAAATGCGCTGGCGCTTCATCATGCTTAAAGCATATTTATTCTTTGTCTCAGTGGAAATGGAATGTCTTCTAGTGATTCAGGCAAAATCTGTTGAAGGAAATGACGAGAGTCCCTGGTAGAAAGTGGGACATAAAAATTGAGGAATTGAGGAAGTTTTCGCAGTATTCATTGGAAAAATGTCAGGCTGGCATCTCAGGGCAACAATGCTTGGACACGCAATATGTGTTAAGGATACAACTGATTTTATTTCAGACTCAATCTTACTAATTTGTACGTCCAGATTTTGCGCATTTTTTGTCGTGCTTGTCTGTGGATCTTTTTTGATTGCTTGAAGAACAGCTTCTTCAACTTCTGGTGTCATAGTAGTCAACGGTCTGCCAACACTGGAGATTTTGTGAAGGATCCAGACTACCATTAAGGGTCACTTTTTCAGTATCCTGTTTTGACTGACAGCAAAATTTAACTGACAGCAAAATTTAACTGACAGCAAAATTTAACTGATGGTTAAAATGTGAGTTCAACTCTTCTTTTGAGCGAATGCCACATTTATTCTGACCATAAGTCAAATTTGGCTGTTAGTTAAACCACGCTAACAGGATATTGAAAAACCGGACCTTAATGAAAGAAGGAAAGTAATATTTACTACTTAGACGGAAATAGCTGCTCGCAGCGACCTCTACCAAGAACATCTCTTTCATCCAAATTTTTTTTGCTAGAAAATGTAATACAGGTACTTACAAAAAAGTTATGACATTTCAAATGACTGAAACGATATTTAGGTGGCGACACCTCCAAGAAAGAGACAAACTAACATAAACTTTGATTTTGTCATTGAAAAATACTGCCAGATATTAAACTCCACTCGAATATAAGAATATAAGAATTTTGGAATTGACAAAAAACAAAAATAAGAATTCAACTCTGTAGGAACTTTTCTTCTTATTTTGACGTCAGCAACATGTTCCTGAATTTTCTTTACGTACTTTTTAATTTTAATTGAAGTAATTGAAAATTCTCCACAGTTGCATAAAACAAATCGCAGCATTTTTGACAAATTCATTGGTAAATCAATTTCAAATGGTCATCGAATATTACACCCAAGGCCTTGATACAGGCTGTCTGTTGGAGAGGCTCGTTATTAATCATGTAGGAAGTGACGAGTTTTCCTTTTTTTTGCAAAAACTAATGAAACAAGCATTTTTTTGTGTGAAGATATAGTCAGTTGATACCACCCCATTTACGGATGTTGTTCTTCTAGTACTTGGAAGTATACCTCTTTTAAAAAGCTTCTGGTTTTATACTTACTTGTAATTGGATAGTGATCAGTGGACTTAGCTGAAATATTGAATTACATACTAAAAGAAGGAGTTATATTACATAATGCATATTGCTTTCCATGATATAAGGGTATTCATACCACTGAAGGTGACCGTTGGGATTTTCAGTAAACAAGCTGTGTAGAGTATTTGCCTACTTGAAGTTGTTGCATCATACTCGTTGAATTTTCTATTTGAATGACTTAAAAATGATTTAAAATTCATAAAAGAAATTATATATGAAATCTTGATTTGAAATAGATTTTCATAACTTAAACAAGTACAGGGTGTGAAACTAATTTCTTTTGTCTAGTGCTCTGAGTTGAATCTGTATTTTACTACTAATTTTTTTATATTGAAGTAGCGAACGAAAGCAATTTTTGGGAAAGGAATACCTAGTATCCCTCATAGTGGCATGGTTGGACAGCATCATCACGAACCTAAGATTTGACAGGGTCATACTAAAAATTATCATGATATAGCCGAAAAAACTACCTGATTATGTTATTAGTATATGAGGAAAAACAATATAACAATTAAACTGAAATTAGGTGAAAGTTTCATTCAAAATTTCAAAATCAATATTATTGAAATAGACCCCTTTGCCTTGAGGGCCAGGGCCACCATCATAATGATATTTTGGTCGGCTCGCACGACTGTCTTGATACCGTTTAGCACATTGCAGTATAGACCCGACATATCAAGAATCTATAGGACACTTATGGATTTCCACAAATTCAGGAAGATTTAATAAAAATCAAGAATTCTAGAATCTCTTTATTAACATAATGATCACATATATAGTATTTATTAGAGATAATCGATGATTATTCAAACTTGATGCATCTATGACATGGTCTCATCGTCCACTGAAATGAAGAATAGAAAAGTTAGTTATGTATTCCAAAGAATCCTCATCTTTTATCGATATTTCTGTCACCAATTCATCTATGCTATCAATCTTGCTTTGAATTAGTAGTTGTGTGCATAAAAAGTCGTACAGCAGAAAAAGTCGTATAGCAGTTATAGGCTATTGTGAGTCAGGCTTGTCAATATTAATTAAACTTCTTATCGACTTTGACAAGTATTATTGAAATTCAAACTATTTTTGGCAGTAACGCGCGTTCAACATTTTCTAGTGCAATTAGTGCAATGCAATGCAATAAGTCGAGCAATTAGTGCAATGCCTTGTACGACTTTGTTAAATTTCGGATGGACTAAATAATGGTTTAAATGTGGATCCTCAAACATCATTTAATTCATTTTTGTACCATCCTCATTTCAATTGGGACTTGAGAAACTGGTTCCATTTAAACTCCAAAGAGAATTCATCAACATTTTATAATGTATTTGATAATCATTAAATGATTATCCAATCATACTTTAATATACTATTATTATATTGTGAATGCAAGATCAGAATTTTGACTCACTAGCTTCCCGCTGAAGAATGAGCTGCAGCAGATGAGTGAGCCCCAGATCCGAAAGATGAAGAACTTGCTGACGAAGAAGCGAAAGCTCCTCCTTTTCCACCTCCGTGTGCACCATGGTTGCCATGATTGCCTTCAGGATGACCAGACCCCCCATAGGAACCACCATGACCACCATGACTTCCTGTTCCATGACCTCCTGCTCCACTATGACCTCCTGCTCCACTGTGACCTCCTGCTCCACTATGACCACCTGCTCCACTATGACCTCCTGCTCCACCATAACTTTCTGCTCCACTATGACTTCCTGTTACAAGAAATGAAACCAAAACGATATTATGAAGAGTTATAGCTTTCAATACCAGTTTTTTTTCATTTCAGTGTGATTATTTATCAAAAAGAAGTTCAGGTATATTGGTGACATTTTTTTAATGACGTGACTGTTATATCAAGCTGTTTTTTAAACTGCCCCTGAAGATATGCATATTATTTGGTGAAAATTTTGGAACGTTTTAGAATAAATTGGAGCAATCATCTTGAGTGGCGACGTATCAACTTATTCCAGTTGATGAATCATTTTTCAAAGAACGTAAAAGCTTCACCATCCTTTAATAAAAAAAAGAAACCGTTATCGACTTTCCCAGGACGTTTCTTGAACAATACAGTTTTTTCTCTTCTAATAGAAAGACATAGATATTGACCCTGACGCTATGTGCAACTAACTTTACCCCAGCCAACAAGTATTAAATTAATTATAACGATTATACTAGGTACAAACCGCCAGCAGAATAGTATCTGCTGATTCGCTGACATGCTGACATGAGCATATAACCCTATTACTTGTCACGTGTCAGAGTCAGATGTCAAATTGAATAACAATTCCACGTCAGAAGAATGGAATCAGTGTTACCGATGAGAATCCATGCAGTAGAAAAGGGGAAGTAACAAAAATTGCTTCAGTAAAACTAGTGCAAGAACCATTGGAACTTGAATAATTGGTTATATGCTAAAAATATTCGCCTGGTTGAGTATATTGACCTATCAGGAATTCAACGCAGATTATTGGTGGTATGACTCCTTTATCTTGGTTCTTTTGAATTTTTGAAAAGTATTAACAAGAAACTTCAAATGTCATTCAGTGACAATTCACAAAATTTGAAGTAAGGTGCCTTTCACACAGAAATGCCATGATTGAGCAAATCTTATACGGTCCATCATTTATATTTTACGGTCCATGAAATACGCTATTCATGCGAAGATACTTTTTTCATACATTATTGGCTATTCCTGATTCAGATTTTCGTCCAAGCTGCTGACCATCAGTGCCCTTGTATCCTCGATATTGTCATTGGAGTTCTTGAATACTATGTTAGTGATAATGGAGCGTCTGTCACATAATGTCACATAGTGCGACATAGTGGTGAGGGATTCTTGAATGATCTTCGTAAGCTTGTATTTTCATCAATCTATATCCTGTCTGGATTTTCTCAACAAACTTGAGTTCTTCAAACCAAGATATACAAATTTCAACAAGAATTAAAGTAAGCAGTCTCTGAACTCCACAAAAGGTCCCAGAGGTGCCTTGCATTTGTTATTTCACGAAATCTCCATGATCAATCCAGTCCAATTTAAAAAGCTCCGAGGAGCACTATAACTGATGATGCATGATCCTTTCAACTACGAAAAATTTATTGAACCATGAGTCCTCGACTTCCGGACGCTGTCCCCGGTTACTTATCAATTTTCGCCATGCTGACTATTCCTTTGGCAATACTCATTGAGAAACACATCATGTGATATCGATTTTTGATGTAAATAGATGAATAAATACTTGTCAGTGTGAATGGAATAAACCCATTTTTTTAAGTAACCACTCACCTCCACCTGATCCACCTCCCAGTCCGCCTCCCAATCCTCCTCCCAATCCGCCTCCCAATCCTCCTCCCAGTCCGCCTCCCAATCCTACTCCCTTATCTCCTCCTAGGCCACCACCTACTCCATCTCCCAATCCCCCTCCGAATCCTGCTCCTTGTCCTTTTCCACCCCCGTGCCCACCTCCTTGTCCAGCTCCTTGCCCACCTCCTAATCCACCTCCCAATCCACTACCGGATCCACCTCCAATTCCACTTCCAGATCCACCCCCAAATCCTCCCCCAAGACCGCCAAGGCCTACTTGGAAGTTGTGGCCATGGCTAGTTCCACCTCCACCAAATCCACTTCCTGCATGTCCTGCGTTGCCTCCGGTACCACCATGACCTCCAGTACCGTAACTGCCTCCTTGCGCTGAAACATGATCAGAAATATGCGTAAAACTTTTTCGAACAATGATAAGATGAATCTGGCAAAGTTTTTGTTACGTCGAAGTTCTTTTTGTACTCTGGAAATGCTACAAGATACTATTACTCCCTTTAACGTTTTTGTGTTAACTAATATAGATGCAAATTTTTTCTGCTGAAACATACACTTGGAAACTTCAACATAAGCTCCCAAACTATCATCGATATCATTGAAGTAGAACATTTTTTGATTTCAAAAGCAATTTGATGAATATTCATCAGTTTTTTTTAGATAAACAAAGAAAGTTGAATTAAATTTTGATTCGTTTATTTCTTCTTCCCCACCAAGTCGTTCGACACAGTTTCAGATGAGTTTTGAGTAGAAGATCTAGTGACCCCAAATTTAGGGTGAATCGGGCCAAAGCATAAACATAAATTGTTTCGGCTTTACTTGAAAATAGTTACGGTAAGCAGAAGTTGAAAATTGACCATAAGATAAACTTGTTTAGGTATATCGTACAAAATTTGGAAAATTGTCAATTCACCATAATACTTGGGTATAATGTCTTACTATGAATTACCCAGAAAATAAAATATATCACCATTAGGGCACACCGAAAAAATATATTTTGGTATAGGAAAATCACTCAGTGCCATAATATTCCATTTGGTGATTGAAAATTTATTGTGGATTCATAAATATTGATTCAATATTAATGACTCTGATGTCAGAAAACTACAATCAGTGACAATTTGTAACAGAAAAATGTAATACCTAGTAATATAACTGATTTTTACGATTTAATTCATGATATGTGATATGATATGATAGGTAATGTTTGATAGCCATCTTCCGTTCATATGAAAATACTGAATTTTTGTAAGTTGTAACTTTTGAAAATAAAACATCGCATATAATAGGATGAAAATCAAAATTAATGTAGCATAGCAGAACCGGCAGATCTTCGTCTTTCATGTACCTGTACCTGTAGAATTTGAAAATGAAGACCTATTATTATTATTAATATATGACTGTGATTCAACACAAATTCCAAATACATCAATGGAATGTATACTAACCTCCACCACCCCCATAACCACCCGCAGTTCCAGTACCTCCACCACTTCCTGTTCCTCCGCCACCTCCTGCTCCTCCGCCACCTCCTGCTCCTCCGCCACCTCCAGATCCTTTACCGCCTCCGAATATTTTGACATCTTCGAAAAATGAAAAATTTATTGACTGGTTTGGAGACTAACAATTAAATATCTGTCATTTTGGGCTTATAAGATTCGAATGGTATTTCCACCGATAGATTTTTGTTATAGAGGGAAACATGATTATTAATAATGAAATTGGAGCATTATGCTCACTCACTCAATGACTTATATACCTTAGATCTAGAATGAGTTTCGAAACGGATTTTCTTTGACAACTCACGTATGATCTGAAAAATCCACTTGTACAAAAATGGATTTTGAAGATCATTTCAAATAAAGGTAAAACATACTCAGGCGACAGTGTGTACAGAGAAGCTTCTGTTTTCGACATGAGACAACTGTTTTTCTTGAGTATTTTGAACAACATCAAAAAGGGAAGTTAGAGCAAATTACTAACATCCCCAATACAAGAAACGAAGAAAACCCCCTGAAAGCTCCTCGCTACGCAAAAACTATAGGACAAAAAAAATTCATTATATCCAGGACCGCGACTCTATCAGATTTTACCAAAAACAATAAATTATTACTAGAAACCAAAAAAAATGGATTTCGGACACAGGAGGATTGTTCTTTCAACTACCAAATTAATTTGAATTACTTCATATGATGATTTTTACCTCCAGTTGCGAATCCATCTCCCCCACCACCACCTGCTAAATGTCCACCGCTACCTCCTCCTATGCCTCCACCAACTCCGGATCCAAATCCTGAACCACCCCCGCTACCACCAGCTCCACCACCATGTTCTAAAAATAATAACGATTAACAAAATTAACAAGTGCTACGTGGCTATGTAATTCGTTAATCATCAATGTCAGTATACTTTTGAAGGCAGTAATGATACCCAAAATGTTCTCACCATATGCTATTCCGAGAGAAGTGAGTGCGAACTGTCAAATACACCAATCAATGAAGCATAAAATGAGCGATTTTTTAACAAAAATACGATTGGGAAACTGTACCATCACATGGAAGACAGTCCGTAGTTATATTTTGTTATAGTTCATACGATGAAACGATATACTGAAATTCATTCGAATATGCAAAAAATGTATTCTAACTGTTTATTCATATTTCCATCCATTGCCCTCAATTTTCAATATGCTATTTGCAATTAAGTGTTTCCTACCTCCAGTTCCAAATGCACCACTATAACCACCAGCTGAACCGCCATGTTTACCTCCGCCTACTCCTGTACCAACACCCTCTCCTGTGCCTCCGCCAATACCTCCAGCACCTGAACCAGAACTTGCACCTCCTGGTCCTTTACCTCCATATATGTTAACATCTGTAATGTTTAAAAAATATCATACAGAAACTGGTAATGAAATAGTATATCGGGCAACAAGTGGAAAAAGTAAATTGGCCCACATGTTGCACACTATAATTTTCCTACAACTTCAAAAATTTAAAGGATACAAGTAATGTGAGTAACTTAATATTTATTTTAATATTTGGAAAAACTGAAATAACAAAAAAAAACAGTCTAGCCTGGGCTTTGAACGCGGATACACAACCCACTGGGCCACGGAGCTTTATTATAAAAGTTTTGTTTGAAAGTACATATATCTATCTAGCAGGATGTGAAATAAAATTTTCAATAATTGTCCAATTATTTTTATATGCTAAAAACCCTCTACAAAAGCTATTGAATTCTAAAAATAGTTACTTCTTTATCAAAGCACGAATGAAAACTACCTTAAGAATTTAAAAAACTCTTATAACCTGACAGTAGCGACAACTATTTAGAGCTGAACAGTAGCCATCTATGTTTCTGTCGATTTTTCTTGATTCGTCATATAAATATATGTGGTGTGGACAAAGTAAGGTTTGAAAGTGAGCAAGCTATGAATAATGCGCCACTTTCCATAGCAGATGCTGAAAAAAATTATCTTACTTCCTGTTGCATATCCATCACTTCCCACACCTGAGCCTCCTCCTGCACTACCTCCTGCACCTCCTCCTGCTCCAGAACCCCCACCATATCCATGTGAACCAGAACCACCTCCGCCATGTCCTACATTATTGAAATTAATTACTACACTTATTTCTAACGAAGTATTATTCAATATTTTCATTGTATTTCTCACCTCCAGTTGCAAGTCCACCACTATGACCACCTGCTGAACTTCCACCCTTTCCTACGCCCACTCCTGCCCCAATGCCTCCTCCAACACCTCCATCACCAGAACCAGAGCCTCCACCCAAACCAGAGCCACCAACCCCTGATCCTTTACCTCCAAATATTTCAACCCCTGTAACAGTAAAAATAATGTCAAATATGAGTCAGTAGTGAAAAACTAGCTTTTATCTCACCTCCTGTTGCATATCCATCACTACCACCACCAGAACCTCCTCCTGCTCCAGAACCACCACGAATTCCATGTGAGCCAGCACCGGCACCACCCCCTCCATAACCTGAGTTATTATAAAAAGTGTTACGTGCGAGCACTTGAACAAATATTTGATTAAATAGCAGACGAAAAGATGCAAATCAGAACTGAATAAAAAAAATGTGGATCACCGAAATTCGAACTCGGGTCTTATGGTTTCCGGCCATATGCGTTAAATCATAAGAACCGGGTTCAAATCCCGGTTGATCCACATTTTTTAAATTCAGTTCTGATTTTCATTTCTCCGTCTGCTATGCCTTGAACTCAGTTTCGAATTTACTTCAACTACATGCGTAAAACTACCTTATTATTTAATTGAATATCATCAATTTACGACAAGATTGAACTGTATTAATGAATTATAATATTTGCGGTAGATATATTCAACCACTTATGAAACGAACTGTTTCAAGACGAGTTGACGTTGAAAATTTTAAAGACCAACCCAGCTCTTGGTGAAGCCTACAGATGTCAGGAGAATCGAAATGCCTGAAACGTAGAATTGAAGCTGTCCTGAAACAAATCTGGAAGAAGTGTTGACAAAGGCAAGGACATCACTAATGATATCCAGGGGTTCAATTGGCAAAACATGGGAACTTGGACTCAAACAACCTCTTTGGTTATTGATATTAAGGCTCTTGAACAGGCTGAAGATAGAACAGGTAGTGTAAAAAGGCCATTGTGATTGAAACTGAGAATGCTGACATATAATGACACTGTGTACTAGGTAATATACAATTCCTAGAGAGTTAACGATTGTCATAATGTAACAAAATATTTAAAAAAATCATCCACACGAATTACTCATGAATTATCTCTAGGGGTTTCAATGTGAAGTGTATATATTTATCAGCTGATTTAGAATACTTTGTCGAAGTTGAAAATGAACGGAATTAGAAGGAATGTCTGATAGGAATATTATGAGGTAACAGTTGAAACGTGTGTTATAGGATAAAACGTAGTACACCTTTTTCTACTCACCACTTGCGCCTCCTAAATCATGTCCAGAACTGCTAAACCCTCCACTGTAACCACCCCCATTTGATCCATCTCCCTTTCCACCTCCACTACCAATTCCGGTTCCTAACCCACCGCCATTTCCACCAACACCACCTCCATGTCCACCTCCAAATCCTCCACCCCCTCCGGACCCGCTGTCTCCTCCTAATCCCCCTCCCAACCCTCCTCCTAATCCTCCTCCGCCTCCTTTTCCTCCACCTCCTCCAAAACCGAAACCTCCTCCTCCTCCACTGCCTCCTCCGAATCCGCCGCCAAATCCTCCGCCACCTCCACCTCCTCCTCCACCAAATCCACCTCCACCTCCTAATAGAGAACCTAGAAGACCTCCATGTTCTTTTCCACCACCATAAGAGCCTCCATGTCGACGATTTCTAAGTAGGATGACATTATATGTGGGAACCTAAACAAAAAATGAGTATTTAGAATGCCGTAAAAAATTGATTTTCATTTGTTTGAATGAGGCGAAAAAAAAAAAAGAAGTTGGAGCTTCAGCAATGGTATATATTAAAGTATATAATGTATAAGTATATATTGCCGAGTTGAATTTCGCCATTTCTTTTCTAAAATGTATTTTGAAGGATTATCTTCATTCAAATGTACTGCCAACCAATATTCCAAAGTAAAAATCATAAAATCTACAAATTGGTTTTTTATACGACCAGATTGGTGCATTTTCCACTGAGAAAAACCGGGAAAACCTCAGAAAAGAGACCATTTTTCAAAAATTCATAATTTTAATGAATGAAGCGGAAACTGTTTTCTGTCCGATGTGTAGTTTTTGAACAATTGCATTATAAACAATTTAAGAGCTTGTCTTCCAAAATGCGCCGGTTTGAAGAAAATCGTCTTATTCAAATTCTGTAAGAGGCATTTGGAATTAGAGATCAAACAATTTGTATACTTTGGATTTTCACCTCACAGGTGGGAAAATGTCACTGTAAGTTGCTCCAAACGCTTGAATGTACGTTTATTCAATAGCATTATTAAAAATGTTACATTTCTAACCTGTAGCAAATCAATATCTTGATAATATCTGGTCTCGACTTGACAAACTTTACTACAATCATTCAACAGGAACTGAAGAGATCATTCAATGTCATTGTTATTATTATCGCACTATTTGCGAATGAAGTTTTCACTTATTAAAATATTATATTATATATATATATTAAAATACTTGATGCACATGAAGAAACACGTATTGTAATTCAAAATTGAGCAATTTCCCAACACCGAAAGTGTTAAAAAGAATAAATATTTCAATGTAAACATTAACAACAGGACGTTGATTAGCATACATTAACTGTTCGAATGAATTGAGTATTCAATCAACTGCTTATAATTGTCTGATTTGCATATTGATTCATCGTTTCGATTGAAATATTGCTATAGTAATTAAAACTGTCTGAAACAAGTAAAATCAAATAGCAACTGTACCAATGTTCAACCTATTGATTTTTATTCACAATTATTTACAAATACCAATAATTTTCACAATAGGGTTTGTCAAACCAAATACGTTTCCCTGCAATTTGATTCTTAAGAGTGTTCGAAATATCTCAAATATGTTCTCACGTAGTACAATTTATACGTCCGTACTAGCAGTTCCAGCAGACGTTGTCATATATATCGATGTGTATGTTTCTGTTTCACTGGCTAACCAGTATTGATGTTATTATCGAACAAATTTTATGGCGAAGTCGCTAGGAGCAGCTGCTATATTCAACTTCAACAACTTCAACAGAAAATTAACTGAAAAAACATTATGTAGTGGACCGAATTGTGAATCTAAACCAGTCCCGAATCCACTTGAACTCAAACAAAAAAATTCATCAAAATCGGCACAACAATTTAGGAATTTTATTTTTGGCGTTCTACAGTGTGTTTCACTTTGAACAACAGGGAATTATTTAAACATACTTTTTATACTGCCTGTGGCATTCAGCACCTTTATGTTGGTCAAATAATCGGATATTCATTTTTAACTTCACTTACATAATAACATAAAACGAAAATAAAGTAATTTAAAAAAAAATTAAGTAAGGTCAAAAAATAAGTAACTTTGTCGAAAAATATGTTACACGAAAATAAAAGTAGTTAGTTTATAGCATCGTCAAGGGTGATGCTGCTTAAAGTTGGATGTGAATACTATTTTCAATAAAGTAACTAATAGAGTAACTTAAAAAAAAACTAGTGTTTGTGAAGCGCTTCTGCTGTTAATAATCTTGATAACCATCTTTACAAGCCCGTCCCATAATATATATTATTATTCCATTTGAAGCATCAATATGAAATGATGATCTAAGTAATGAAGTAATGCAGCTTCGTTCATTTTCATTACACATTTAAAGCTCATTGAATATTTTCTATGAATTTTAATTGTACATGAATACATTACTCACCTTCAATAATTCCTCGGCAAATATATTTTGATTGGCAGCAAAGGTTAGTACCAGCACTACAAGTGGTTTCATCCACTCCATAGTTGATTGTGTTTTCTTTTAGTACTCTTCTCGAGTTTTTATATATTTATCATAATTATTTTTTATTCATAAAGATTTGTAGTCACGACCGAGAGATGTGATACATAGTGAGCCAAATTAACGATTTTATGAGCAAAGATAAAGCTCCCATGAAATTTTTTTTATGACAGGTGAAGTTTAAGAGATTGATAGATTCGAAAGAAGGTAATGATGTGAGATCAATAAGTTGAGATATTCCGGTATGGAGGCATGGAGAAGTAATCTGTATTTTCAACAAACTTTTTTCTTTTTTCCTGAAATATAATATTATCAGCAAGTCACTAAATGGTTTCCACCCTGGCCGATCGACAGAAACCGCTGCCGTTGATTTCATGGAATACGTCTATAGGCGCATGGATGATGGAAAGTACTACGTAGGAGCATTATTTTTTGACCTCACCAAAGCGTTTGACCCGATTAACTTCAAATTCATTGAAGAAAAGCTTTATTCCATAGGTATTCGGGGCAACTTCCTTTCTTGTATTGTCATTTATGAGTTCCAGAAGGATACTGGTAAAACTGTACCCAATGGGCCCAGGAGTCCCACAGGGCTCAGTTCTAGGGCCATTGTTATTTCTGGTGTTCATTAATGATATGCCATCTCATATAAGTTCTAAATGTCTAGTCCTTTTCGCTGACGATACAACTATAGCTGAAGAAGCTGATAACCAATCAGATCTACAGATTAAACTATCATCAATAGCGGACCAGTTTACAGCAAGGTGTAGGACTAATAGATTAGTGGTAAATGACAGGAAAATAATTCTCATGCAATTATTTCATAAAATCATACTTCAACTTCTGCAAACTTCCGTAAACTTCTGCGTTTGGTCAAATAGCTTTTCATATATAATCTGATGGAAGCATCGAGAACTTTTGCCGCAACGAGAACGACTACATGTTTTGCAGCACTATTAGTGTTCACATTAGTTGCACGTAACTCTCAATTTTCGTTGTTAAGATAATAATACTTTGAGTTTTTTCAAATATCAAAAAAATGCCAAAAAAGCTACAATAAATTGTAGCAGTGTTGAGTCTTTCATTTTCCAGTCCAATGTTTTGTGTGGAATATTGGCTTTATTCGATAAAGGACTTCTGAATTAATGTATTGAAAATCCAATTTTATTGACAGAAATCTGGAATAAAAAACGAGTGCTTTCCAATGAATTGAATGAAGTTCTATTAAATCCAATGATTGAGAGGTGTTGTTGGGAACTTTCTGATGAAATTACTTTTGCGAAGGATGTGTGTGTGTTTCTTTCCAATTTTTGAATATACAAATTTTATTTTTATTTGGCTAAATTTAATTGAGGACGGACGTGTATTTTTCAATAAGGAGTTTGGAAACTATATTTTAGAGATCTTCACAATAGGAAACTGTATTTCATTCAATATGTTACGGATATTTACGTTAAAATGTCAAAAAACATAGGATCTGTATAATATGATATTCAACTGAATTTTTCATCCGATAATTTTGGACACTCGGTCAAATTGTTTGCGGTCACGACTAGATTATGCTAATCGAACAACACGATAAAAAAATGCTCTTTTGTATTGTCAGTGTGATTTAGTTCATTTGGTTTGGAACAATAATTATCATGATTTTGCGAATAGGTGGTATACATCAATTTGTTTAATCGAAATGCCAATTGTTAAACCAAATGAAACTTCTTTCTGTTCCTAGAAGATCTTTATTCTAATCAAGATTCAATAACGCCCAGTCTGTTTTCAGGATATTGGTTTTGGTTTCAACGAAACAATACCGTTATATTGTGGTTCGTAGAATCAAATGGGCGTGCAACTTATTTTCTGTGATAGATCAAGTTAATAAAAACACTGAACCATACAACGTGTGAATGCAAATCATCATGCATAGACGTAAGTAACTTGTTTGTTAAAGAAACAAACAAACCTGTGAATAATCTGATAGATCTTTGGGCTGATAAACGAACGCGGAGTACCGAAATTCTGCTACATATTAAAAATACTATAACTATACTAAACCACAAACGGGGTAAAGATTGTACCCCAGCTAAAAAAATTGGTTTGAATTTGAAAAATTTAAATTTCGAATGATTGACTATGACGTTATTGTTTCATTAATGTATTATCAATTACTGTGATAGAGAGACAATAAATTTGAAAATATACTCTTCAAAATACACGCAGTTTAGTTTGTGTGGGGTACACAATGTACCCCTTTGATAGCACAGAGAAATATACCATCGTAATATTAGATTAGAGATTTATAAGGGGGTGTTATGTGCTTGCAGGAGCCTCTTGACTGCGATCTTTGCAGATCTATTGTGTATGCCCTCATGTTATGTTGGAGGTTCTTGTCTAGTTCCTTCCTTATTGCTAGACTCCATAGGCTAGACCTCAGGTCCTCCATGTATTGGAAGAGTTGTGGTTTTTCCGCCTATCTTCGAAAACATCCTAGTCAGACCTTCGCAGCAGCTCAGTGAGTGTGCCAATGCTTTCATGTGTTTATTGAGGCTACAGTGCCCTGTTAGAAGCCCAACCAGGATCCTTGGTTTTTCGCTTGTTCTGACTTAGTAGGTACTTCCTGATTTTTTTTTATATATCCATTCAGACCTATGGAGTCTAATTACAAAAATAATCATAGGCCTTCTTACTAACTCCATACGCCACCTTAGGGGGTAATTATTAACAGTGAATCGTGGGGATTATAACCAGCCGGTTACGAAACAAAATAATTCTGATTTTTACAACCGAAGAGAAAAAATTTCGCGCATCGGCTGTGAATTGAACCTGGGAACTTCTGGTCACCAGTTGATCCCTGCTATTTTGGCGATGGTTTTCTAATGGAATCTTTGGCATCTCTTGTTCCCGGCGTCTTGTTCCATCATTCTCGAGACTACTTTCCACACATGCTTTTGCTTTTATAGCCTTGGCCGTGGGAGTATATGGCGATGGCTTTTTCCTTGAACCCTCGACTTAGTAACTCTCCTGCACAGTGATATATTGCTGCAACTTCTGGGATATCTCCACGTATCCACCTGAAGGCAATCATTGAGAATCATGTCTTTGGTTTTGCTACAGGGTGTATTCCTGCTCCTACACCTCCCTCGGTTTTTGAGCCGTCTGTATTGGAGACCTTTTCTGCATCATTGGTAGGTCCTCCCTTCTATGCATCTCTGCATGTTAAATCTTTTGAAGCAACTCAGTCTATGGCATTCCCATTATGGGGTCAGTTTCCAACTTTTTGTATACCGTGCGTTCTGCTTATAGACTTGTCCTCTCTGGTCAATCATTGTTGACTGATCAGGCTTCACCTTGTATTTAAACTTCTAAGACGGCTGTTGGGGTTGTCCCCATAGCTATCGTGGCTGCCAGGATGCCACTTATCCTGGATCGTCCTACCCTGCCTGTATCATAAAATGAATGCATTGTAACGAATTCCAAGAGTAAAAAATATTAATAATTTTCTCATGAAATTTTTGATTATAAGGGACACAACTTGTATATGAACAATAAATAACAATGATTCATTTCCATGAAGTCAACCATCTATTAGTGCTCTTGGTAGAGAAAATACAATGGTGAGATTAACCAGCATTCGTATGCTCTCAAGAGGGGACCATGCAGATTGGTTTCCGTCAGGTAGAAAAAAGGTAGTAAATTGGAAATTTATTTGAGACGCTAGATAGAAGACAGACTACCTGGTCCATGTAATGTGAACAGAACACGTTAATTCAATAAGTAATGAGTTGATCACATTTTGAACCTCCTCCTCCTCCTTTCTATCTGGGACAGTCTGAGCGCTGTACAAGATAGCATTGATTTGCCAGATTCCAGCTTCTTTAGAAAGACCATCGTGAATTTTCGAATAGAACCAGCTGTTGCGAACTTAGGAACTCAGCATTTTGAAATGCCTTCTGGTTCTGATACCGTCTATTGAAGGTATGCTGTGAGCCAACAGCAAGACCTACACATGACATATCTGTCACTTTTTTCACTTCATTAACAGGTTGAGGAAGAGCTTTGACATAGCCTCGACCCCAAGGGCATGGCTATTTTTGACACATTCATATAATTACGCAGCGCAACGCAGACGCCTGAGGGCCGCCATACTTGTGCTCCTCAGTTATTTATAGCACTGGATAACTTCTTATGAAGTTATAGCTTTTAGCTAATCATACGTTTTTTCTAGCTCTTGGTCTACCACTGTTCGCTTCGAATTTTTGAGAACGGCAATAATGCACTGAATATGTCATGAATGTGTTTAATTCCTTATTGGCATGTACCTAGATCCTTCTAACTGGGTGCTATCGAAAGTAACGGGCTGGAGCCGGACCTGTCAGCATCTCACTATGGATATTAGCTCACCACTGGAGATTCTTTGTGGTCGGTTTGAGATCAGACTCCTTCAGAAGCGAGACGAAAATTCCGAATAGTCTTTGCAGTTCGGAATGACGATCTGCGTGCTATACAAGAAAGCACGGATAGTTAAACAGGATTAGTTAATTGGTAATATACAGCTGACTCAGGAGCTGCATATATAGTAGTACATCCAGTATCGGAAAGTTTTTATCTGGGGTATGGTGGTTTCATACGAGCGTAAAGAATAGCTTGCTATTATGTTGAGAGAGCATTACAATTTCTCCTCGACTCGCTCGAGGAAGCGATATCGACGTGAGTTATTAATTCGTCGGACGAGGCAACAGGAGAGGCGCGCAGTAGTGCGTCTCTCTTATTTGTGTGGTATTATCATATCATTGCGTTCCTTGTTGCTCGCGTAGAGTTCTGTCTATACCCCAGATGAGAAGTTTTCTATACTGTATAGCAGTATAAAATATATTAAATTAAGGATGGTGAGCGCATTTTGCCGATCAAAGACGATTGCTTGGTGGAGGAGCATAGCGAGGACTCTAATTATTGTCTGAAATTAGTAGTGCTTAATGTACGTGATACTTATAACGTTATTTGAACGATCCAAATATTTTTTTCCTCTATTGAAACAATGTAATGTACTATTGAATGGATTGTACTTGCCCAATTTGAGCTAATTATTGTCGAAAATGTCGAAGATAACTCCAAAAAATCTATCAAATACACGTAATATAGGTAATTCTTTTTGTGTTGTTAAGGTAATTGAAAATACATCTCCATTCAAAACATTTTTATTTTTAGTTTTGTATGCTTTCAAAGGCAAATATTTTTATTTATATTATTTGTGAGAACATTAATGATTCGAGAATTGAGAAAGTATTTTTGCAATTCGCTCCATCAGGGTCTCTAAGGAGTCACATAATACCCCACAGTGTGGTATTGATTATGAATGAATTGCCGTGTGAATCTAGGGTTAATCATTGAAAGTTTAATTTTTTTACTGCCGCAGTTTTGAGGATGTTTCAACTTTCCACAGTCTCATGAAATTAAAAAATGTTGCTTCAAGGACATCTGTACAAATGTACAAATATAGAAGGACGAATAAAACGAAATTTATTAATTTTTCAGACTGTAGAGGTTTAAAACATCAAAAAAAGGTCAAGAAATGGGTAGGGTCATTATTCAAATTATGAACGAATGGATTCAAGAAATATATTTTGAAAAAGTATCTGAAATTAAACCACCTTTTTTTCACTATGAGTATAAGTTACACATTATATGAAATAATCAAGAGAATGTTTCGCAAAATTGGATTCGAGTTGAATATATTCATGATTCATTCATTGATCACTCCAGTATTGCCAATATTTACACACTTACTTTAAATGGCACCTACATTTTCAGTGCTTTGTTGGAATAAAACTCAAAAATAAAACATCTTTACAAATATACAAGGATTTTTATTCAATTGAAATACAATGATTGTAAAGTATTTTTATAACAGGGAAACGTTCAATTTCTTCATCTTGAGCAGTGCAAACATTCCCTCATTTTCCACTGAAAATAAAAGGTTTATGTGAAATAGTATGTGATAAATTGATTATTCAGAAAATTTCAAAAATGTAGAAAATTTGAGAAACAAACTTAAAAAAATATATTAATTCCTCAAGTATTTTGGAAATGTATCAGGAGTTTTTTTAATTTTTTCGGATTTATACATATGTGGAATTGTCAGATTTGAGTGTACAACATGAACCAACATTTTTAAATAAATTATATATTATTGTAATGGGAAAACATCTATATAATTTCACAGTGTGAAAAAAATACTCACTAGCTTCCTGCGTGTGCAGAGGCAGACGATGAAGCGAACGACCCCCCTTTACCTCCTCCACCACATCCTCCGCCGCAACCTCCGCCACCACCTGGGCCACCGCCATAACCACCCCCTAAAAACGATACGTAATTGAAAAAAAAATGACTCAGAATTTATTCACTTATAATTGCACGAGTGGTTTGTATTGATATCGGGTAAATTTGTGTTGTTCAAATTCTAAACTGTTTCCTTTAGCAATTTGACTCGAATAACTGTCAACCTGATTTCAAAAACTAGATCGGTGATACCCCCAAACAATTTTTTTCATGTTGAAAAGGGGAACATTCTCCATGAAAATTAACATAACTTTTCGAGGTCTCATTATAAGTTTCTTGATGAGCAACAACTTTTATCACAAATAATTTTTTTTGTGATATCAATAATAATTTTTTTTCATATGGTTCCACGTTTTTGGCTGACACTATATATAGCATCACAACATTTCTATTAGTCAGATATACAATAAAAAAAGACAACAACAAACAAAATCGAGAAGCACAAAAATGATGGATCCTTCGAACATTATTTTTAACTCACCTCCGCTGTGCCCTCCTCCACCATGACCACCTCCACCATGTCCGCCTCCTCCGAAATCACCACCCCCATGCCCCCCTCCTCCACTGCCACCTATGTAGAAAGTAAAAAGGCTTTTTCATTAACTGAAACTTCAGTACTGATGAGTTATTTTCGTTCGTTGAGCATTAAAAAGAGTATTGATTTCTCGGCAAAGAATAAATGAATATGTAGAGAAATTTTATAATATCAAAATCAGGCAAGGAAGCTCCTGGAATATTGAAATTGAAAGTATGTTTGAATTTTACCTCCACCAAGACCTCCTCCTCCTCCAAGACCTCCTCCAAAGCCTCCTCCTCCTCCTTTACCCCCACCGAATCCACCACCTGGAAAAAAAATTATATCATTTGAGGATTGTTAATATCACGATTCAAAATGTTTTTTTGCATATAATTATGTTTCAACTTCCTCGACATGCTCAGAAAATGAATCAACTTTTCTCTATTTTCTTTGAAAACTTGGAGAAGTACATCTATTTCATGAACTATATTACAAATAGAGTGAAGGCTTCCACGGCCGGAAGTGAAATCGTGAAGAATGGTTTCCGGGCTTTGAGGCCGTGGTCGGTTCACCTCCCTGTAGGCGGTTTCTTTGGACGTTTCGCTCACAACTCTAGCAACTCTAGCAACCACTTTCTTTAATTACTATTGATAACCAGACTTGCTTCAGAACTAGGAGCCATCGAAAAAGGGACCCTCAAAAATAGGAAAATCAAGTTGCCCTACCAGAGAACACTTTATTGGTATATATGGAACCAGTTAGCCTTCAGCATTAACACACAATCCGGGATGGTGACAGTTGCTGCTAAATATAGGGAAAAGGCTGAACTAAGTGGTGGAAACACCGTAGACTCTAGAGGTCCCAGTTTAGTTTCATTACGTCGGCTATAGACTTCAGGGCAGCTGTTCTACTGTTACAACGTAAAGGATTCGGCTTTTTCTTCGTATTTAAGGAATACTTTCATAGTCGACGATCTAAAATTTCATATATCGATTCACCCAGATTCCTTTCATTAGTATCAACCAAACCTACGAAATTTCAAGGATGGCCATAACAGAAACTCAGGAATACCAAATACTTATTTAAATTATCGCAATACATACTAAAACTATTTTTTCGTGCTCTCAAATGAATTTGTTACCTGATGATCCTCCATATCCACCGCCATTACTGCCACCATATCCACCACCGGAGTCTCCAAATCCACCACCACTATGTCCGCCGCCTCCTCCACCACTGTGTCCACCTCCTCCACCACCTCCTAGCCCTTCACCTCCTCCAAAACCTCCGCCACCCCCTTTACCACCTCCAAAACCACCTGAAAAAAATTGCAATTCAATGTTCATATGTTACTTCGAGCAAAAGTTTAACAGACCTGGTAGTGAAAATTGATAAAATTCAAAAGATAAGATGGGATGAAATCGAATAAAAGAAAACAATGCACATGATGTTTAACATGTATTAAAATATTTGTAGAAAAAAATATTGAAACGTGGATATTTATTACTTCATCATGAGGTTGCCACTTTTATTGATTATGGTATTGGTGGACTTTGCTCATAAAAATCAATAACGTATCGTGAATGTGTTATTGCTTAGAACTGGTCTGCTATAGGTAAATATATCAAGCATAGTTTTCAATAGTTTTTGCTTGCACGAAAACTGTGTTGCTTAGAAACACTACGAAATCTTGCTCGAGTGGTGTTTTGTATAGCAACACAGTTTGAGTGCCTGGCAAGGTAAAAGTATTTTGAAAATTCTGCATTTTGAAGGGATATTCAATAAGACAATTTCACGTATTATTATGTACTATATGCGTATTGCAGGAACGGTTCACTTGTGTCATTATTGTTAGTCGAAGATTTGAACCGTCAAACTGACGTTTCTATAATTTCGTTGATTGTCGTAACAATTGAAATGTATACACAAGGAAGAAGCGAAACACCAATTTGAAAAAACCACGAGCTGAAAGCAGTGTTTTTAAAAAGTCCTGTTTTCATTGATTCGAAATGATAAAATGATGGCATTTGATTGGTTTATATAATACGAGGAAAACTGGTTCTGTTCAATCAGACGACCTTAGTTTAAATAATTTCATTGGATTTCTGCTTGAGCAAAACATATTCATCAAAATGAGTTTTTCATTTCATATACCGATTTTTTCTCGAACTGAGACACGTGTTTTCGATTCCAACATGTGGTTTTCAGATTTGGTTCAATTTAAAATTTTGGAAGTTCTTACCGCCTGGTCCTCCACCACCGCCAAATCCTCCTCCTGGTGCTCCACCACCTCCAAATCCACCTCCATGACTTCCTCCGAAACCACCATCTCCCCCGCCAAAACCTCCCCCTTTGCCACCACCTCCATGTCCCCCTGAAGGAAAACCATTATGACAATTTGAATTCAAAAATGGGTTCTCGTTAAAGACACAATCTGAAAATCAATCCACAG
This sequence comes from Chrysolina haemoptera, assembly GCA_958298965.1. Lineage (NCBI taxonomy): Eukaryota > Metazoa > Arthropoda > Insecta > Coleoptera > Chrysomelidae > Chrysolina > Chrysolina haemoptera. Next base: position 8,504,005 of record OY282594.1, read on the forward strand.
TGAAGATGTATGAAAATAAGGGTACAAATGACTCCAGGAGCTTCCTTAATAGTTATTTATGCAACAAGTGCAAAAAGTAGGTGTTTATTGCACTCGACGTAAAATTGTCCAACGAGGCCATCAGGCGAGTTTCATATAATATTTTTTCTACGTTCATGCAAAAACCAGAAAATGTTTCATTTAGGTGGCACAAAACTGTAAGGAAGACATTGTTAGTTTAAATCTTTCTGCTAAAAGTAATTCAAAAACATTTTGTGTAATTCAGATGATATTCACTCAGTGCAATAAAGAGGCAGTTTTTCCACCAAATATAGTTCAATAAAGTTTTGTTTTTTGCATGAAGGTAGAAAAAATATATTAACTGATTGACAATATTCAATTATAAGTAGGAAATATTCACTTGTGAATTCATTTTTGAGTTGTGCGATGTTGATGAATGATGTATCGTCCTGTGAAAAAAACAAATTATATGAATTTGATGGTCTCAATTAAAGAACCTAAGAAGCTCTCAAAATGTTTTATATTGAGCGTTATGTCAGGAAATATGCATTAATTTGCTGAAATCTCAGTTTCTATTTTTCAATTCATCCAGAAAAATATCTTCTGTTTGGATGAAGATAATAACCCCCTTTTCACTCACTGGACTGAACACGTATTCAACCTTTTCTGTATTTCAGTATTGATAATCATTCCTCTTAGTTTGAAGTATGTTCCATAATTGGAAGAAATATGTAGTGTGTCTCACTTGTCATGGAAACACCCCCGTGATTCTGTAATTTTTATGTAGAATTAGGAAATATGCAGACTCGACAGACACTTGAAATATAAAAAAATACATATAAGGAATCATTTCAAGTAATATACACTGCTCGCCAGCAGCAATGGAATCACCGACCTTTCCAAATAAATATACCTAGTAGGAGACAGGTCGATAACATTCACGTTGTTCCTTAAAAAAATTCAGTTCCAAAGACTTCTAATGGGATATCTGAATGGTCTGCCTAAAACTGGGGATTATCATAATCAAAATCGAATAAATGATTTGTTATTACTATGAAAATAATTGACTTAAACAGAAACATTGGAATATGCTCCAGAAAAGTTGTTACCTATCCAAAAGATATTTCTAGGAATCCCTATATTATGATGTAAATATTTATGAAAAGTGCTTCAAATTGAATATCATTCATGTAAAGAATGCCGTTTCTTTGAAAATTAGTTTTTTGTCGACCTCTACAAAAAATACCATTTTACGTACCAATTTACGGATAAAAAATCGACTATTTTGGAAGGCAAGTATGTTTCCTCCGCAAACACTTTTCGTCCGCAAACGTTTTTTGTCCGCTGTGGTCACTATGCCATATTACTACAGCGGACAAAAACGTTTGCGGACGAAAAGTGTCTGTTGTTGTCTGTTATCTTTGTATTTTTTGGATTGTATTTATAGAAATGTGTAAGTGAACATTTTTTTTTGTGAATATTAAGTGGAAACGGAAGAACGGTAGCCGAATTCCCACCTTTTTGTGTTGTACCTTCTTCAGTACTGCTCAATAAATATTTTATTATTATTATTATTATTATATATTGCCCTACTGGATTTCGCATTTACCTCCTAATCCACCTCCTAGTCCTCCTCCTTTACCGCCACCTCCTCCAAAACCGCCGCCAAAACCACCCCCACCTCCAAATCCTCCACCACCTCCTCCTCCTCCACCACCTCCATATCCGCCTCCATATCCTCCGCCAAGACCACCTCCACTCAGCAAACCCACTTTCGAAGGAGAACGCTTCTTTCGTAGGAAACCTTTGGGAGGCAAAACTTTGAATTCCTGTGAACACAATGGATTTATGGGCATGTAAAATATCAATTGATTCAATATCATTCATAATTTTTTTTTAATTTTCACCATAGAATCGAAGTATACAAATTATTATACACTGCGAATGTAAATAGTTCCCCCCTAGTATTTTTTGAATAGTTCAATATTTTTCAACGAAATTCAACACACTTCTATGAGACCATAAATACTACTTTTTACGATACCTGTATTCTATATGACGTCATCCGCATAAGTGTGACGTCATTTGAGGGAAAAAAATAAATTTGGAGTTAGATCACGTGGTATCTTGTTTGAAAGGTATTTCAATTCTGTATCGAAAGTGCATGCGTTTTTGATTCTGGCCCACCGTTAGGGGAGATAAGGGCATTTATATTTTGAAATTATTTATGTATCCTATGCAAATACGTAGGCAAATTATTTGAAAATTATTTTGATAATGTAGTAAATATTCATCTAATAATTGAAAAATTATAAAAAAAATCGCCTGTTAGTAGAAATTCTTTTGAATTATTACATGTCGTGATCATAGTGGCATAATATATTCTATTGAAAAATTAAGTGTATTGCTTCAAAGGCAAAAGTTTCAGAAAATTATTTAAAAAATATATATGAAGGTAGCCATGGAATACTCTATTTTGAACGTGATTAAAAATGTCTATACCTTTAGATACAGAATTGAAATGACTTCCAACCGAAGTACCACATGACCTACCTCCCAATTTGATTTTTTCCCCCAAATGAGGTCAAGCTTGTGCGGATGACGTCATAAAAATACAATTATTGTAAAAGTACTATTTATGGTCTCATACAAGTGTGCCAAATTCGGTTGAAAAATATTGAACCATTCAAAATATAATTGGTGTGACGACTATTTACATCCGCACAGTATATCTTTTAGTATAAGATCCGGCATGTGATTTCTGTTTTGTTGATCAAACTTAATGCAAATTAAAGATTAATTATTAGCCGCTATTACCAGCTTTGATCAAATATGTTATAATTAATTTATGTTGATGAAATGTAATTATATGCCTCTCAAATGATTTATATTTCATTAGAAAAAAAAATATTATGAAAAATGTAAAGAAAATTGGTTGCCGGCTCTCTCTCGGATGCCAGGAGGAAACATATGTTATTGTTGATTTTGCAATCATCAGTTTTTTTAGACAGTCCAATAAAATTCATGAATAATTCATGAAAAAATAAACAACAAAAATTTACCATTATTGGTTGTATTCAAACAAATCAATTTATTTGTCAATTCTGGTTATTAATTTTTATCAGAAATACCAACATAATGACATGAAATGTTTCAACCCAAGAACTTTCATCTAATGTACGGGTACATGACAGACCGAAAATTACCAGAAATTGCTATAAAATTAGTTAATCATTGATCAAGACAAATTGACAATTTTTTTATTTCCACCTTTCGATAAAATTCAAAGTCACAAAGTTGAATTTGTAGTGTAAATTCGTACCAAATTTTATATTGAATTGGAGTTTTGGTTTTGCTGTACACCAGAATACACGGTTTCCTGAGAAAAACGGCCAAAAGTATTTGCTATCATTTAAAATCATTACACTTGGTCTAGGAAGAGTATCATGGAAAGCGCGTTCATATGAAAAATAAAAAAAATAATAATGCTATTTCAGTTTCAGTTAATTGACTTCGAATGAAAAATACAGTTTATTTTAATTTCTAGCTTATTTCTATCCTTGGCTCCAAAAGTTGGTTAAGTATCACCAGAGATAACAAATGTGTTGGATAATTGATATCGAAAACAAATAAATGGACTAGAAAAAAATATTAGGCTGTTATAGTGAAATCCTTTCTTCCTTCCTGTTAAGAATGTAACCATCAAAAAATGAAATATATTTTTCTCGAATATTGACTGAAAAAACAGTTTTCCTCACCGTTGGTTCTTTTAATGGCTTGCCATTCTCTGGTCTAAAATAAACCCCGTCACCAGCTTCTTCGATTGGAATTGGATTTTTCAATTTCAAACTAGGTTTTGGCCTGTTCTTATAGTCTACCTCATTTCCACTGTCTATATTTGAAGTAGGATCGGATAGCACATCAATGAGATACACTACATCACTTGATTTCTCATCCGCAGACTTTTCAGCGCGACTGCTGAAAATTAGGACACAACACACGAGTGGTGAAAACCACTTCATCGTGAAAAATGATATCCTTGCGCGTGGCAATTGTTTTTATAGTTGTTTGTTCATTGAAAGCGGAGAGTCACGAATATGAATATCTAATGAGAATCGTGAGAAGGATTATTTCATAGAAATCTGTATCCTGTTTTTAGCTATCAGTCCAGTTGTCGCCTTTATTTGGAGCCGAGCTAATATTCTCAAGTTCAGCTTGGCATACAGGCGTTTTATGTTTAGTTTGTGATATGCTTACTTATTCGAATACATTAAATTTTCTATTATATCACATGTATCTACATACTATTTTGGATATCTGTAGTCCGATTCCAAATCATCAGAAGCCCAAAAAAAGGTAGGTTGAAGCAAAAATGAGTTCAATTATAGAAAAGTAATTGGTGACGTTATATCCATGTCTGAAAAATTCTCTCAAAAGAACATCCAAACATCATCGATAAATTGTGCTTGAGTGTTCCTTTGCAGACACACTTTTCTGCTCTCCTGGAAGGAGTTGTCCACAACACCAACAGATCCAGCAGAAATAGAAATAAATAGGAAACAGAAAAAATGGTTAATTTCTCGCCTCACTTCAACATGACCTTGAAATTATGAAGCCCTTTTCGAAAAGGCAAAAGGTTATTCATCTACTTGCAGCTTGAAGTGAGGGTGTGAAGGCGTTCATTTCAAAGACTGGGAGACGTCCTATGAATGAACCAAAGTCTCAACAGTGAATACAATAATGGTGTTTCGATAAATACGGTTTCCTCGAATCAAAACAGCTCCACAAAAAACAGCTTGTTCATCACCCAGGCCCATCAGACATGCTCTAGAATGCCTGTTTGAAAGCATTGAGAAGACATACATAGCTAAAAAATCTCTTTGTGCATTCATCGACATTTCCCATGCCTCCATAACCAGAACATTAGAGAAAAGGAATAGGTATAATTCTTATTGATTAAATGGATATAAACAATGCTGTAAAGCAGAATCATTGTGACGACTCCTTTGGGGGAGTACAGAATAAGAGCAAAAAATCGTTGTCCCCATGGGGGAGTTCTTTTGCCTTTGCTTAGTACTACTTCCATAGGTACAGCAGAGTCTCAGGGTCTGAAACCAAAAATTATCTAATGGTCGCACCAAATGATTATCAAACCAGTGATCGCCTTTGCTTCACTAATGAAGTGCTTGAAAATGCAACAAACTTCGGCACAAGTCGAGCTGTTTAAGGTGCAGCGGCTACCTCGTATGGGAATTACAGATTCTCGTGTCTTACGGTAATTTGAAGTGTTAGATGACGTATATCAAGTATATCAAAAATATTTGATATATCTTAGATCGCCTGTGGAACTTTCTTCACTCGGTATATAACATAGTGAACCCTATGCAGCATGGATTTTCAACAGGTTCAGTCTACTCAAACAGGGTTGATCAGTTTTTTCATAATCTGTTCCCAATTATTGATACAGAGAATGCCCTCCAGCAATCCTTTATAATTTGAGCAGGATTGTATGTCTGTTCAACTGTGTCAATCATACGAAGTTATTTGATTAATCAGATTCATATGGAGTGAGACGAACAACAAATAAATGAGTTTTGTCCTAGCTTAAGGGTTGTGGCCAGTGCGTTTTCAAATTCAGTGAAAATTGTCTCGTATCAATATCAATATGTCAATGATAAAACTCATTCCTAAGAGTTAAGTTTGTGTTTGTTTTTTTTTTTCAAATCAATCTAGAGTAGAATTTCTAGCAAACATGTTCGCAAAGATATGGTCTTTTTCGTACGTGGTCATCGTTGGTGTTCCATCCTCTTCGGTTAGCTGTAGAAATAAACCTGAGAACCAAAATAAACAGGACCCTGTATGATTATGAACAATTTATGAAGAGTAATATAAAAAAATAACTAACTTAATTGGTATACCAAAATTTTTATTGAATTCTACTAGTATAGCAAATATTAAATGATTATGAAACCCATCAACCATAATACCATTGAATAAACAAAAGCTGAACGCGTTTCTTCTGAAGTAACTCATCGTTAAAATTTCACGGATCTGTCTCAATTTAGAATATTTGACCATGTTATTCCCCAATTCCAAGTTCGTAACATAAATTGAATTAATTGAATTCAGTTGAAAAGGATTCCCGAATATTCTAAGAATAATGATCACTTCTGACTACAAAAAAAATAAAGTGAAAACTTGTCTGAACAGAGACAATCAGATACTTAATCAAGATTGCATTGAATGAATTACTTATAACATGAATTATTACCTCGAAGATCTGAATGCTGAGAGTCAAGGTTAAAGTATGAAGTCATAGTTATTCCCTGTATTTAATTATTCATGAGGATGAAGAATATTGAGACTTAATTTGAATTGTTTGATGTTGCAACGAATGTTTTTAAATCTTCGTCAGATGATAAATCATAATTTACCTCCCATTTTTTTTCTGTCAGTATTCATTATGATTATAGACGTCTGAATAGCCACTATTATTTTTGAAACTTTTCACATATGAATGACGAAATAGTAAAAACATGATGCAAACCACGAATACTTAATAAACATCCATAATTGAAGTGAAAACTATATTTTCCTATTACATATCCACAAATATACTGTTAACAAAATCACACACGCTTTCTAAACTAGCCGTAAAAAAGTCTTGTTTGAATTCCATAACACATCAAACAATAGAGGTGAATTTTACAGCCATTTATTCTGCATATATAATTGTCTCCAAATTATAGATGCTATAGCATTCTTCTGAACTCTACCAGAATGCGAATTCCTGGATATCTGAGAGATTTCCTCAAGGACTGAGAGTCTGCTGTCTCGTAGATGGGTGTATTTCTGCTGTAGACATACTCCTGGATATTTTCTGTTGCCTGGTTGTCGACTGGATTGTTGGATGCTGTTTTGAATCCTTGGGGCTGGATCATGAGTTGCGTGAACTTCTTTACCACATGTCACTGTTTTTTTTGCTCGAAGGAAAATGTTCAAATTGGACGTACTCCTGGATTTTTGCCCAGGCTGCGTCGAAGCTTAATGAACCATGTTCAAGTTAAAGGGATCCTCTTACGCTGCGTTGACGCAGGCTCGTTTCTCCAAAGATCGCTGTTTCTATGCTTGCCAGACCATGTTTAAGCTAGACACACTCCCGAAATTTTGAGTGATCCTCCCAGGCTGCGTCGAAGCTCAATGGATCATGTTCAACTTAAAGAGATTCGCCCAGACTGCGACGACGCCGGTTCGCTTCTTCAGAGATTATTGTTTCTATGCTTGCCGCAACATATTCAAGCTAGACATACCTCCGGAATATTCAGTGATTTTCCCAGGCTGCGTCGAAGCTCAATGGATCATGTTCAATTTAGAGATATTCTCCCAGTCTGCGTCGACGCCAGCACGCGTCTCCAAAGATCGCTGTTTCTATGGTTGCCGGCGTATGGAGAAAGTAATAGGTGATATCTCCATAGTCTTTGGAAATAATAGCATCAAACTTGGTTCTTGGTTATTAGCTTTTCGCAGATATTTTACAAAATTAATAAGTATACCTGTATGTTAGTTTTTGTACTTTTCTTAAATGTAACTTGACTTGATCAACTAAGGGTAAGCCTTCAAAAAAATATACAAAACCAATAAATGATCGAAAAAAATATTCCTCGCAATCGAAAACATTTTCATGTAGACATACGGACCTCACACTTCCAACAGGATCTTGAATTTGAACTTCCAACAAGGATCTGGAACAGGAATCATTGACTTGGAATCATCTGGTGTCAGAGCCTATCTTACTGCAACCAGCGTGTACAGCTTCCAGAATAATAAACAGGCTCTCCAACTAGAACTCCAACCAGATCTAGTCTCTCGAAAAATTCGGCTCCTACAAGAACTATTTAGGCCCCTCCACAAGAAGAAATCCCAGAAAAACTTGGCCCCTACTAGACTTTGTTTAGGCCCTCCACAAGAACTCCTGTATCCAAAAAGAATGTGCCTCCAACATGAAACCTACGAGACAAAAACCAGTGTTAACTAGTCACTGACGCTTGCGTCCCCCACCCTTTAACATTACCATTACTACCACCAAACCCGTCAATGAATAAATTCGCACCATTACATCATTTTCTAGGGTGATATATTCGTCGAATTCTGTTTTTGTCTCGTTCTAAGTAACTGCATAGAGACCGTAATTTTTTGTGATAGACTACTAAATCGCCGTTTTCATTCCTTGCTTTTCGACAAATGATTGAATTTATTCCAAATCAGTTGAAGATTGTAGGTTTTCAGATGGCCCTGTATACTGAAGTAAGTGTCGCGAAAAGGGTTTGCCCTACGCAATATATTCACGTACCTCCCCTTCATCCTGACCCAGCGCTCGCTATCCGTCCGAACATCTCCGAAGAATCCTGAACCTCTCTACTGCTGATTCCCTCTGGATGATAGGGACACGCAGTGCCGCCCGCTATCCTGACGGTGAAATCGCGAACTTCCCAGCGAGGTGTACGCCCGAGCCTGATACATAATTAACAAATTACCCATGCTCAATCTCTCAATTTTTCGACAGTATCCCCTAAACCTTTAAAAATAATGTGATTCATCCCTCAGTGCTGTGATTCCATTTAAAAAACATTTTTACCCCCACAAAAGTCATTGCTATGTATAACTGGTCCAAGGTACATTCCTTCATTCAGATTTTTAGAATAGTTGCTGTATATACAAAGGCTTTGTTGTTATATTTTCACCACACGACACGAGGAGTGAACTAGATTTTTTTGGCTTTGATTGTGTTGAATGATTTTTTTGTGCAGTTAGCCACTAACATGGATGTATTATTTTTTAATAAACATACGACAATGATATGTTCTTTTATTCATTTAGACATCACGCTCAGGGTTACCATCTTCTCATTTTTTCCACAGGATGAAAAAGTAATGGTGCAACTTTAATCAGAAACTTAATAAACAAACTAAAAACTAGTAACTAAATGTTGAATGTTTACTGTAAAATAAAAAACGTAACTAAAATTTAAATAAAATATGTTGGATGTTCATGGTTGCCTAGAATAGAAGATTTATATTTTGTTAGTGTGTTTTTTCGAAAATTTTGTATAACGTTTATAGAGTGAAAAGACTTACTAGAGGCCTAAATTCTAATTGTTACAAGGTAAGTGAACGAACATGGAAAAACTGTTAGGAATGCATGTATCTTAATTGTCGAGATTTAAGTTTGCTTTCGAATGGACAGAAACAATATTTTGAAAGGACATTTTTTCATTTCTAATCAACTACCATACAACGGTGATATAGTTTTTGAAATTGTGAACTCTGACACACAATATCATGCATGAGTTTCTGCTCTATTATGTCACGGCGACAAAGGGGCGTGCCCTGCAATTTCGTCCTTTTATTTATCTTTCGTTTTAGCTCCTGAAATATATTTTTGTGGGTTTTATGAACCGAATAGTTCCAAAATGACCTATATTTCAGAAGCCTGGGGATGCGGAATAAGTGTGACAATAGTTATTTTAACTCATCCCAACTCAGGCTTGGGGTAGGTCAGTCAATGTGGGGATAGAGGGTGATGACTGGATGTTGAGTTTTGAATACCTGGCAGAAATTTTGTCCAAGAATGATTATATTTCCAGTTGGTCACAAAGTTCAATGAATCAACTGACAAAACTTTCAATACAAATTGAGAGAGATTGGCTTTAAATTTTTTTTCTGGAGGCCTGTCATGCCGTACAATGTGAGCATATAATGAAAAGTTATCATTTTCATCAATTGTACCAACCGAACATGCATTTAATTGTAATATCTGAGTTGTATTGAGAAACATCCTGAACGTACAATGAGTATTTTTTTAATATTATTAATGAATAATTTAGGTCTTGAAAATTTATAACACTCATGTCCAATTATTTTGAAAGTTGAAGGACAGAAGTATTTTTGATGATGTCCGATAGTCTAGTATTCAAAATGTAGGTAGTTAGTTCGTTTTTTTGTGGGTAATGTTTGATGTTTATATACACATAAAATAGTTGCTGAATATCTAAGTTTATGAACATATGTCCCCAGATTGAAAAAAAACTAAGCTGGATTTCAGATATTCATTTATAATTTTCAAAATGGAAGTATATACTCCCATTTACCATCTGTGTAAATCATTAAAACTAAAATTTCATTATGAAATGAAGGTAAAAAAAATGTAAATTATATACTATTGAACTAAAGAAAAAAAAATATTTAGTGTTGGTATCGAAACGAAGAATATTCCAAACTTTTATTTTTTTCTCAAAAGTCTAAGGCTTATTTTGAAGTGTAATGACGTTTCAAGCATATGGGGAAAATATTGAAATGTTCAAAAGTTCTTTGTTTTCATAAATATTATTTTTTACTCTTCGGTTCAATAGTTCATGAATGGAAGCTTGTTCATAAGAATATATTAAATATGGTCGATAGGCGCACCAGATGCCCTTTGCCATCCAGCATCTCGGCACATATCCAACCTTGATGAATACATACATACAGTCCGAGCTACGAAAATTATTCGACTTTCCGATGTCTTTCACAATTTTTACAGATTTTTCCAATTATTTTTTTTGGGGGGTTTTCACAACTTTTCTCAAAAAACATTTCTTTAACTCCTCAATTTTGAGCGCTACTCATCACGCAGTGGCGTACATTTTTCAAATTATTTTATTGTCATCGGTTCTTAATTCGCGTGCAAAATTGCTAGACGAACAGACGGACAGACGTACCGACAGACGGACATAGGCACATACGGATATATGGACATACAGATATATGTACATACGGACAGACAGAGGGATAGATGGATATATCCATCTAAATGATAATATCAGCTAAAACTTGCCAGAGAAGTAAATGAATAGAAAAGGTCCCTATTGATTTTGATGAAAAAAAAAACGATTTCCGTTTTTAAAAAGTGTTGCAATAACATTGTTCAGTGTAATATAGTATATAAAGGTAAAAATTGATTTTGCAGCACTTGAGAAAAAGATGTATTATCTCTTCCATGTAACTCATACTCTCAGGGTACTTTCACGAAATGCAATTACTTGAAATGTATCATGCCTACACTCATAGAGAAAGAATTAGTACCCGAAAAATTTTAATAATCTGATGTAGCTGCGAAACAGGATGCAATAGTAGAAGATGTGGCTATCGCAAGCATGGCTTCAGATTCACAAATTTGTGCTCTAATTGCCATAGTTCTATAATCTGTTCAAATTCTGAAAACCGCCTGAAAAAAAAAAAAGATTGATATCGAAAACATCGAAGACAAAGACAAGAGAAAGAAGAAACATTTTCATCAAAATAATACTGAACTCAAACATCGAGAAATATATATATATATATATATATATATATATATATATATATATATATATATACTAGGGAAACTTGTTGGGTAAGCAGCATGCAGGAAGTATACTCTTATAACACTTTATTCCAATATTTCGACAAGTATTATTGTCATCATCAGGGAAAGCTACAATAATGTTAAAACTATAGTGAAAACAATTGACAACTGTGGATTCTAAACTACTTACGTGTTGATGAGATTGATTGCAATAGATGATATAAAAAGACGTGTACAGTAATTAAACATATTAAAAAACAAGTTATGAGATAATCTTAAATTACTGTACACTTATATATACATATATATATATATATATACACTTATATATATATACACTTATATATATATATATATATATATATATATATATATATATATATATATATATATATATATGTATATATATATATATATATATATATGTATATATATATATATATATATATTTCTATTATTGACTGTAATAAAACAATTTCAGTTTTTTCATTAATTTTAGTTTATGTTTATGAATTAAAAAAAATTGAATAGTTGTTCAATATTGTTGGTAATTTTAAAACCAATAATTGAATTGTTGAATATATATGATATTATAAAAGTTATTGAAAAAAAAAAGGAATATACAAAATCTTAATAATTTTTGATTGTCTACAACTACCGCATCAAACTTTTTTCGATGGATAGGATGAACATTTCATCTACAAATCGTAAAAAACCATTATCTAAACCTCAAAACGTATATTTATCTACCCCCCAGTCCCCTTCTAGAACTTTCACTGTGCCGTCTTGATTTTTCTCAACCCACTTATAATTTACCCTAAATTTTCCGATATCCGGCATACTGCTAAGAATTATGCATGAATTCGAGTATATAAAATCGGTTTGGCCCTGGTTTGTCAAAACTTATAAAAGATTAAAACTAAAAATTTTCCCGACTGAATTTCCATCTTTGAAAAAAGAATTCGTGAAATTCTGCTTAGCAAGAACAATTTCCATAACTATCCGCTCCCGGTTAATCCAGAGTAAATAACGCAGAAATTGGCATTAAATCACAACCCGAATTCCCTTATCGATTCTCTGTGTCACACCTTGAAGAATCGCTAATAGACACGATGCTTCAGCTCCTGGTGAACGCCCTTCTTTTGAAAATCAGACCAAAACAAAGTCGATTGCATTCCTGATAACAGCGCTTGAAGTTTGGTAGGGAGTAGACGAACTAATGTCGGAGGAGTTGCAAGGAGTAATCGCTCTGTCTATGGTTCATCGTATCCGCTAGATGGCAATGATTGTTCCATGTGGTTATATGTGGTGAATCAGAGTTGTCCGTGATAACAACCGGGTGCGTACACATCCATAGACGTAGTCCAAGGGGCAGCACAGACTTGCCAAAAGAATAATTGAATTTATGGCGAAAGAACAAATATATTTTGAATGGTGCTGGGGACTTGCGCATTCACCATTTATTTCACATTAAGGTCCACCGTTATACAATCGTGGGAACAAATATGTACACCAAATTAAACCACGCATCCCTAGCGCTGTCCGCCAAAAAAATTAAGGAACATTACAAAATGTTTACTAAATGTTCACCTTTAGAATTTACGCATTTTCAATTTGCAAGCTAGGTTTCTTGCTCAGGAAAAGTTCGTGTGTCAATTGCGAGCATTTTCAGAAATTAAAATTTGGTGAACATTTACTATTTTTGGCCAACAAAGACAATACAATGGTCTATGCTCCTTGAGGTAATGAAATTTTTTAACAGTTGTTTTTATTTGCCAATATACGCTTTTTGACAGTCTACGCATGGAATTTCATAAACTCTATTAGATTTGAAAGAGGTAGATTACCAGTTACACTAAAGAATGAGTTTTCAGCAAAAAGGCACTGATTGGAAATAACTGTCCATACACTTTGAAAACTTTTTTTCATAAATGATATTCTATGATGGAGCTGATGACGTTTTCTAGTAGTTTTTATATAGGTTTGTTTCCTTTTTCTTTGGCATAGATAATGTATGTCTCTTCTACAGGTAAAAACTTTCTTGGCTATAAGAGTTTCTTTCTTCTCTTTCTATTGTTCTTAATAATATCTTCAAAACTCAAGCATGGAAATACTAGTGGTAGAGTGGTGACATGGAAAAGTCAGAAATTTGGCCCTTTGATAACTTCTACTTCGATTTGGCCACCCTAATGTGCGATTATTGGAAGAATTCTTGATCATTTCTGGTCTCAATTACATCCTCGTAAAACCTTTCATCGGGAAAAACTATAATATCTTTCAAAAAACGAGAAACCCTAAAAGATGACTTGTATAAGAGAGAATTTTGTTTACTCTAATTATATTATTGCTTATAATTTTTATGAGTAAATTTTTTATGTACCATGTCGTATCTATCTCTAACACCAAAAGCACCAGTCCGTCTGGGCGTGATGCAATAGTGAATTTTCTCAGGGACATGAGATACATAAGGATATCTTTGTGTATAACAAAATCGCAAAATACACCCGAGTAGTTCCAGCCAAGACATTCCGAACTTCCATTGCTCCATAGCTTTCAATCTCGCAACTCAATTGGAATAGCTGTTGTTCTATCTAGTCATTAACTTTTCAATTCTGGAGCATTAGTTTTCATGATATGGTAAAAAATTGTATTTTCAGGAATGTAGAAATCTATAGGTGCACGATATATTGATCCACATTCATTAATCATTTGGTAGTTTTTTACTAGGCTCCTATCTGAAATCGGTAAATGGCGGCATTTTTCAGGCCGTGAAACAGATAACTTTCTCCTCTCCATAAAGCTGGTAAAATTCAACTTCTTCACAGTGTAGGTTAAAAAAAAAATTATATTACATTTTCCAAGGTATACTTATATATTCACATTCACTATGCGGCGTATTTCTCACTAGGCAAGGATGATTTATGTCCTTATTTGGCGTAAACTCGTTATTATATTATTTTTTATATCCGAAATCTTATCGCACGATAACAGAACACCATATAAAAATATTCATCCACCATGTGCCTATTACATACTTTCCATGAACCTTCAAAGATAGTCGTAATCAATGCATGACGGGTTGATTTTCAGATCTGTCTTATACCATTTTAAGAATTATAAATTCAAACTAATATTTGCCATACAATCTCTCACATTCATTTTTATAATACACAACATTATTCAGAAAATTCCGTTTCCAGAGTTCTGACAACTCTCATTCATATAAAAAGAGTAATTAAAAAATTACCTTCAATACAGCCACAAGCTGAAAATTCCATTAAAATCCATTTTTCAAAGGGGACTGAAATGAAAGTTGAATTGGGTCATATGTTATACGGAGTGATTTTGAAAAGCTCCAAACTTGTTTCAGTTACATAGTATTTAATATAAGTATTAAAGTGATAATATTATATACAATTTGATTTAACAGTACCTAATTGTACACGAATTATAAAAACACTTATCAGCCGAATACCGTTTTAATCAAAGATCAGATAATTTTTATTGTTTCACGTGTAATTATTCGATCTGGTAAAAAATTTATTGTATCACGAAAATAAAAACATTTTTTTGCCAGGGTGGCACGCGCAAGTAATTTTTCTACATATTATCAGGGGTAATATAATAAGTGTATGATTATTACCGATAATTTTTTGGAATATTAATGAATTGCAATCCCAAAGCTGAAAATACAACGAGTCGTAGTTTTCGTTGAATAGGAAAAGAGTTGCGTAGCAAAAGAGCCATATATATACATGACAGTAAAAAAGTTCAATTTTTTTGTTTTTAGATAATTTTGGAAAAACTTAATTTTTCATTTTCCCATTTTATTTTTTCTGGTGTTATTGTCGGAGCTATATCAAGGAATAAATACTGCTCGCAGTAACTTTTAATGAACTTCCTTGTTACGATATCAGGTTTATTGTCCGACGTTTCGTTATCGAACATTCATCATCAACTTTTTTTTAGATTCGTCTCTGCTTTTTGGAATATTTTCATGAATTCCATGATTGAAAAATAAAAATTCTTATATTTTCTTAAAACTTTATATTTGTAACACCAACTTTACCGCAGTTTTGTCCTATATGGCCATAGGAAATTTCATTTCTAATTCTAATTCTAATTGATTTTCACCAATCATTTCACATATGTCAACTCAAAATTTTGATTTCATTCACATCTAGGATATCCGATTTCACATTGTCTTTTCCAATTTAGGCCGTTACTAGAAACTTTCTCAAAATATTCGAGATGATCTGGCACATCATAATCCCATATATGATTTATCATTGTGTTTGGAATAGAAACTAGCTAGAAAATCTATTTTCATTAAAACGAGTGCTTATTGAAAATGATGATTGTGGTGGTTTCTCGATAAAGAAACGTCTTGCAAACGTGGAAAAAGTACTGACCTCTTTCCCAGTTCCCAGGGAAAACAGTAATTTTATAAAAAGTTATATTTTATTACCTGTCAACCGAGATAAAATGTCAAACTTCTTTCCCGTCACAGAAAAATTGCTATTTATGGATCAATTGATTTTTATTCGCGCAAGAATGTTTTCAAACGCGAAATTGAAACTGGAAAGTTTAATTTTCTTAAGCGAATAAAACGTATCTGAAAAACACGTGCAATACAACGTTTTATTCACAATCACATTCATTTAGGATCAGAATCACCAAAGTTTTTCATTAAAATATGATTTGATATTTTGCCTTTGCAGCGGCTGTCACCTCCTCAAGAATAATTGAAATTACGTACAAAAAAATAAGATGTTGGATGGTCGATATTTACTTTCGATTTAATATAAATATTAATATTAACGTTCATGATAAATGAGTAGAATGTGATTGATTCGAGATTGTATTTTCCATTATTCCACTAGTAGAATAAAGTAATATCATTATTCAACTAATAAAATAAATTAATTTCACTATTCCAATAATAGATAAAGTGGTACTTTATACGGTACTTCATACGGTTAAGTGTGGATAAAACTTCAATTAAGGTGATTGAGAATAAAAGGCTTTTATTCAACTTGCTAATTTCTCAGTTATTTTTAATAAGATTTTGTTAATAATTGAAAGTATCAAACTTTAATTGACAAAATTTCTGGGGTGGACAGTTAGTGATTTTTTTAATATCTTTTATTTGAATCACTGTAAAACTTTTCTGAACTCCTTGGAATCTGGGACTTTGAAAATTCGAAAGAATATTAGATTAGATCTACTGATCATTTGACTGCATAGAAGCCCTAAAAGAGCTGGGCAGTCAGAACAGACTGACACTAGCCTGGGTACCAGCACACACAGGTTATAGAGGCAATGAAGAGGCCGATACACTAGCCCGAGAAGGAGCAACTAAGGCCCTGAATGGCCCAGAACCGTATTGCGGTATAGCAAAAGCTGTACTAAAAACAAACACCAAATCATGGATTCAACAGAAGTCTCAAGAATGGTGGAACAATGCACCAGGGATGAGACAGGCCAAAGAGTTTATCAAACAACCGCAGCCAACATTCACAGACTATCTACTGAGCCAGAAGAGGAACACTACTAGAATAGTAGTAGGACTTCTCACAGGGCACTGTAGGCTCAACAAACATATGAGTACAATAGGCCTGGCAGAAGAAATGCTATGCAGGTTCTGTCAGGAAGAAGAGGAAACATCAGTACAAATACTATGCCACTGCGAGGGCTTGTCAAGGCAAAGGTTTTCAACGCTGGGAGAAGAAAAACCAAGAGCTCCCAGATTCATGGGAGTTCTAAAAACTAGCCTGTGGAGTCTCGTAAAGAAGACAGGGCTAGACAAAGAACTCTAAATGATCTCGAGGACAAACACAATAGATCTGAAAAGGTCGCGGTGTAGAGGCTTGTAGCATGAAAGTCCCTAATATATAATCTATAATAATCTATACTGATCATTTTTAAGTCATAAAAACTGTTCCGTTCAATTTCGTTTGAGAAGGTTGGATAGGTTTAAGTTTCTTTGAATAAATCTCAATTCTGAGAACACCATCTATTATAATTATGTGCCATCACATTATATAGTCCACGTCAAAACTATAAAACAATTTGTATAAAATAGCGCTCACATAATTTCCAACACTCAAAAATCCCTAATTTATCACCACGTAAAAAACTGTATGTCCCCATAAAAACTCATCGAACAAAAGAACATCAATGAAACGGTGCTCCGTGAAATCAAGACAATTAAAAAAATCCACCTGAAAACTTGATTACTTCTCTTTATCCACCCCAGTCTGCGAACAGTGGGCGAGAAAATCCAACGCAAGCGCGCATCACGCGCGCCCTCTTCCGGCCAGCACACCAACCTCAGTCTGACCTGAACTGCCGTCGCAGCCGAACCTACGACCAGGTCTATCGAATTCTTTGCCCAACAGCATTTCTCAAAATAGTTGGTGCATATCGACGCGTCCTGATGCGAAACTGCAACTATCCTGGACAGGATACCCTGAAACTGTGAACCGAGAAATTTTTACCGGTAATTTACACCTTGACGTAGTGCCAAATTTTTTATTTGTTCTTCCGTATAGTTTCCTAGACTATATATAGTGTGATTGGTGAAAATGGGTGCCAAAGGTAGTGTAGAAGCGGCGAAAATCAATGCACAAAACTGGGGGAATTTGGAGGTGAGTTCTGCACGGGGAACGATGTGGATTTTTAGCGTATTCGGGGCATTCTGAGATAACATTGCGGAGTCACAGTTTATCCGCAACAGCTACATAAATACATTGCAGGAGTGTTTACATCTCGCAGGAAACCTTTCATGATTAATTCAGATTGGATGGGGATTCATATAATTTATGCTATGGATACATACATTTCAGAGGAAACTATATATTTGTCAATGTTCATATAGTTGTGTTCTAATAACTGCAAAGCCCCTCAGTACTCCCTTTTAATAATATGGATAATATAATTATGTACCTGACAGTTTCTCAAGTAAAAAACTGGTTTGAGAACGAAATTGGTATCGAAATGTTACTCCATTTCGAAATTATTAAATTTGATGCTATATTGCTGGATGGTTATTCAAATTCAAGTATCCTATTACATTTTTCAAAAAGTGGTCTTCCAAAGTTCCATGTGAAAAATAAATTTTGTTGTCAGAGATTCACGAATTTAATGACGATTATTTTTTTGTTGTTTTGTTAAAATTGTTATTTTCGACGATCGGATTTGGTGAATATACTAATAATTTTCAGTGCTCTTGACACTAGTATTTTCTGGTTGGTTAGGAATGATAGCAACATCATAACATCATAACAATGAACGACTGTGAATCAACAATACGAAAAAGTCCCCAAAAGGCAACTGGTAATCTCAAGTTGGTGGTATTACAGCTAGTTGAATATTTGAAGTGTGTAGAAAGTGAACTAAATCAGAAAGTACTGAAGAGGGTCTGTTATATAAGTTATAAGCAGAAAATCAATTTTTTTGCTTATTTGAACCAATTGAGGGGGTAGTAGGGATTTTCACTGAATATTTTATAGCACGTGTTCAAAGCAATCAGAAGTCCAATTTGACAAAACCACTATGAGAACAACCAAGTTTTTCGCCACATATGTACATATTCATTTCATCATTTGACACCAATTAGCATCTCCACCTAACAAAAACTACAACTTGTTTTAAGTTTTGAATACCCTTAATGTTTTCTATTGCGTAGTAATGAAACAAATCTAATTCAAATTTAATCTTAGTTTCATTAGACATGTTTCACACATTATTTCACTAGAATATGAGATTTTAACAGTAAAGCAATATTTTTAAGAAAAATACTAGTCTAGTCTAGTCTATGATAGTTCCAATTGTTTATACTTTTTCCTTTTCTTCAGTGATTACAAACAATATAACGTAACTAGAACCAGAGCTGGGAAGTACTCAGTACAAATACTCGAATACTGTACTCTTGAGTACATTTCTGGTACTCTGTACCCGGTACCCAGTATACCCGCGCTTCTTATGAGAGTACATTTTTAAGAGTACTTTATTATGCAACCCGTCTTCGGCTGGCCTGTCCAGTCCAGCATGCCTCACCCAGCAACCTCAAAACTCCAAAGGCTTTATAAATCATCAAAATTAATTGGTATAAAGCAAATCCTGGTAAACAGAATCAACCAGTTATGCCATTACTTAATAATTATTTTTTCTGCAAACGTCAAAAAATGACAAGGATCGCGCATTGACAACAATATGCGAAGTGACAATTTTTTTCATTTTCCTTCGTTACCATGACAACGTGCTCGAAGTAATATGGGAAATACCTATTTCGCACACTGCATGGAAACTATATGGGATTTTCATATTCTAACCTATACTCCTCAATCAAGCAAAAATTCAAGAAATCATTTATTTTTAACTTTATGGTCCCCAATCAAACGAAAATCCAAGAAATCATTTATTTCTGAATGTTCAACAACAATTAAATAAGCCTTTTTTAACAATTTTAAAATTGTGACAAAATTTTATAACACCTATTTTTTTGACGTTTGTAGAAAAAAATTTGTTTGCATCTCGTGCGCGAAATACTTTAGTAATCAAGAACTGATTTTTTTTTTAACGAGGCGCAGCCGAGTTGAAAAAAATAGTCGAGAAAGTCGAGCATTTCGCGCACTAGATACAAAAATAACTATTGTTTTAATTATTATTATCGTTAATTTTATCCTTTATGGACTGAAAATACAAAATAGTTTAGTCATTATTGATTTGATAGTTCATGGTTATTTATAGTGTGCAAAAAGTGGTGAAGGTATAATGCAAGACTCAGAGGAAACCCAATGGATATATTGGGATATATTGTTCAATTATTTTTGGACTTGCTACATACAACTTGATGAGAAAGTACTTGCAAAATGTACTCTTAGAATTCGAGTACTTTTACTCGGAGTACTGTACTCGAGAGCATCTGTAATGAGTAAAGTACTTGGTACTCTGTACTCGATCATCAATTATTGGAAGTACTCGGTACCCAGACTCGAGTACAATTCATCAGTACCCGGCCCAGCTCTGACTAGAACCTCAACTCTTTCAGATCTATCTTCATAAATTATTGATTACTATAATAATGAATGAATACCAAGCTTCAGTTAGTGGCAGATATTCAAAAACATTTAAAAATAAACCAATGGTTTTATGAGATAGTAGTTATTTTCTGTTGAAAAAATTGTATATTTTATTGTAGAGGTATAAGTATAGGTTTATCTATGCAAGTTTGGTTCGTTATATATCCATCTGTCATTATCAAAAAAAAAATGGAAAAAACAATAATTATTGGTCTTTATTTCCGAATGGTACTGGTACATATAAGGAAAAAAGCCGAAGATGAGTAGAAAATAATATTGGGTTTTGAAAGAAACGACATTGGAAGTTGTAAAGAAGAATATAAATAAAAAACATGTTAATAATAATGAAGTTTTTGAATACTGTCAAATAATGATACTGATACGAATTTATAGACCTTTTGCAGAGACAATATCTTGTTGTTCTTAGTCATATCTCCAAAAGATGTTTCTTTAGAGATTTTTCAAATTACGCAGCAGACATGAACTTCAGTTTCTGAGTGATTGAATTGTAGACCCGCGTTGTCATTTTTCATACAAAGAACCGTTTTAAACTGTCTGATGCGTGGGGGGGGGGTAGGTTATAATTGATGACTGCAATAGGGAAACCCATGAAGCCGTGAGAAGAGCCCGTACAGGTTTTGGGGAAAAGTTTATTGCAATTAAAAACTGCTACTGTGACAGTTGTCACAAATAGTTCTTTCGATTTTGTACTATTTTCGCACTAATGCTCCATTTTTTTCTGACACATGACTCAGTATAATCATCACCATACTTCATATCCATGTTGAATCACCAATCCTGAAAAATGTTGATGGCACTCCCAATAATTTGTATTTTCTTGCTTGGCAAAACTCATTGAATTGAGCCCATATCAAATCTCGAATTTCTTTGAAGGGTTTTTCCCATAAAGATTTATATTTCAACACAAAATCCTGGTAAAACCGACGAAAACACTTTGAACAATCAAACAAAAGGTTTTCATTAAAACGTTACAATCCGTCAAATTTTCTCAAATGTGTTTTTAACTAATGGACGGATTTTTATATGAAAACTACACTTTCAGAAATCCGTGCCCTAGAAAACTCCATTTTGCCTTATTCCTGTTTCTTCAGTAGCGTTCATATTGAGAAGTCAGTATTACGAAATAGAATAATAGTGTTGCCGGTGTTCATACACAAAAAAAAAAAAACAGAAATACCCACAACCGTATAGTATAGGTACTACCTGCGTACCAGCATGATATTCATGTTAAATCAATATGCCCCTTTCTGGTGTATGAACTTTGGCAACACGATTGTGCTATATCACTATACTGACCTCTCAAAATGAATCCGACTGAGCATTGAATATCAGCATTCGGTGGATTCCTGTGGAACAACTAACTGCGATTGTGAATATTGTGTCAGACGAAATTAAAATGGTATAAACTCTTATAATTTGACATTCCGATTTTTATATTTTGACGGAACCAAAAACTTCACAGAGCTTCACAACTACTGATCTGATAGACTAAAGAGAAATTAATCGGTTTCGTTATGTTTGCTTTCAGAAGTGAGATTTCTGTTGCCTTTGAAGTATAACTCTGATAGCGCGTGGATGGTAATTCGAGTTTGACTATGTAAAGCTTCTTTGAAATGTCGGTCACTAGAGCTACTGCATTTTAAATAGGGTTATTTTGGGAAATTGGGTTAATTAGATAATATAAGTTTTCCAAATTGATGTTGTTCGCTGTGAAATATATACTCATATTCTTGTCTATGCAGGATGGAGCTCAGAAACATTTGGTACTGGTGAACTTGCTGAGATAGACCAGAATAACAGGAATAATCGTGATCTCATTGTTTGAGAGGAAATACTGTGTCTATTTTGGGAGCCTGTTTAACCTCTTGACGCGTAAACGGAATTTCTGATCACCCACAGTGCAGGTAGTTCTGTGTGGAGCTTCTCTGCTCACCGCTATCACTTCTATGTCGATCTTCTGATGAACTTCTGGAGATCCTGTGGAATGATATCTTCTGCATTGAAGTATCTGAAGTAATCCATTCTCCAAATTTCTCCTCATCACAGAACCTACATAGTGTATCCTCAGCATATGCCGGTTTTTTTTTAAGTAGCAATGCCACATAAAAGGCCTACCACCTTCCTAAGAGAGTTCCGGCTCGGTTCAAAAAGTCTTAGATCTGGCCTGTTGGCCCCATCATCATCATCATCTCTTCGTGAGAATTGCCAGAGGCATCCTCCCAGGAAGATTGATGATGACGAAGTATACCAGTCAATAATTAACTTTCCGATTTGAATTATTCAAGAATCATGTGGATAATCTGACTTCCTTGAACAAAAATCTACTGGAAAAGATTCATGGACTAAAACTCACAAGTAATGCAAAAGTTATTGTGAGCAGCCTCAACTCAGATTCGGTATAACGCCATTGTAACAGAGACAACCACCTCATTACAGAAGCAGATGATAATGGTGAAAGCAGCAAGAATAGCTTCAGCATCAACAGGTATGTGATACATAGTACTGCCAAAACCCTCGGTCTCAATTGCTAGAAAGTTATTGTAGTTAACAATTGCTTTATGAATATGAATACTAAATGATTGCTGGCGTATTTGAAAAAAGATGCCCACACAGAGGATATTAACATCAGTATCTCTGACATGAAAGAAGCTTCAATCAAAGCAGACGCTGAAGTGATCAAGGAACTGTACAGGTCAGATAATTGAGAAATTGAAAAGAGAGTTGTTGATACAGTCTCCTTGAAAAGTCTAATACAAAGATTTGGACCTCTTTTCCTCAGTTATAATCATTAAGATACCCTGGAGTTTCTACGATACCTGCTAGATGACCTAGGTACATGACGTGAATGGAGTAAGGGATGAGGACTAACTCATTTTAATCGAAATTGTCGAGAAATTAAGCAACATTAAAAAGGCCAGAGAGTAATGGTCGGGATACTTGAAAAAGACAGTAAATAACTCTGTTGGACAGATGAAATCAACTTTGAAATGTACAACTGCTTGTCACTGTTCAGTCACATTTGTGCTGCAATGGAAATTTCCATATTTTTTCGTAATGTGTTGGATTGTCACTTCGTACAAATTCTGGTCATCATCAACGAAATATTTTTTCATATTACTTCAATTTCTTTCACAGTTTCGGCAAAGTCGGGGGCAAAATAGGCCAGCCTTCTTACATGTATACTGCCCTTTGCTCCCTATCTCACGTTTGCTGAAACTGAGTTGCAGCAGTTAGTCAGATGCAGGGGCTCGAGGGTGATGATGGGCTGGAGAGTATATGTGTTATTCATCCACTACAACTTTGGAGGATCTTTCACGAAGCCCAGCTACGCCTGAACTTGCATGTAGAATCTCAATGAGTGCTACTGTGCTGCAGTTTCTGTTAGGGCGAGAATCGCGATGTTCGATGTCACCTTGAGCGCGGATGTTATGAACAGTCTATGACGCAATTTGTTTAAGGTCATTTGTTCGCCGGATTCATAGAGAGCAAGGAGAAAAGTTTCTTCCCCATTCACAATTGCCTCTATATCTCTACGAATATGTTGATGGGAGGTCCAAATTTGGGTTCCTTTTCAACGTTTTAACACACCTCATTTTGCCCTGGCTTGTAAAGCAGAATATGAGCAGCTGTGAATGTGTCTATTACACTTGGTGGGTGTTTAATGGTATTGCATGTATTTCGCTTTCCTGGCTTCCAGGAAGTATATATCGAAAGAAATACAAAGCACAACCATTAGGACAAGAAGGTCAAGATCCTCTTCCACTGCAGCCACTGTATCACAATCAGATGTCAGGCTTAGAGCTGTGACTACTATCAGTTTGTCTGCATCTTCATGTGCTTTCCTGCGAACAATGTTCGCTCAATCAAATTTTGAGATGAGCATGTCTATGAAGCGATTATTGTTTTTTGAATTGGAGAAAATTTCTCATGTGATACAGTGGGAACCATTATGTCCTGAATATAATTTTGTGACATTACGTAATTCGTGTTTTTCTCACAGTCTGAGTAACCATTAGAAACTGTTTTGGCCCTTGTCTCGTATTAGGACGAAACATATAAAACATATTTGTCACAAAGGCCTGCTAGTTGGCCACACTATAAGGTGCAATAAAAACCTACTATCACTGATGAATGTGCACTTTTCCGGAGCAATATTTTCAAAAAATTTCGTAATTTTATGACTTTTGGCAAAAAACTTAAAATAGGTCGGAATATAGCACGAGGGAGAAATCAACTACCATACTTTTTCCTAGCCAAAACATCGTTTGATTGGACTATATGTATAAAACAATTCGAATAATGGCTTCAAATATCTTTCCCGGAGTTGAAAGCAATGTTACTGGTCGATAGTTTTTGACCAAGGCCAGCGCCAGGTAGCCGGTGGTTAGGAACACCGCTGGTCAATCATACTGGCTGCCGGTCGTGTGGGTTCGAAGCCTTTCCTGAAAATATGCCTGGAATCGCACGTCGCAAGGTAAGATCGCGTTAATCCTTGGCTCGCATAAGATTCGACTTCTGAGGGCTGCCGTTCGTAAGGGGACTAGTTTTCTAAAAATGTCTTTATCTATGGGATATACCTCTATTTATTCTTTAAAGTATACCGAGAGTCACTAAATTGAATCTTTAAAAGCTTATCAGATGAAGTTCAACAGAATTCAATAGAACGAATAAACCTGCGTGTAAGTTACTCTGTTACCGATATAAATTCCCTCGTCTGATAGCATTCTCATAATAACACGAGTAATGTTTCAAATGAAAAAAGTCAGAAGTCCTCTCGATGTTATCCCCTCAACAAGAACTCCAGATAAACGTGTTCAGTCGGCTATTTAACACCCTCCACTCCATCTTCCCCCGAATTCGGCCAACCCCTATATAGGTCTGTGGTGCACGAGTGCCATATAAAACGGCGTCGCCGGCAAACCGACACGGCGATGTCGACGGGGCGATGTTGCCAGACACAATCATTCTGCCACAGTGTAGTTTCAGGTCGTCATTATACGTGTTTTCGTGGTGGAATAATTGATACACAATCTCCGATGATTTCCCTTAGCTTGGAACATCGAAATATTAACTTTCCGTTTATGTATAGTTCTACAATAATAGTGCGATCTTATTATAAGTGAAATGTATCGAAAAGGTCATACGACAATTTGTTGTCACATTCAGTATTTATTAGTATTTTGTTCCAAAGGTATAGTAACCTCCCAAATAAGAATTTTCATTATTATTTCTCGACTGGCCTGGCTTTCAGTCGAAGTGCAGGTTGTTCTGTGTATAACCTCCCTGCTCCTTTCTGTAGAGTCTGACTCGTGAGTACTCCGGATCTTCAGATGAACTCTTGGAGATTTATCACGAGGTTTCCCTTTGCACTACAGTGCCCGAAGATATTCATCCTTCTACCAGCTAGGGCTGCGCATTCGAACACTATGTGAGAGGCTGTTTCTTCCTCCTCATTACAGAACCTTCATAGAGTATTGGTATATCTACAGCACGATCAGGTGTTTTCTCGGGTGGCACAGCCCTATTGGAAGCCCTACTAAGGGAGTTCTGGCTCAGTTCGAGAAGTTGTCTTGATAGCCGGTCGGTTGGCCACATCATCATCATGATCATCTTGAAGATTGATGATGATAATTAACCCATTCCTTGATGTTCTGCCTGATGTCCTCAAATGGGATTCCATAGACTGGTTAGGGCCCGATGAGAGTTATTGTTACCCCTGCCTTTGCGGCACAATCTGCAAATCTACAACAAGCCCTTCGAGATGATGGTGGAATAAGAGAAACAATAGCATTGTGGAGTCTAGGGTTGATTATTCTGCTTCTGGGGAAGCTATCCCCTGAGTTCAAATCTGAGCGATTCAGAGCGACTTCGAAACTAAAGACTGGTCTAGTGTTATCCAATAGTAAGCATGATTTAATTTTACTGCCAATAATGATGATCTCTCTACTGCCAACCAAAGATAATTGTTGCTACCACTTATCAAGTCAGAGGTATTACACAATGACTTGCAACCAGTCATTGATACTTTCAAAATCCTTCATACGCACGAGGATGAGATTTTCAACGCACGAAACGTATTTCTCATAGATCTGAATGAAAAGGGACATGAGACTAGCTTGGACCATGTGAGTTACTGGCAATACATATCTTTGGCATACAAAAGTAAATCGAACATTGCCTTCCCCTACCCTTCCCCCTCCACCAAAGCGGATATTCAACAATATTTGCCAAGAGTTAATTTTCACCTGCAGCAGTTGTTATCCAGTCAAGCCACACTGATGAACACTAAAGATGAGTGTGACTGAAAAAACACAATTAGTGGTCTAATTCCAGTATCAACTACTTTGAACCCTGCACCGGAGTCTATAGCCCAGCAGACTTCTTGTACATTGATCGAAAAAATCACCGAGAACAGACTGAAGAGTAACGCTGACAGGATGCGGAAGGCGTGGATTAAATTTCATGGATTTTTAATCTCAAACATTCACAGGCCTACCCATCACCAACTCATCTCATGTTGTATGAACAGACAGATTGTGTAGGGCGATGATATTCGATTCCTTCTAGGACCACCTCAAGAAAAGAGCCATCGACACATATCATAGCTCGTAGAGGTTATATCATTGAGCACTAGATATATTGGGGATATGCCGTACTTTCGATAGGGACCTCAAACTGGCGGTACCGCTGGTTAGAGTTCCAGAGGGTTCACCAAAATTTCTGGTTGAGAAAACAGTGCTCATCGATTAGCATCATCATTAACTTATATTTTAATAAGACACTCCCTCACTTTGAAAACAACAAACCACCCCCCAATTATCATCGAACTAAGTTTATTATTATAATTTTTGAAATAAGAAAAATTCTATTTTCGATTTGAGACAGACAAAAACTCCAAATGAATTTTAAGACTATTATTTTTATTAATATTAAAAATAAATACAAAATAAACTACGTAAGTTATTGTTGAGTCTGCATCATCGGTGATATTATATTGTATCTTCCACTTATTGTCACACACAAAGATCATTCATATAGTCATATGACTGTTTCTTCTGGCTGGGATAAGCACAATATCAGGTTTCCATTTCGTCAAGTTTGGTATCAGTTCTTTCGATTGAAAGTGATATTGAACGCACCATAGTATTTCACGAAATCAAATAATAACAATAACCCAAACGAGGATCGAAATTATACAGGGTAAACTGTTACAATTCTTTTTCTGCAGGTTCTTGAAACATTTTAGTTTATCCTGAATAAACAAAGCAGAAGTAGTGTCACGAAAACTTCTGCGTGCAAGAAAAATATGGTCTGATAGAGGGTTTGGTCAGATACTAGACGCTAGTTCTGAGGAGCTTCAGAGGGTTTAAAAAACATTTGTTTTTCCTGGTTCCAGAAAGGGGATGCCAAAAGGGGATGAAATCATTTGGTGAGGCGGAAGAGAATAAAACAAAAAGTCGTCTAAGACGGAATCATATTTGCACAGAATTTGAACCCAACGACCCAAAATACTTCTTGTTAGTGATGAACATGGCGTAACAGTTGAAACCAGACTACTCACGTTCAAGTTAAAACCAGAATAATTCACTTAATGACAGCCCAATTGAATTGGAGGTTTGGAATGGAAAAAGTGGGTTTCTAATTAGCGCTTGAGCCAAAATGTTTCGTCGAAGGAAAATAAGTGAATTTTGAAATTTGCACTGAATTTCGTGTCTTTTTGTTCCGAATAGAAAAGTTACTAACGGAAACGAGAAAACGAGTATACCAGACAAGTTTTTTATTCTTACGTTTTTCCTAATTATTCCATTTTCTTGTATATTCTCTCCGGTCGGAATGTGTATTTGATTTCAGTAATTCCTTCAAAGGAATCGTTAAACTTGAATAATTGGGTATGAAACTCCTAAGATAGTTATTCATGCCCGGAAATTTTTGCAACTGATTTTTATTTTAAAATATTCATTAATTCTGAATATCTTTGACTATCTGGTCGTATTCCATTTCACTTTGCCTGAATTGAATAATATTCTTGGGAATTTTTGGTCTCTTTCGATGAGTAGTCGTCAAAATATTCAATAACATTCTTTAACATTTTTTGGTTTTGGATGATTCAACCTACCACAATTTGAAAAATGATAAACTGTAAACCTAAGGAAATCTGTACGAGTGTACAAGGGCAAATCAATTGATTTGCCCCGATAAATGACTGCGTACAATAATGTTGAACTTGAATGAAATTATAAATTTTTGTATCGAAATGACAAAAATTGATAATTATTAATAACAGTAATAACGCAGTAACTTACCGGCGCAAATAAATCAATTTGCTTTCTGCACTTTTACGTATTTCATTGGATTACTTTTTTTCGCTTTTTCAGATTATGGAAAGTTGAATCACCCAAAACTCATTTTAATTATCGAATTTCCTCTACAAAATTGAACTCCCAAACATAACATACAATTACAACTTCAATATCTCTTGAATTATACCTTTGAAATATTTACGGATCCCAATTCAAACCGAATGGAAATCTATTGAATTTATATACACTTATTCCTTGAAGGATGGAATCAGACACTAATTTTTTCGCAGAGCTGGATTTATATATTCAGGTTCTAGAAAAACTCTCAAGGAATTTTTAATTATGTTTGTCTATTATTACTTGGTTAGCCACTCTGTAGAACCACTTACTGGTGATATAATACCCTTACAAGTGAAATGGTCGAAAGCTTTTTTGAGACTATACATCAATGCTAGTGGTGTTCTATGCGGAGGCTTTGCTACTGGTAATGCATTTATTTTTAACTTCAGTTTACACTGAAATTCTTATTTTCCATTCACTTGGTATCCGATTTTGTCTTCAACCGAATTTCCGTGAGTGATTCATATATGTCTGTGTTCTGGACATTGGGGAAGGTTCATAAGGAGTGTCTTCGAATTATTGTCTCTGTTTTAATTTCTTGGGTTTACTGCGATTATGAACCAAATGTTCTGGTTGTTTTTGAATTTTCCGTTTGTTTTTATTTGTCAGCTGTCAGATGATGTTTCAACTGTCAACTGTTTTATTTGTCAATGTGTCAGTGTAGCCAAATTAGCTTTTGGGGTCTCTGACCAGAGACATTATTTCAATCTGTTCAGATTGGTCGTTTATGCATGGTACATACATATATTGATATATCTAAATGTTGGTACCCTATTTTCCGAAAAGAAGATGAAGAACGTGGCTTTCCATTTCCGGATGAGTTAGATCGATTTTGGTGGTACAATTCGCAGAAGCTACAGGAGTCTAGCCATACAGTTGTTTCTGGTTTTGTTCGGCTGACGGATCCTGATTTTTTTAGGTGATCCACATGTCTACAAACATTTGTTTGCGGGCAATGTATGTGGGTCTGGACAAGGCTAAAGCTCTGTTCAGACCTACATACATTTGCCCGCAAACAAATGTTTGGGAACATGTTTGTTCAAAAAATTGTTGTTCTAAAATTGTTTTTTTCCGTTAAATAAACTGCTGTCGTCCCCTTACTAACGGCAGCCCTCAAGAGTCAAAACTCGTGCGAGCCAAGGAATAACGAGGTCTTACCTTCTAACGTGCGATTCTTAGCACTTCCTCGGGCCATCAGATAAAAATCTGTAGTAGCTAAGGATTCGAACCTAGCCGAACAGCAGTCAATGATTTTAAACGCTTCAGTCTCAACCACTGAGCTACTTGGCTACAGGCAAATATATGTGTGTCTGGACAAGGCTTTATTTATTCAAATTTTTCACATGTTTTCATACCACAGTCACAAAAAGTAGAGCTGTTACCAGCACTAAGGTATAGAACTATCTTTCGAAAATGTGCAATGGAAAGACGAAGGAATACTGACGAAATTTCTCAAACAACATATGGGAATACATTAATTATTCAACCGTGTTGCAAAGAAGAAATGGTAATTGAATCAAGTGGGAAACGTAAGAGCCACCCCACGTGTGTCTCTCGTTCATTCACCCTCTCGATCATTTTCTTGGAAGCCCGACTCCGGGCATTCCGGGAAGCGAAACTATTTATTTGTGGCACTTTTCCTTCTTTGCAGACTTGTCATCGCCGCAATCGGAAGAATAGCAGCATCCATGGTCGTCTGGATAAGTAGGGAGGGGCAGGGAACACATCGATCGAGAGCGTATCCCGGCCGATGACGTCACCTTCACACAGGTCTAAACATTACGCTCCATCTACTACAAGGTCCTGTCAGACTGCTTAACGTTCAATTGCCATTGAATGTTGTTGTTGTTGTTGTTCTCCTCGCTTTGTTTTCATTGTTGAGATAATAAAATGTGTTCTTGGGGGCTGATGGAAGGATTATGTAGTTGACAATAATTCGAGAGTTGCTTCGAAAGATAACAATGATAATGGATGAATTCATTGTTTTACTCATTCTGTAGACTAAAAGTCATTCAAATTGAATGTGATTGATGATGAAAGTCATTATGAATTGAATCAGTTGGATCCTCATTAATGATGGATGGCTTTGTTTTATCGGATTCCTCACTGTCAATTATGATAATTATGATACAGTATGATTTGCAAATAAAAATCATCACGGAAATTCGTAGGCGAATGTCTGACCTAATGGTATTTTATTGACTATCGAGATTATAACACTTGAGAACAGTTTCATGCCGTGACCAATTCTAGTTATCATTGATAACAATTAATCCAGTAACGACAGACAAACTCGAGCAAAAAGTGAAGAATGAATTGTAGCACTCTGAAACTCGGCACATGACATCTCGACATCATGTATTATTAGAAAAAAAAATGTTTACCATAAAATCAGGAGTGAATCCTAAAAAAAATTTCATAAAAAAAAAATAATTTTTTTTGCTGTTATTTAAGAAAATATAAGATTTATTAAAAAACGATTTCGACAGGTTGAGAGATAATTCAATTCTCCACAAGAATGATTTTCAGTAATACCTTATGAAATACGGTCGTTTTCTCAGAAAACGTGGTTTGACGCCGACGTCACATTTCATGCTCGCGCTAACTCGCCACTGCTAGTTCAAGCAGGGCCGAAAATTAGATTTGTCAAAACTTTGCTAAAAATTATAGTAGAAAAAAAAAGAAAATGTGCATATCGTTCCTGAAGACTTATACTTCCTCATGCAAAAATAACACGTGAGTATCTGAGTACCTAAAATGTGTTTTGTCCCACTTCACATAACTCTTCTACGATATTTACAGAGGATCCGAAACTCATGGATATTTTAGTTAATAATAGAAATAATTATACTGGAGCAGGAATCTGTGCCCTCTTTGGACCATATGCAACGATTTGAGACAAGTGAGACAAGTCTCACCAGAGAAAAAACTGGGTTTTACTCCTGACTCAGTTTTCAACTGACCCATAATCCATTCAGTAAATGTTGAAAATAATCTCTCATACACATTATACATAAAAAATGAAGTATGTGATTTCAAGCTTGAGATTTGCAATTCACAATAGTTATTAAATATATATACATATATATATATATATATAAATATTTAGGTGATACAGATATAGATGAAGAGAAAGATCTTTCGATTTAATTCACAAGAGGTCCACCATCCACCGACAGCTGTTTCGTGGTCAGGGAGGTTTTATGGAGTGTCTTGAAATTAAATCGAATACACTGAAATAGTTGTGCACTACCACGAATCGAATCGAAAGCTCTTTCTCTTGACCTATATCTGTACCACCTTTATACTGCCTCTCTCTCTCTCTCTTTCGTTTATTGGCCGTTGCTTCCAGTGAGGTGCAATTGGCCCCTTTATACTGTCTTTGCATTCTTCTTAACGCACTAGAAACTTTATGGAACCTTAGGTTGGTCAGTATAACTAAACAGTTGTCGGCCTGTCATATATATATATATATATATTATATATATATATATATATATATATATATATATAGATAAGAATAAGGCCGGATTTTACGACATCCGACGATCCGATGGTACGAAAATGTTCGGATTGATTGAATTGGTAGGCGTGACAACAACTCAACCAATCAAAACATTTTCTCAACCAATCAGAACACTTTCGTACCATCGGATCGTCGGATATCGTATGCATGAAAATCCTGCCTAAGCGATTATTTTCAACATTTAGTGAAGATAATGCCGATTTTATGGGTAAGTTGAAAATGAGGCATGTATAAGTGGCACCTGCCACACTAATTTATAATTGTTGCATATAGTCCAAAGAGGGTATGGGTTGCTGCTTCAGTATAATAATTCCATATTTACTAAATTATTCATGATTTTCGGATCATCCGCAAACATCTCCGTGAAGTGCGACAAAACACATTTTAATTACTAAAATACTCCCATATTATATTTGCATGAGAAAGTAGGAGTCTCCAGAAACGATATGAACTTTTCCTTTTTCTTCCCCGATCATTTTAAACAGAGTTATGACCAATCAAATATTCGGCTCCGCCAGAACTTAGGGTAAGGGTTAACCTGAAATTTGATGTTGGCGTTCAATCACGTTTTCCGAGAAAACGAGCGCCTTTCATGATAATTTACTAGGATTAATTTTTATGAAAAATTGAATTGTTTTTCACCCTGTTGAGTTGTTTTTCCGATAAATCATATATTTTCCAACATTTCAGCAAAAATCTATTTATATATTTTTTTCTACGTTCATGCAAAAAACAAAACTTCATTGAACTATATTTGGTGGAAAAACTGGTACTTTATTGCACTCATCTGTCATTCTACTATAGTGTTCTGTTATCATGACAGACATAAACTTTCAAATTGACGCCAAATTTAGGCCATTTTCTGTGAGATTGTATTACGTTTTGAATAGTTGTATGTTTCATCATATTCATTACATAATGGACTATGAAATGACTAGAAAATGCAATTTGTTAAAAATAAAATTATTTCCTTCGAATATCAACTGAATTACACAAAATGTTTTTGAATTACGTTTAGCAGATAGATTTAAACAAACAATGTCTTCCTTGCAGTTTAGTGCCACCTAAATGAAACATTTTCTGGTTTTTGCATGAACGTAGAAAAAATATTGTATGAAACCCATGCAAAAAGAGTTTATTGCACTCGACGTGTTGTCCAACTCGGCCTGATGGCCTCGTCGGACAATTTCACGTCGAGTTCAATAAACAACTACTTTTCGCACTTGTTGCATAAATAACTATTAAACGAGAAAAAAATATGTTCCACTACTGGAATTTTGGTAAACAATTTTTCTGGCCTCTGGTAGTTACTATAGATTTGGGTCACCCGGTATACTAGAATGAAATGAGGAGAAAACGAAATACTAATATTTACAAGCGAGATGATATCATTGTTTGATACTTCAATTGCATCATTGTTCGAAATATCATTTGCCAGTTTTTCCTTCAAAGTGAGCATTTCAAACAATAAAAGACAAAAATGTTTCTATACCGTTCCACGGAAATAGAATAGTGCAACGAACCGCCAACTGTTGTGACACAATCTAGAACATAAATATAAACAGTGTGTGGGTGCGCCTGTGAAAATATAATGTGACAAAACACCAAAGTGAACGAGTAAAATTGACTGTTAGCATGATATCAGTTTGATTACAGTAATCAAATAAAGAGCTGCGAACAAATTCTGGAAACGTAATCAGAGAGATGGGAGGTTAGACCTCGCTCAATATTACGTTAGGTGTGTAAAAAGCCATATCGGGTGCGTGATTTTGCCAGCGGATTGAAAGGAAATTATCGAGTTGAATATCCAAATGTTGTTCCCAATAAGTTAATTTCATAATACTTCGAGAATTTTTGCCAGAGAGTATCAAATAAATGAAATAGTAAAATCAACAATGTCGAAGAACCCTTTTCTCTAAACATTTCCACCATGTGGAAAATATGAGGCCAAAATCTGACAGAAAACAACTACTTTCCTGGCTAGTACCGCGACGGACATTGACTTACATCTGACAGATATTTGTGCAACGTTCTTCCAAGAAGACTCAGTTGCAATTGCTTATTGTAATTACACAGCAAATTATCCTTCATTTGGCTGGGGAAGACCACCTGCAGACGCGTTGCGCGGTTCTTGCCGCTCGTCAGTGACAGGGTAGGTTGAATTTTTTTTTTTGGTGCTTCCATATACATGATTGGATAATAATTCGGCCCCGCTTGTGCTCAAATAGGCGGGTAGTACTGCTCCATTTCATTTGTTCGATATAAAACTCACCAGAGCTACGTGGAATTCTGATGACTCCATCTGTTTTGAGTGGTGTGTCTTTTGCTGATCTCGAATATCAAAATGAGTTCTAGTATTATTCAATGGAGTAAGTGGAGTTTCGGACGTACGTTTTGGTCTTCCCAATATGTTTCTGCTGCATATCCGACAAATGCTTGTCGAAGGTGTAGGTTTGTGATTCTTAGTGGTGAATCCATTTCTGGTAACCCATAGAGCCTCGGTGGTAACGTTTCTGATTTGCATAGTTTCTCTTTTGTCTTCGGTTGTAATGAATACTCTTTCATTGGCTGATTGGTCTTTTCCAGGATTCTTTTCTGTTGGGTCTATTTGTAGTCTCTTGTACGTGCCTTGACTGACATAGCTATTGAGCTTGCTTTTGTAGTCCAATGTGTTTAGGACCACTGTTGCGTTTCTTTTATCAGTCGGTAGTATAATAAATTCTTCGGCAATATTGAGCTGTTTAGTGGAGATATTTTTATCCCTGAAATATTGCTTGTGAAGGTTTGGCGTTTCTTAAAATTTTTGCTGATTTGCTCCGTGAGAGTATAAAAATGCATCATTTTGCGAGTTTTTACTTATAGTTTTTGCAGGCTTCTTGAGGCCATTTGACCAATTCAAAGAAGCAGAGTAAAAGATCGGAACGGCAAGCATATTAGTTGCATCAACTTTGTTCTTTCCCAACAGTTCTGATCAAATCAAATATGTCGGAGTTTATGCTGATACAGCAGAAAGAGTTTTTAGCTATGATTTCCTCTTGGGAATGGCATTGTTCCATACCTAGGTTAGTATACGTCTCTCTGGCATCAAGATCATATAGAATGTTTTCGTTTACGAGCTGAATATGCATCTTCTGAAGATCACCCGCTCTGTCAGATTTAATGGCGAAGTGAGTCCACTAGAGCGGCATCAGTTGTCTAATGCATGTCACTATTTGTTTGGGCACCGCATGGCATCCAAGCAAATGCAAGATAACCTCATGCGAAGTTGTATCAAATTCTTTGCAAAAATCAAACCAGGCCATTGAAAAGTGAGTTATACTGCTCGGAGTCCTGCGTTAAACATCTGTCGATGAGCTGGTTTGCTTATATATCCGTTCATACATGAAATTGAGTGCGGAATATATTCTCATGTATAAGTGATGGTAAACATCCTACAACATGACTGCAAGCATGTCTATAGTTCCTTGTATCAGTATAGTGGT
The DNA here is from genome assembly GCA_958298965.1 of Chrysolina haemoptera. NCBI lineage: Eukaryota > Metazoa > Arthropoda > Insecta > Coleoptera > Chrysomelidae > Chrysolina > Chrysolina haemoptera. Next base: position 8,539,922 of record OY282594.1, read on the forward strand.
ATAGCAAAGTTATTGAAGTCTTCGAAGGCCTATAAAACTTCTTCCTGGGTTATCGGGCTGCGCAGGTAATTGTTCTCAGGCTGGCGAAGCCTCCTGCAGAAAGATTCGAACTGCGCTAGGACTGGAGTATCTACGTTCAGTGATTGCACCGACTGATAGATGTTCTTCGAGAAGGTTTCCACAACAATAAGCGATAAGTTTCATCACGGAACTTCATGTTTTTCGCCTTACAAGTGACTTCTTTGCATCCAATAGAATTCGTATCCTATCGAGACAGTGCTGTTTAATAGTTAACAACAAGCCTCGATTGTGTGGTGAGCTCGTCTCAATTATGCGGCAATTCGCCGCACTGCAGGCGTGAATGGTCTATTGGCCGCCACATATTCCACCACACCCTGGATGCGAGACACGTTTATTTTGCAGTCTTGATTTTGGCTTTCATCTTGTAAATGCGTCGCTCATACCAATTGAAAGGGTGGTTTTCCTCCTTTTCAATTGGGACAAAGTCTGCGCGGTGTCATAAACGGCTATCACATCTCAGCCTCTTCTGAAAGAACATTGTGCATCTTCGCATCTACCCGTATATCCACATTATTAATCGCAATGTCAAGACCTCATTTCAAAACTCAACACAGTTGCTTATCAATATATAAATATTAGAGGAATTTTAAACCTGGATCAGTTGTTGCAGCTCTATTATGCGCAAGTCGAAAGTAGGCTTCGGTATGGTGTTACCTTCTGGGGAACACCAACTTCAGCACCGAATGTTTTCATTGCTCAAAAGCGTATTATTCGGTCAATGTTGGGACTAACCTATCGGACTTCATGTAAAAATGTTTTTAAAGATCTTAAAATTCTAACCCTGCCGTCAATTTTCATTTTATAATTATGTTTGTATTTGTTTAAAAACAAGAATGAATTTCTCCGAAATGACACCAAGCATATGTACAATACCCGAATTAAAGACAACTTCATTGTACCGTTTTCAAGAATAAGAATAACTCATAATGCTCCGAATTCCATGGCACCAAATATATTCAATTCACTCCCTAATGACATCAAAGAAATAAGCAATTCAATATATATTTTCAAAACGAGACTGAAGGAGTTTTTGATAGAGAATAGTTTCTATTCGTTAGAAGAGTTTTTAAATCGGCGATTTTGATAAAATTCAACATAGATTATTTATATTTTTTATATTTACTCATATTTGTACTAGGTTCTCCCTGTAGGTACCAATTGTGTTTTATTTTGTTTAATTTTATTTTTTACATGTGAATTGTGCTATATTATGTTGTTTTTAACTAGAGATAATTCACCTCTACACTTTTGACTTTTTCCATACAGTTTGTACTGTCTTAAGGAAATAAACGATATTCTATTCTATTCTATTCTATTCTATTACTTGAAAATACATTAAAATCAAAATCACTGTCACACATGGTGGGACATCCATACTTCACTCTCAAATAATCAGAAAACGATGTAGGTAATCATCAGTAAAATATTATTTCATTCGATAAACATTCCATAATTTCAACTTCCAACTGTAATAAATTCTGGGGTATTTGAAGTTGAAATGTTGGTACTTACAGCATCGGCCCAGTCAATGTAATAATTGTTTTTTGTATGGGTGCTCTAGATAGAGCACTCAGACTAACCGAATTGCAGCATATTTATAGTATACTTCAATATCGAAAGAGTTAATGTTCTTGCAGAATATATGACGTGGATACGTGAAATCAAGTAGTCAAAGTCTTAAGGTCCATGCACACTACGGCGCACGGAACCGCGCTGCGCAGCACTTCCTAATGTAACTGAGTACTCCAAGCAATTCGAAGCGGTAGCGTCTTGGGATACGCAGTTTAATCAGGATGCATGTAAAGAATTCAATTAGAATTTTGACAAGGAGGTGCGGCGCGGTTCCGTGCGCCGTAGTGTACTTCAACCTTAAGCAATCCAATAATTTTTTTACTGAAATATACCATCAAACATCGGCCGAATCAATTCATTATCTCTCAATTTTCTTCTGATTGTTTCAGCAGCACAAACACGGCAAACCCGGTCACCACCACCACCAGCGGTCGCAGTCTCTGAACCGCGGAGTGCGCCCCGGCCAGTGGAGTTCGACGCGAGGGGCGGCCGGCGATCTTGGCGGCGCGGCCGGCGACATGTGGTGACAGAGGGGGACGCAGCAGTGCCAGTGCTCGGCAGCATCCATGGGCAACAAGCTCAGTTGCTCGTGCGCCCCCATCTTGCGCAAGGCGTACCGGTACGAAGACTCGCCGTGGCAGACGTCGAGGAGGCGGGACGGCCATCTGTTGAGGTGAGTCATGAATGTGATTTGATTCAGGGCAGGGGGGATAAATGCATTTATTACCCATTACCATTTAGTTACTTCTCATGAAACTGTCCATATATGGTATAAGAGGCGTTGCTTGGGACTGGGTTCATTCCTTTCTTGTAATGAGGAGTCAGTTAGTATCGATAGTAAAAACAAATAATAATGGATCATGTAGAACACAGTCAGATAGAACAACTATAGACATAGGTGTTCCTCAAGGATCAGTCCTGGGTCCGGTGCTCTTCATATTATTTACAAATGATATCGAAACTGTAACTAAGGATGCCAACTTTGTGATGTATGCAGATGATAAATCTTTAATTGTGTCTGAGGTACGTGATGACTTGTTAGAATTGAAATGCAACAAGGTTCTTGATGATATAAGTGAATGGTACTATTCAAATAAACTATTCTTTAACATTCAAAAAACTAACTTTATGAGGTTCCACAATAGGCAAAAGAGCTGCTCTGACTTGAGTTTAAAGATAAATGATGTTGAACTTAACAATGAAGAATCACTTCAATTTCTCGGAATAGCCATAGATCACTGTCTAACATGGAAACAACATTGTAAATTATTGATATCAAAATTACATTCGTCATGTTACTTATTCAGAAACTTACTTTCTGTTTTGTCTGAGGCGCAGCTGCTGAGTCTGTATCATGCACAAGTTGGTTCGAGGATCAGATATGGCATTTGTCTTTGGGGTAATTCCACTTCATCAGCCGATGTATTTATAGCACAAAAAAGAGTTATTAGATCACTAGCCAGGATATCTAAAAGGGTTTCGTGTAAATCATTTTTCAAAAAATGGAACATCTTAACAGTAGCTTCTTTGTATATTTATGAAATATGTGTTTTTATCTATTCGAACCAGTGTAAATTTAAGATGAATAAAAGCATTCATAATTTTAATACTCGCCAAAAAAATGACTATCATGTACCGGTTTGTAAGACTGATGTAGTGTATAAATCGCCCAACAATATTGGACTGAAAATTTTTAATAAGCTGCCAACAAAAATTAAAAATTCCTCAACATTATATTCTTTTAAGAAAAACTTGAAAATGTTTTTAAGTGACAATTGTTTTTATAGCGTTAGCGAATTCTTCGATACCTAGTATTAGTTTTATGTATTGTGACGAGTCCTATACAATTTATGTAATTGTCTGAAAGGATAATAAATCTATATCTATCTATCTATCTATCTATCTAGTACCTTATATTTCTGCGCTAGTACTATCAAACCCTATCTTACTCCTCAGGATGTGTTGTTTTTTTGAACGTCCATGGGCATCAGTTATTCCAAAGTACTTCTTCTGGAGTTTGGATTCACACTAATACTGATGTTGGGTGCTATCTATTGATATGATAAACGGAGGGGATAACCATAAAAATATCCCTCATCACAAATTCATGTAGTATGGGTATTCAATCTGTGGTTTGTAGAGGATCTTAACATATCATTAATGGATTAATCTCGTTCTTAATGTACATACACGTACTCAAAGTATTCGACGTTCTTAACGTTCTTTACGTACTTATCGTACGTATTGCTTGGCAGAACTCTGAAGAGAAAGAAAAAATTGTTCAAGTCGTGATTCAACAAACTCTTAATATCGGTGAAAACTAATTTCACCCATCGTTTTCAAATAACCTGATAATGAAATATTTACCTTGAATCTGCGTGGATGAGTTGATTTTCAGTAATATAATTATTCTTATAACATAACCAACTCTATGAGCTCATAAGTGGGCCAAGCACAAAATGGACACTATAAATATTTCCGGCCTTTTAAATAATATTCTCAGGGTTGATATAATAAGTGGTATGATTATTACCGATAATTTTTTAGAATATTGATGAATTGCAATCCCAAAGCTGAAAATACAGATAGACAGATAGTAAAACAAAGACTAAGTAGGTTTATCACCGTGAAAGTACAGCGACAATCTATATTTTCACTGAGTTTCGATTCTATTGGCTGAATTTCAAAATTTGAAATCCACTGATTGGTTGTTAAGCAAGGAAATATATTGTCAGGGGTAATATAATAAGTGGTATGATTATTACCGATAATTTTTTGGAATATTAATGAATTGCAATCCCAAAGCTGCGAACTCGTTGTATTTTCTTGCATCGGGATTGCCAATGAATTGATATTCCAAAAAATTACAGGTTTTTAATCATACCACGAATTATATTTAGGACGACAATATATCGATTTGAAATAAAGAAAAATCGTGTCACCTGGTAATTGATGCTTTACTTCTTGCCGTATTCAACGGAATACTCTTTTCCACGGCCTTATCTATGATACCAATGGACATTCGTCCCCAACGATCGTTCATATTGATAAATAAAGATAACTAGTCAAAACACATAAATTTGACGTTTATAATTTAAATCATCATTTTCACTTGACAGATAGTAAAACAAAAACTAAGCAGGTTTATCACCGTGAAAATACAGCGACAAGCTATATTTTCACTGAGTTTCAATTCTATTGGCTGAATTTCAAAATTTGAAATCCACTGATTGGTTGTTAAGCAAGGAAATATATTGTCATAGTTATAAAAAAATCATTTCCTTCAATTTCTGAGAGGAAGCAAATAATATTCTTCGCCCGAAAAAACTCTTCTACTTCTTCTTTCAAATATTTTCAACCAAGGTATTTAGGCGCTTCGTAACAAATCTAAAGGTCGCCTCAAAAGTGAATGGCGCAATCATACTCATTGATGTCAAAACCTATAAATGAACTCTTACTTATAACCTTGATCATAACACTCGGAACATATGAAAATATGCAAACAGAGTGTTAATCTTGACGAATACTTTACCACTGATCAAGATAATAAAAGAATATGAAGAATTAAGTCAATATCAGCTTTTGACAGTTATAGATATCAGAAACGTTACGACAGACGACAGAATTTCATTGTCAATCGTACGTATACAAAATCTGAACGTTACAGTATAGAGTCAAAAGTGAAACCGTTAAATCATTTCCATGCAAAATCTCACCCATTCCATTTCTCCGTAGAACATCTCAATGTAAACAAACTCTGATATGAATCTCACACCAACATCAACCAATCACGTGTTACACCTACAGACATTCTCCCAGTTCAAATTCAAACCTCAATTTAGCCGAGATGAGTAATATTCATAGCTTAGGGCGGTGAATGGGGCGCTTCATCGATATTAAATTCTCATGGTGATAAAGTAGGGCTTGAATATACATTCTGAAGGTAACTTCGAAGTTTGTCCCCTAACAGAAAAAACGAAGCTTGGGTGGGTTGAAAGAAGGATTTTCATCACAAACTTGGAATGGATATGCATCTGATTGAAATTTACTGAAATTAATTTCATAGAGTAACTCGAGTGTGGGTGGTATTCTTTATACAGGGTGTCCCAGAATAAAGGGGACAAACTCCGAGGGTAGAATCCTCACTTCATTTCAAGGCTGAAAATTCCAATAAACATATACCCTAAAATGAGTATTCACAGAGTTACAGGGTGTTGAAAGTGAAACAAAAAAAAGATTTACCAGAATAAACCCATAACGGCTTAACTTTTCTTAATGAAATTTGGTATGTCACTTGACAGCATTCAGTTTTATATTTCAAGGCAAATCATGTGTTTGTTACTCTGAACAGGGGTGTACGGCAGGTGGGTACCCCTATTCGCCCTTCCCCAACTTTCACGCCACTGGATTAATATCGATTTCGTCTTTTTTTTTTTAATCCCCGATATTTCCTATACAAAAAAGGAATGATTTTCGTTACACAAATATCAACGGTTTTCGAGATATTTTCTTTTTCTTTAGGTAAATAACTAAAATTTCTGCTGGTCTAAAAGCTCTTGGACATTAGGTAAACATTCAGTTCGATTTATTTATTGTTCTGTTGGACTTGTCATAAATATACTTGCGTACATATCATAATCAAATCTATAAATACTGGCGCCACTGAATCCATGCATGTGTAAACCCTCTGATTAGGGTTTTCGTCAGAATCCTATGAAACTTTGACTGCTTCAACAACAGGTTACCTTCTTTATATCAGGTGGTCTGCAGTTAATAAAAAAACTGAAGACATATTAGCCAAACAGTGGTACGCAATTTCTCAGAGCAAGTGATTTTTGGTCACATCAATCACTCACCCTACGGCGGATGTGCGATCTTGAAAGTTTGGTACACTTCCCACAAAAAAAAATCAATGATATACCTGATTATGAATATATTTCATGGGCATCCATATACTGATCTATTTCCATGCTAACTATTCGATATCGATATAACCATTGAAATGGAATATTGTTGACAAACGAAGTGGATGAGGGTCTCACTAGTAACATGTCAATTACAGGTTATGGGCGGAAGTTTTCCATGTATCAGCCAGTGGCGCTGGAACAGTGAAATGGCAACAAGTGAGCGAAGATCTGGTTCCAGTCAATATAACCTGCATTCAGGATTCACCAGAGTGTGTTTTCCACATCACAGCCTACAACTCGCAGGTCGACAAAATCTTGGATGTCCGGCTGGTACAACCTGGTAAGTTATCATTTCAATTGCTAATTATTTTAATGAGCATTGCCGGATATAAACAGGAATAAATATATCTTGATGGAAATTTCTTGATAATATTAACTTCACAAAAGCTTCTTCAGTCACTAAAACAGAAAAAAACATTTTTAATTTCAGATATGAGGGATCATTGATGAATATAAGAATTGCTTGTGAGTTTTAAATAGATATTGATGAATAACAAGTGCTTCACATGTAGCCAAATTTGATTGATACAAATGTCTCAAATCGAAAACAACTCCTGCCCTCTACAACCGCAAAATTGTATCATTCGCCAAGTAGTGTCCTTTTCAAACTTGGTTCAAATTGAAGTCGACACTATGGTTCACAACTGATATACTTCGACGGTCGTAAGAGGCGGTACTTATTTTCTGTTGCCGACAATTAAGTATACTAATTTTATAGGTTTAAGGGAAAGATCCATTTATTTATATATTTTCAGAGTCAAATAATAAAGGAACTTCAACATTGTCGATTTCACTATTTCATTTATTTGATACTCTTCTTTAAAAATTCTCGTAGTCTGTTCACTTCCTGGTGTCTTTGCTACCGAGGATTGCTTATTGGTTTCTCCGCGGGTGGCGCTGCGACTGACTTTTACTGTAAGTCGCTGCTTCATTTGTGAGGATATATTAATTATACAGTAGATTATAATTCATTGGGCTGGGGCAGGATGATGATGATAATGTTATCCGACATACCCTGCCACTGACGAGCAGCAAAAACCTCGAAACGCGTCTGCATGTGGTCTTCCCCAGCCAAATGAAGGATAATCTGCTGTATAATTACAATGGGCAATTGCAACTGGGTTTTCTTGGAAGAACGTTGCACGACTCTGTCAGATATAAATCAATGTCCGTCGTGGTATTAGTCAGGGAAGTAGTTATTTTCTGTCAGATGTTTGCCTCATATTTTCCACATGGTGGAAATATTTGGAGAAAAAGGTACTTCGACTTTGTCGATTTTACTATTTCATTTATTTGATATTCTCTGGCAAACATTCTCGTACAATGCTAATTCAGAAGTCTGATTTTCATATAAATACCGACCAAAAATTACCTATTTTTGAAGGAAGGTGCGATAAAAGGGATTTTGTTAGTGCTGATTCTAGTTAACAAATTCAAATTAGTGAAGTAAAAATATATTTCTGGGAACGTTGGGTTCACGTCTCAGTTCAGTTATAATCAGGTATTAAGTATGGAAAAAAGCAAGCCAATTCCAGTTCTAGCTAATGATTATAAAACAATTAGGAAGAAGTAAGAATTTGGAAACTTATCAAATTCTTTTCCTTCATCAAACCATACATGTTTTCCTTCAAAATCATTTGTCAACCAATTCAGAAGGCTGACTTTCAAATTAATAATATCCACAAATTATGTGTTTTTTCCAGAAGATGCGATAAAAGGAGTTATGCTAGTCCTAATCCCAGTCAATAAGTATTTCCAAATAAGTATTCTTGTTGAGAGTTGGGCAAAGCACAAATTCCTCCTAAATTTTTCTCGACTTGTTATAACAAATTTAACACAATTAGCACAATTTTATAGTTATAAGTTGGTTAACTATAACTCATGCCCCTTTTTTATAAACCAGATGATTGGTAGATAAGTGGGTACTTATTGTTATAAAAATCCAGGGTTAAAAATCGACTGCTCTCCAGTGTTAAAGGAAGTAATTTACTCATTCATTCACATTATTTACAACGAATTTCATCGATATTTCGAACTACTGCGATAACCATTTTTATGTGATGATACAGCGGTACATTTCTACTATACATTTTCAGATCTGATAATGGCCATAGACTGAATTCCTCGAATAAACCCAATTAAATTTGTGGCTATAATAATAGTCAGCGGAAAAGATAGGTATATAGAGTTCCTGAATAATAACGTTGGTTTGAATACCGGAGATGCAAATATATTCACACAATATTCGCATTGAACATTTTGAAATAACAATTCATTCACGTTTCGAAGTAAACTGAGGAAAGTCTAAACTACTATTGGTGGGTTAACAGGAGAGGCGCACAGTAGCGCGTCTCTTTATTTATGTGGTATTATCATATCATTGTGTTCCTTGTTGCTCGCGTAGATTTCTGATATTTTGGGAACACAACTTTTGGAAAAAGAATTAAATTTTAATTGTGGCATAGATAACCATATTTGAAAAGTCTATGTGAGAATAACAGTCCCCGATCTTATTACCTCAGCAAGTTTTCAATGGGAAATGACAATGACTCAGTTAAAACTTTCAGAATTCAAACATCAGTCTTTATTCTAACTTGAGCAGAATAGCGCCTCTGTAGTACAGTATGAACTCATATAAATTATTTCAAAAATACTTACTCATGATAAATAAATTGTTTTCTTAAAAAAAAACACATCGGTTGGGTTCACTGAATACCAGAACACACTGATATAACCAAAAAAAAACCATGCTAAGAAAGGATTTCCTCATTAAAATCAAACTTTCAATCAATAAACCGACAGTATTTTCATTATGAAGTAATCGCCATTTCAAAGACTAGGTTTTTTTTTGTGAAGAATCATCTTTAAGAGAACCATTGACACAAAACTGGTGATTCCCCAAAACTTGCATCAAGTAATACGGACTATCACCCGTACTGTTTATAATGGATGCAGTTCGAAATGATCAATCAGATTGAAAACATGATACTATTTGTTTTTCTAGGAACGAGGATTGGGCAAGCTTCAGACTGCTTCGTTTACTGGAAAGATCCCATGACCAATGATACGTGGGGTTTGAACTTTACCTCTCCTATAGATGCGAAGCAGTTCAGAGAATGTTGTGTAAGTATTTAAATTTTGTATCATAACAATTCAAACTATATTTCATTATCCAAAAAGGACCAAACAATTGTCACCGGTTAATTTTCCTGCATTTTTGGTATGCACAGGCCCAACTCAATCCTATGGCTAGTTTTCGAGATTCATTTCGAAGTGTTCAATAACGTTCAAAATTCGTAATAGACGAATTTCTTTTTTCAACCAAATTGAGTTCAATAGAGATGAACTAATTTCCAGTGATGGCAATTTCCAACGTGAATATTATTGCTCCAAATCAAATTACTAATCTGCTTATATCATGTTGTTATAAGGTCATTGTCCGCCATAAATCCATAGAAATACATAGTCCACTTATATAGTTGTTGAGCGGTCCAACCATTTGCAATAATTAACAAGCTCAGATTTCAATATACCGAATGTTTCCCAATGTCTATCACATTTGGTCTGACTGACCACGAACAAGTGTCTTCATGATTGCATGAAAGTAATTCTACTGATGATAGAAAGTTCTAATCATCTCGTCGAGTTGAAAAATGCTCCACCAAAACTTCAGCTATCTCCTTCCGTATACAAGCGGAAGTGTGAACTATAAAAATTGCTCAGAAGTAGGTTCTATTTGAAGACATGGTTTTTGGACTCATTTTGGCGTATAGTTTTGGTGATCTATGTTCGGTGTTCTAGAGAGAGACAAAAATAGCCACTCCTATCCATTTTGTATGAAGTAGGATATGAGGCAAAACAGTAGGAGATTTGAGTCGATTCTGGGCCTTCCCCGACCACTGTGACGTCATCAGTAACATTTCAGTGACCTTCAGGGGTCTGTTGTAGTAAAAAGGTTTGGATGTGATCTTGAGATGTAACGTGTTATATTGACTATTCCACTGATGCTAAAATACGCGTTTTTTATTTTATTTTCGATTTTGTAGTTCGCTTCATCATTGGTTGTTCATCAACTTAACAATTTTCGACAAATTTTGCATACACGTTCATTAATACAACCACTAAACCAAAACTATTTAAAGACATAACCTACAGCAAGAAGATAGTGCAAATGAAACCAAAGACAAAGTTTGAAATAGCAAAACAGCTGTACGCAAACTGAATTGAAATTTATGTTTTGTTAGTTGCATAGTTTTAGTTCCAGGTTGAATTGAATAACAGGCTGTAACATGTTGTATCTACTAGAGTAAGAAAGGAATAACTCGATATGAATGAAGTTAAAATATACAACAGCACTAACTTGTTGTATTACCTACGAAAATTCAGTTGCTTATATTAATAATGATTGTGTGTTTGTATTCAGGGTGTGTGTTCAACCTCGAGATGACATGAATAATAGTTGAGAAAAATTACATACACGGTGATGGTACAAATTTGTTACGATACGGTATTTCTAGAGAGGACAAGTGCAGTTGTTAGAACTACTTCCTCAGCCAAATAGCGACGGACATTGGACTACAAAACAAGATTCAAGGTTTTCATTTAGCAAATATTACTAATAGGATTCTATAGACTCTGGAGAATAAATTTGTTTATATAGTTCTTGCTGGATGTAATTATGGTTTACAATATCGTGGAGAGTTCGGTCTGAGAGAAAGCTAGATAGCAAGGAACACAACTTGGGGGGCAAGCCACAATATGGAAGTTTGGCTAGCAGTCCTTAGTGCCAAACGCGATCGAACGCCTTAGAGATATGTAGTGCAATGGCCAGAATTCAATCATATTTTTCGATAGATTTCTGCCAATATGTGTTACATGAGCAAGCAGGACACCAGTTGATCTCTGATGCCTAAAACCATATCCTCGATCATTCATAATTCCTGAGCGTTCTAGATATTTCAGGAGCTCGATGTTGATAGTTTTCTCCATGACCTTCGAAATAGCGATAGGTCTTCAGTTGCTGGGTAGGGCATTTTCCTTTTTGGGGGAACTGGTTTTACTCTTGCAATTCTCCATTTGAACGGAAATACCTCCAAATCAAAAGAGGTTGAATAACTTGCAGTTAAGTAGCACATTTTTCAAGAACCATCGGCCGATATCCTATAGATCCACTAGCTTTGTATACCATATCAAAATGTTTAAAATTGACCGACGTGATACATTGTCACGGTCAAGCTTGGTAGTCATCAAACTCACCGATCACCGGTCACCGTGGTCGAAAACATAAATACGATTTATCATTGAACCCGTTTTTTACATTCATAACTCTTGACCTTATATTAATTCGTATAAGTATCATTCACACATTTCTCCCCCCCTTCTTTATCCCCCCTTCCCGTTGCCCGATCATCTCCTCCAAAAGTAGCTCTCCTAAAAATGCTTATTAAACGCAGTGTGATTTGTTGCAGTCGCCGTCGTTCAAGTTCTCCCGCAAGGCGTCCTCGTCGTACTCGCTGAAGCTGGAGCCGCCCAATAAGCAGAAGTTCAAGACGAAGCGGAAGCCGCTCAGCACGCCCGCCTCTCCGAGCCGACCGGCCAGGGAGCCCCAGTGCACGTGCATGACTTCCGAGCAATACGCAAGACTGAAAGCGCAGGATCCGAGATATAGGGGTGAGTCTGAATGGAAAGGTTTGATAATTTTTTGTACACATTTGATATCTAGTTAAACCAACCAATATACAGTTTTCTGTCAAATGTACAAAAACAGACTCCCGTCTGCTCCTTGATTATAAAAATTCGACCATAGAGGAACATGATTCAGATGATGGCTTTCTTGAAAATGGTGCGGTTGAATGCTGCTAGCAAAAAAGCAAAATTGCCGCTATCGCAAATACATTTTTCTATTTATATTATTGGGATAATATTTTGGGACAGTGGGTGAAATGTAAAACATATAAATATGGACCTGGCCAAAGATACAGAAAAGGTATCCAAGGAAAAGAATTCAATGCAAATAATACACAACTATATCTTTCTACTGGCAAAACCGATATAACAGGATATATTCTAAATATATCTGCAGTAACTATATCATTGAACTCATCTATTTCATTGCTTGCTTTTACCATCAGCAGTACCATTTCCTGAAAAAACCATGTTTGGATACTGTTTCTATATATGAAGTGTAGCTCCTGAACATATGAAGGTTTAATGTTTCCAGAATAGAGCTGTTCTCATACGTAATTTTCACAAAATCATTCATTTCTCTGAGAGAGAGCGGAAAAGTCCTTCCTCTAATGAATCGAAGGTCGTTCCACTATTGGCAGTTTCATCGAGATTGACCCATCGAATTCAGTCCTCACACCCCTCATCGTCAAATCTGAGAGGTGTTTAGAAGACTTGTTCAAGAAGGAAATGACGGTTCGCCTGGGAGGTGTTCCCAGAAGCACACAGTACTGAGAAATTCAAGAATGACCTCCACTGTCATCTTCCTTGGATTTTACTGCAGTTATCGTAAGACAATTTTGGCAAAAGGGAATAGATATAGAATATATATATCAATTTCAGAAATAAGGTGGGAGTTTTTGCTCTCTATTCTGTCAGGGTCTGCACTGATGATTGGCATAATTCTGGACCAGTCTGCAGATAGTCAGTAGATTCGGCCGTTGTAAGGGGCTGTTGTTATTTTTATCTTTTTCCATAATGAATGATGATGATTTCACTTCTACACATACATTTTGTAGTTAGTAATCCACGTTCTTTTTTAATAGTAATTTTAATAAATAATGTATAAAGAATCTATACGTTACTATTGAGTAGTCTTTATATTCTTTCTTCCATCTCCGTACGACAATGAACTAATTTGTCTGCTGCATTCTGAATTTTTTTCAAACTCCAAATATTTATATAATTTTTTTTCCCCTTTAAGAGTCCATTTCCTCAGATCTGTTGACATAGCACGTTCCAAGAATGTTTCATCTGAATTTAAACTGAAAGATCTTTTCTATTATCCCTTAATAAATTGCCTCCTACACGGCATTTTACGTTTGAAAAAGGGTCAAACTGCGTAGGGGATTCTGGTTGATGAAGATGCTGTCTTATTTAGTACCCGAAAAACGACAGTGCAAGATGTCCATGCCCAATGGATAAAGTTCGTGAGTTCCAAGTCATGTCATCCATCGCCATTAATTCGAAAAACAAGGTTATATTATTCAACAACTCGAAAATGCATTCTTGATACGAAAAAACTTCATCTCTCTTTACTAACCTTGATTACCCTGACATGACTTTATCTTTGTGGGGTAGTAAGCCCATCTGAAATGCAAAACAGATATACAATAGTATGTCGACATATTATAATATCGACACATACAAAATACCAAAATTTTTTATTCAGAAAAAATAAATAAACATTTTTTTCTATTCTTCAAAAATTGAAACTTATTCACCCTCTACATATGGACTTCTTTTATATCCATTTTTGATAATCACTATTTGCAAAAAGCAATATTCTATGTCATTCACTATTTGAAATTTCACTCGTTCCAGGTTCTTCCACTCTTCCTAGAGCAACAACAAGAACGACTGACATAGATGGACGAACAGATAAAGTAACCGCTGCAACTTCTTCCACTAGCCTCTATGACAATGTTGGTGCTACTCAGACTGGACCTTCACAAGGTGAATATCCTCAAGGTAAAAACATTAATTTCATTATTCCATTCATTAATAATCTAGTGTCGATTAGAATAACCCACCCTGGCTGTTTGTATTTCTAGAAACGAATCGTCTGAATATAAATTCACAGCTTTACCACAGAGTGCTGGGCATTTCAGTTTCCAACCTTATTTTTGTGTCGTGCGGTTCAGTGTTTGGTCGATAACTTCTGGTTACTTTTTTCCTTTCTCCATTCATTTTCAGGTCTTATTTCAAAAGTGATGATGATGAAGTCTTCTCTACTAAAATATTCCGGAATCAAAATATCTTTTCACGAATTTCCGGGCGGGACGTACCCAATGACGTCCATCATCACCTACAGGAGGGAAAATCTGATATTCTGTCTTTAACAGAAATATATGTCCTGGTTCAGATTCAAAGGTTGTGTTTGTCTCTACTATAAGGCTAACCTATCATACCAAAGCGAAGAGAGTTTGGAACCGGAAAGATCAAATTTTTCCGTCTTTCAAGGAACTATCCTATAGCAAACTCTTTGAATTTTTATCACTGAAATTAGACTTTATACAGCAGAACCATCCAACGGCTGAAGTCATCATGATGGGAGATTTCAATGTACGAAAATCCACCTGGCTAAATTTACACGCATTCCTGATATCAAAAACTAGCATGTTGAAACACTCTTTCTCACCACCAATACAGAGTATGGTATAGAAGTAGGTGCTTCACTGGGAAACTCTAACCACATCCTCATCTTCACAACACCATCTAGTAGCGCAACCAATACTCAGCAAAAAAATAATATTTTTGGTTCTCTAAACAATACACAATTTTCTTTTTCGTGGAAACCAGAACAAAAAAAATTGTCACATCTAACGCGATTATCGAGAAATGTATCTGTGTTGATTTTTTCAATATAAGTATAATAATTATTTTAAATCCGAAAGAATTGTCTTAAACCTAACTGAGTTCATGTTTTCAAGTTTCCGCAGAATACCAAAAACTTCAAATATCAAACATAATTTGAGGTTTATTTTTTATTTTTTTTTATCAACATCACCTTTCAAGAACACTGTCAAGACCTCGAATCACAAACTCTCCGTTTTACAGGTACAAAAGGGACGCAAAGGGAAGGTAGTCAAACAAAACAAATGAGGGATCGAGGGGTACAACCACAATCTGATACTAGTACTATGACTACTACTAATGCACCTACTGGACCCAAGACTGTTACTGCGTCAGTTGGAACAGAGAATAATGTCGGATCTCAAGTGAGTACGAATATCAATAGAATATACAAAATATTGCTTGAATGAGATACAAAGCTCAACAATACACACTCTCATTCACTCTTTCATAATTTCTTCACTGATGTACAGTTGTGAGAATAAAAAAGTCGTAAAAGATTTGTATGGTATCTAGCTGAGGCTAGATAGCACTAATTGCTCTAGAAAACGGATAAAAGCGCGTTACTGACAAAAATAGTTTGAATTTTAACACTACTTGTCAAAGTCGATAACATGTTTAATTAATATTGACAAGCCTGACTCACAATAGCCTATAACTGCTGTATGACTTTTGCTGCTGTACGACTTTTTTATGCCCACAACTGTACTACAGAAAGTCACTTGAGATGAGACTTACGAGACATTTTGTTAAACGAGTTTGAGATAGTTAGATTTCTTGGTAGTGGTATACTTTTTGAAGGGCGTCCTTCATTAGATCAGCTTTACAACAAAAAAAAGATGGAAAAACTTAAGAAAACTACATACTGACTATTCAAAAAACTATCCAGGATTGCTGATGCTCCTGAACACTTTTGAAAATGTGCTCTATAATGAATGATTCTGGTCCATACACATTGAAAACCAGAAATGACATCTTGCAATTGCGTGCAGTTTATTATTTCCAACCACCTTCTGAACAATGTATTTTGTAGAATTTCTATGAGTAGAGGTACTTCAAAATATTTGAGTTATACACCAATAACTTTACAAATAGTCCGACAGCGAAGTGGAAAGTTTTGTTTCGTTTAACTGACAAAATTTTTAATTTGAAGTTTGAGATGCACATAACCTAAAATATTCCGAAGTACGAATTACTGTATTTGATGCAATCTGTTTTTGGGTGAATTTGAGACAATAAAAGAGTGAACATCAAAGTATTACGACGCGCTTTGTTTGTATCCAACAACATGAATTGATTAATATGGAAATTCAAATATTTCCAATTTTCTGATTGGTTGCGTTACGTACATTTGAAATTATACAAGGTAACTTGACTCAATTGAACGTTCCGATTGTTTGAAAAAGTCCCAGAATAATGTCCAATTCTGAGAGAATCAGAAATGTTATCCTTTCATGATTTACTGCTCTGGTTATGTTTACAGAATCTTGATGGGTGGTGAGTGGTGGTAAAACTTAGCTATTTTGTGAATTCTGAGCTCATCCTAACTAAATTGCTGAACGCACACTGAATTAAATTTTCACTTCTTTCCTTAGCCTGCTCTCAAGAGGGTGGACAATATAAAGGATATTTAAATTGAATTAAAAAATGTTTACCTTCACAACCACTCCACCCCATATTATAATTCACGAAAACTACGCTTTTGAACATAATCATCCATCATTTGAGTCATGAAACTAGGTCTTATTATAATATTGAAAATTTGTTTATCGTACAGTATTTTCATGTAATTTTTTCCTGTAAGTTTGGAAGAACATGAATTTATATTCAAATCCATTTTGAAAACTGCGCTTGAAAATGTTATCGAAAAAAAAATGAATGTCCCACCTCTCATTTACATACCCATATAACTTCTGCAATTTTTGACATATAATTGTGAAATTCGCAGAATTAATAGATAACAGATGGAACATTAACAGAATAACTAGAAGGAGTGAATGATATACACTGTTCGCCAGCAGCTGAAAAGCTATGACAGAAAACAAAGTACCCACAAAAACTATACTACTCCTACTACTACGACTAATACAATTCAATTTTTTCTCATATATTGTCACAAGAAGTGCCATATTTTTATGTTGTTTTATTTTTCGTTTAGATAAGTCAGACTGAAACACAATCTCAAACACAACCAACCGAATCATCAAAATCTGAAGGAACTCAAGCGGGAGGCAGCCTAGCACCCAATACGAAGACATCTTCCACATCAACTCGCCCGCCTCTGAGAGAAAACCTCCACCACCAGCTCACCAATACCAAGTCGGTCGATTATTCTGACATCGATATGGTGAGGGACGCCGAACTGAGATCTGCTCACCATCACAATGTGCTCAATAACAATATGTCTGGCAGGAGGAGCAAATCAAAAAGCACGGAGGATATGAACAGAGAAAATGGTAAGTGAAGTATTATTAGGGTTCTTGTTGAATACTCTCCGTGAGCAGGAAAATAACAAAATCGATGCTCCTGACCGCTCTGAATTGAATGATTCCGTACAATCTATCTCGTCTTGTGTTTGTGGGTCTTTTGCTGGAAAAATCCTCACTAGTTTACGTTGTAGTACATGTTCATAAGTTATATGTGACTTTCTGGAGCTTCTACTGGCATTTCCTGATATGACTGATAACCAGTCCGTGCAAAGCTTACTGTGTCATCATCTAGAAATAGAACTTTTAACTGGTGATGATCGGTTGTATTGCCGAATATGCGCCGAACTGACTTTCAATAATTATAAGACAATAAGTATAGCTGAGGCACCAATCAATCTAATAATAACCCTAATGCTCTTCAAACACCACTCGACCGGCGGAAGCACCAAACTCTTACGAAAGTTCGAAATAGATGAAAACCTTAATCTAGCGGACCACTATTATAATCTTTGTGCAGTCATTGTCCACTGTGGTTCTGGCATTGGCCAAAGACAAAACTGACTGGTCCAAGTTTGATGATACTTGTGTCACTGAATGTTCTGACGATGTCTTGAATTTATTGGAGCCTTTGGAGACGCCCTACATTTTATTCTATGAGAGAGAGGACATTGGCAGATCGGGATCTTCAGATGATGAGGTGCTGCAGGTTTTTCCGGGTTTTCCTGCAGCTGAAAAAGCAAATGCGCCACTGGAATCGCCCCGGAGCGCCAATTAATTATTGTTGTTGTTCTATATTTTGTATTACTTTCGTTTCTTTTTTTTATTAAGAAATATAGTGAGTAATTTTATTTGTTCTGGGTGGTTACCGTTTTTTACAGTTTTACTGTTTTAGCATTATTCGACTTCATTCATTTATGTTTCTGTTTTTGTGTATCATTACAAATTCTGTGTCAGATATTTTGCATTTTTGTTCATATATATGGACAAGGTACAGACCTGCAAACTATTGAATTATCGAAATCATGATATTAATGGTACGATTATTGATGTTTTCAGGAATCAACTTAGATAGCAACACTTTGAAACGGATGCTGAAGCCGATGCCGAGTGCAGAGAGTCCAGTAACTTCACCGGAAATGGGCCGCAGAAGATACAATTACTATAACACTCATCACCATCAGAGACATCCCAACAATAATGGTAGACATTCCGAACCCGAATCTGGACATCCCCATCCTAGATCAGCTATGGCTCAGAACTCCAGGTTCTCAGGATCGAGGTGAGACAGGAGTCATGAAATATGGTCAATCTTGATTGAGCATTTCACAGTTGAAATAAACACTTCAAAGTTAATGATGGAATGAACCAGCGAGCAATACGACTCTCTGGTCTCAGACCGAGGGCTGTATGGTTGTCAGCAGAAATCTCCTCGAATATTGGTATCAGTAGAAGACGAGAACCCACAGTTTCCACTAGGGAAGGGTCCTAGAAACCAACCCATAGTCGTTATCTCCAACAGTCCAGCGGCAATAAAGGCCTCAGCGACCTAGGAACATAAAACAGGATGAAACCTGTCTGGGTACCAGGTCAGAGGGATATCCAAGAGGATGGCTAAAAAATTATGATGATGAGACCAACCGACCGGATCTCTAAAAAACTTCTTGAAATGAGCCGAAACTTTCTTAAGGAGGTGGTATGGTTCCTAACACTATGCAGGTTCTGTGATGAAAATAAAGAAGCAGCCTCCCACATAGTGTTTGAATGCGAAGCCCTGGCTCACACGAGGATGGATATCTTGAGACACTGCATTACAAAATATGTTATCCCACAGTGAAACTTGGTGAGAAATCTACAGGAGTTTGTCAGAAGATAGACCTGACAGCGGTAAGCTGAAAGGCGCTACACAGAACTGCACGCATTTCGACTGATAGAGAGCCCCACCGAGCACTAATAATGATGAATCCCGCCTGGAGACTTGGTTAATTCGCTCCAGTTTGATACGAGTCTTGCTGAAGTAGTCCATGACCTTTTCATGTCTATCCCGGATCTGAGACAGCACAGATCCATTTCTTCCAAGTTCCTGTACAAATCTTAGCATTTTCAAAACTATTGGAACAGTTTTTGTCCTTCCGCTCAGTTAGTGGTTCAGGAAACCTAAGCAAATATTGGCAATTGTAGGAGAACCAACGAAGGAAACTCCTAAGCTGGTGAATATCTTTTGTTTATCTACTGCCACCCCTTGTCCAGAATCCTGAAACATATGAATTTTTGCTGCTTCCGGAGTGTATCAGTTCAAGAAATACCTCCCCCAGCTTTTTCACGTGTTCCTCAGACAATCTGCCAATTGCAATTATGTCGTCGAGATTTATCGGACGCATCTAAAATAGGGAAAATGAAAGGATGTTAAATCATTTTGTGATAAGATTGAAGGAAAATTACTGTTATATATTCAATTGCCTGAATATGGATCAATACCAGACAATACTGGAAATCCACGAATATTTCTGAAATGGACATTAACCTTTTCTTGTTGTTTTATTTCAGATCTTCACACGAGATTGGAAGAGGATATCCTGGACGGGGCTTGTACCTGGAGCTAGAGCGAGGAGCAGGAGGGGATTTCTCCCCACCTTCCGACAATGTAATTTTTGACAACCAGTGCTATGCCACCACACCAAGTTCCAGCAATGGAAATTCTGATCCGGAACAAACCCAACATCACTATGGACGCCATAGGCATATGCACCAACAGATGAATCAAGTGAGAAACCTCAGATGTAATTCGGTCATCAAATAATGATGGAAATTATTTTGTTAATGTATATTCGAATATAGGCTAAAAATATGTGAATGTACCGCTGAAATTTACATAGTGTATTGAATCATACCTCCTGAGATAGAGATGGTTTGTAACAATTTGAACATTATCAGGAAACATGATGATACGGTTAACCTCTTTCACTCCCGTGAATGAGGGGTATATGGAATCATGTTAGAACGAATGGCAGGTGTGAAAAATGCGCAAAAAATGTTTGGATAGTTTTAAAATTTTGTGAAATATTGGTCGACGTTTTGGGAACCTCTGTTCGCCATCCATCCATACCAGAAAAGGCAATTGCCAGTGGAGGAAAGACACTAAGATTGCGTTAACAGAAGTCCAGAGAGTCTCTCACCCGTATCATGGGTTGTAAGCTGATAGAATACGAACGTAAGTATCACAGTAAAATGAAAAATCAACAAACCTCATGGGTATCCGAGTATCCAAACTGGTACACTGGTAGCTCAAGGTAGCACTAGTAGCTGGAGACTGCTGGAAACATCACGAATTATTCAACAGTGGATTCACACAGGATTTGTTTTCGTAAACAGCCGGATCAATGACCGGACCATGGCTGGATATTTTGAATAAACATTAGGCTAACAACGAACGGAAGCAACGTTGTTGCCAGTTCTCGCGCGTGCACAAAGTACTGGATGCCAATTGTAGTTTTCGAGAAGTCCTGAACTTTTCCGAGTACAACTTTAAATTCACCTAATAAGATTTATATAACAATGACTCCAGACTCTACCCAGAATTGGAATTTTCTACCAATGTTCCAGTTGGAATACTCGGTAACCCATGAGGTTTGTTTCATTTTACTGTGACAGTTACGTTTCTATTCCATTAGCTTGCAAACCCATGATACGGGTAAGAGAGTGACTCTCTAGGTGAACGTAATCTTAATTCGGTTTGACATTCAGTGTCTTTTCTTCACCAGCAATTACCTTTTCTGTTGCGGAAGGATGGCGGACAGAAGTCCCCAAAATTTCGACCCACATTTCACAAAATTCTAAAACTCTGATTTTTTTTTTCGCGTTTTCCACACCTGCCATTCGTTCTAACATGACTTCATAAACCCCTCCTTCACCGGAGTGCAAGAAGTTAGATTACACCCTGCAAAATTACTTAGGCAAGTCTGTACTGCAATCACTTAATTATTATTTAGTGTTGAAGTCAGATTTTTTCTCCGAGTCTCTGATATTTTCAAATGGGGGATGATGAATTGTCTTTATCACAATATTGAATTTCCACGATTACATCATCATTCCTTCGAAAAATGTCTAATTCATCATAATTTCGAATTTTTTCAGTCTAGACTGCTCTCATATTATTTATATATAAAAATCCTGCGTCAGGATCACTCAACCGATTTTGATGAAATTATGTGATTGTGTATTGCTTGGTCCAACTTCAGATATAGGATAGTTTCAGTGAACTCATACAATCAGAGAAGTTGGTGTATCTATATAAAGATAACATGAATGAAACATCTCTCTCGACTATTACCATTGCACTTTTTTCTCACAATCAGATCAATCTAGGTTGATATTCATCACTATTTATTGAACAATATCCCAAATAAAGATTCGGAGTGATCATAATTCATGAATAATAATAATAAGAAATACATATTATTTGATGAGAAACCATTAGGTATAAGCAATACAGACGATGGTTTGAATAAAGATTTTCCTCATCAATATTCAACGGTGTGCATAGAATGGAGGCTTTCACTGCCGGAAATAGAATCAAGAAATATGGTTTTTGGGCTTTGGGGCCGTGGTCGGTTCACCTCCGTGGAGGCGGTTTTTTTGAACGTTTTTTGGACATCTCGAAGAGCGACGTAAAACTCGCGGACCCTATTTCTTGATTTAACGGTATGTATATCCCGAAAGTGTTCAAGATGTAATTTGGGGACATTTTGATTCCTAATCTTTTGAAGTAGTATAATGGCAGATATTGCATTTTTCAGAACGCAAACACAACACCAACTCCGGGTTCACCAACCAGTAGGCTTCTTCTAGAATACGAAATGCATCTCAGGAATACGTTGGCGAAAGGAATGGATGCTGAAAGTTATAGTTTACATACGTTCGAGGCTTTATTGACTCAGAGTATGGAAAATCTAGGTGGGTATTCTAACAATAATTGGAATGCGAATTCATATAACTCTTGAATAAATCCGACAATAATTTGTCGAATGTAGTTGTGGTATCATTGATAGAAGTAATGGTGGTTTTCTGTCAAATAGCAGCCTCATATTTTTTACTCTGAGGGAATGTTTAGATAGAAGGGTATTTTGGCATTGTCTAAAGCATTTATTTCATTTGTTGGATATGCTGCGACAAAATTCTACTTCTTATGTAACTGATGAATATTTACTTATCACAACATTAAACAAATCCTACCGATGAAGATAACTCCATTATCGAATTATACATCTAAAAAAACGACTGTTAAAGAACCTATTTTTTTCTTACTAACCCTGATGTGGTAGCGCAAATACCAGGTAGCACTACATATTGTCTGAATCTCGATTTATATTGGGTTAATGACTAAATTAAAAATATAAAAACAATATTCACTAAATATCTGAAGATTTTAAAACACATTTCCCTAGAATCTAATGCAGGATAAAATATATTTTAGATAGGCAAATTCAGGATACAATGAATAACTAACAAACATTTGTTGAAGACAACGCATCACTTATATTTCCTGAAAACTTTTTTGCAAGTCAATACCTTATATTTACTCTCATCTCAACAATTTTGAATTCAATTGGAAGTTTTTTGAGTTGATTCCCGAATTGTAGCTATGTTAATTTTATACTATCTTCTAAGGTATTGTGTTTATTTTTTATTTATCAAGAAATCTGTTTCAAGAGATAATAATACTACAACCAATCAGTTTTGGCTCTAACTTATTGTTTATCTTCCTTTCAGAGTTTGCAGAAAGCTTACCAGGTTCAAATCAAAGGAGTCCCTATCCATCTAGAAAAAGTAAGTATATATGATTCCTGTTACATACATATATATATATATACCGGGTGAACTACCACCACTTGAAAATCTCGCGAATCCAGTGGTGTAGTCAAATTTTTTTCTAAAAGTAACCGCTTTTTGGTGTCCTAGTGGGCTCTTTGAATGTCTACCTAAAGAAAAAAACCATTCCAATCGGTTGAAAAATGTAAGTTTTATAAGGGAGCTTCCATCTTAAAGGGATCATACTGTAAACATCTGAAAAGCACTGGCAACATTGCGCATCTCTACGTCACCCGTCAAAAATATCATCACTCGTCGATTTGTTTTGCATTACAGTGAATGTATAAAAATTTTGATTTTTATTCTTTTGTCGATAATTATAGTTCAATATGCAACCGTTAACTTCACGTGAGTATTGTGAAATGATTGTAGATTATTTTTACATTCGGAAGTTCGCTTCAATGGGGTTATGTTGATTTTTGCAATTTCCTATCGGGATTCCCGCTGAAATCTCATTTCAATTAACCATCTTCAGTCTCACATTTGATGAAGGAAGTTCAACAGGGATTGTGGCTATCCACGTGTGAAAATTCAGTAGCGGCAAATTTCACTAAGGTCTCAAATTTTTCTGCTGGTATGAGCACAGTGTATAATTTTAAAATCATTTGGTAAGTAGCCTTAGTTCACCCTGTATACGAAATTTTATTTTGTAATCCTTCGTAAAGTATTGTGATCAACTGATGGAATGATTCAATTGATGATTACAATATTACCCACAAAAATATCAGCATCCTGGTATATCGAATATATTTCATAAAATCATTGAAAGGAAACGTCGCAGTTAATACAGACATCAATGGTTTTGAAAACAAATTATTATTTCAAGGAAAGTTTCATGAAAACGAATAAAACGATAATGTAGAAAACAATCTATACCATTAGACGAAACTCTGAAACACTGAAAGACGAAAAGATTATTTCAGAATGCATTTCAAAGGGTCGAGAAAGTATGCAAAACTAAAATCAATTGGTGAATATCTTTCGTTCCAATTTACTTTTCATTCAATTTTCAACGAATAAGTTCGTTCTGGCTGTCGAAAGCATTTCATGGTATAATTTCAGAATCAATTTGAAGGCTGACTTTTATCGACTGAGATATTCATTATCATTTCAGGACCATCATCCAGTGCTTCCATGAATAAGTCATCCACCTTACCATTATCACACCGAATCAGTGCTGCCAGAGATAGAACGATAGACAGAGATAGAGAAAGAGACGGATACTATAGCGACAGGAATGAACTGTTGAGAGAACGGGAAAAAGAAAGGGAAAGAGAACGTGGATACCTCAGTGACCACAATTCAAGGTGAGTTATTAGTATATTGAAGTATGAGTGGATGAAAAGGTCTTTCAAACAAAACAACACAATTTTTCGAGCACGACGGCGCAGCTCAAACGACTAAAACTTTGATTAGGTTGATCATCTCAGCTGAAAAGTTCATTGAGCATTAAACAGGCAACAGGCATAAAACGCTGATTAGATTTTTCTAGCTGAACCCTAGAGACTAATCCTGTCTAGTAATTACTTACAAAAAGCCTCATTGTTGAATTGTATTGAAAATAACATTCAAAAGTGGAAAGATATATATCACGATATCCATTAACCATAAATACCTGCAGCAAAATATACAGGGTGTTTTCGAAATTGAAGCAATAATATAAATGGAGAGTAGAAAATGAAAAAAGGAAAAGAAAGAATACATTTATGTCAAAAAATATTATTCTGGGATTGAATTTCAAACTTTAGAATTTTTTTTTTGGTAATCTCTGATCAGAGGTCTACAGCCTGCGCAAACCACGCTGGAACACTGCCAGCGGGCAGACACGCTGTGGCCTGGAGAATCAAACCGGTGCCTTTTTTTTAATAAAAATTTCGAAATTTTTTTATTGCTTCAAAAACGAAAATTCCTGCCACTCATGGTTTCATTATGTTCCAATAGAAACCCATTTTTTAATTGTTGCAATTTCTCAAACACCCTGTATAAATGGAGTAATGACGAATTGATAATGAATACAAGTTCCTATTTGCAAGAGCAAAATCTCTGAAATTGAATAATTTTTTGTGGTGGAAGGATGGAAAAGTACTTAATAGGAGGACCGAAAATGATAAAGCTTTTGTCATCAACAATGAATTCGATATTGGAGAACTATTGATGTCTTCAACACAATTACAATTATTTATATATTGACATTGAAACACAGGTAGTATTTCCAAAAACGATGATGAAATAAAAATTATTTCTCGATCTCTTTGACAAAAGGTTCGATGTGGTGTTTTTTTCAGAGACGTAGAAAATATTTGAGACAAAATTATTCTCTATATGTGGTTATGATCAATTATACATATAATAATGTGTTTTGATTATGGTTAAGAAATCATCTCTTAAGGTGAAATGAATATTATTTTCTTGAAAATGTTCATAAGTAAACCACAGCAAATTAATATTATAACATAATATAGTCCACCATCTACATAAATCATGAATTTAATAATAATATGAGAGAATTTCTGGAAAATTATCAAAACCAAAGAACACATTGGTGATACAAATTTAAATATACTCTCTTATTCAATAATTTCACAAGAATATAATAATATTTTCAGAATATAATAATATTTATCAATGGAAATACTAGAGATGTGAATAACCAGAAATCATACCTTGACTACATATTCATGAAAAGAAAAATAATTTGAATTTATTCAAATTTCTGAATAAATAATAGCAAATTACTGATCACTTTCCCTTAATATTAAAGTATTATCATAGTAGGAATATTAAAAACAAGGATGAAACAAAATTTAAAACAGTTGTGGATTATTAAAAATTAATGAAACCTTTTCTAAATCAAAGAAGCCAATATCGAATATTACATTAACCAAATTGAACAAAATAATTATTCGCCAAAAAGTATATGTGACCTATAGTTTTCGCATTCTCACTGTTGTAGTTAACATTTTTCCATAATTGGTTGAAATATACGTCCATTCACTCGAAAGCACATTGAAGAAGATGAATCAATAATTCTGAATATGCGCACTGGTTTGAAATACCAACTGGAAAGAACATAGAGGGTGATGTTGATAGGAAAATTCACCCAGGATTATCTATCTTACCTCTTTAATGGTCAATCCAGAAATTGTAGTTTGCTGTATTCTATGCCTGTGATTGTAATGAAATGAGGGCGAGGGTAAATTTTCCATTCAGTGTGACCACTTCCTAGAGAATCGAATAAAAATTGTTCACATTTAAAACTGATGAAAATAAAACATGCAGGTTCCATTAAATATATAATCACTAGTGCTACTACGGTTACAGTGAAAAAAAAACTGAAGATGTGTACAACTATAGCAACATATCATGCTGAATTTGGAGTTTCAAATGGTTGATATGAACAGCATAGAAACTGTCTGAATTCTAGATCAGAAATCGATTGAATGAACTTGGGCTTGCACGAATTCGTCCATCATTTTTAAAGATTTTATCGATCAGCTATAGTGATGGTTTGACAAATTTTGAAAAATGTCATATCATTAATTTATGGACGAATTATATTCCGATAGTTTCAGTTCAAGATGTGCATCCTGCATAGGAGAATCTAGCAGAGCCCAATGGTTCCGACATTCCGATGGGTGGAGGTCTGGTAGCTCGACATTGAGTTCTGTACAAGGTTTACCACAAGGACACAAGAGGTCACCATGGGATTCACTACCTTCATTGCGACAAGACAGTAGCATGAATGACAGCGGATACAAAAGTGCCAGGAATGATAGTTTCGAGCAAAGGTGAGGGAATGTGGCCAATAAAAATTAAGAAGACAATCAATAATACTATAGCATTCCTAGTATCTGTACATTAATGGTCCATTATCACCAAACGATTATGGTTTATAACTAGCTGAATGCATAGCTTTGTAGACTCGCGATTTTTTTTATATATCATTGATTAAAAAAAACATTCATTGATAGACATAATTTTCCAAATCTATCTAATTTTCAATTTTTTCAAAATCGAATGTGGTCTTATATTGTAGATTAATCCAATTTTTTTCCAAATAAAATATTACTGTATCATCTGCAAAACTATGACTTCCACATATAGCATTAGTAAAATACAGATCGTTGAGATCGATATCAAATAGAAGCCACAAAACAGTCCCTTGTAGCACATTAAATTGATTTTCTTCTGCTGATTATACAACACATATTTAAAAAAATATTAACTCCGAGGCATGATTTTTATATCCGTGAGGGGTTTGGAACAAATGCATTTCTATAAACGTAGTTTTTTTTGTCATTTATATCTCTTTTATATATAATGTTAATGGATTCATTGAGAATGTTCCCCTTTTCAACAAGAATACCTCCCAAGAGGTTATCTTGAACGATGGAAAATAGCGACTAAAGTTTGTCTTTTAGCCGCAGATGATTCCACAACAGATTTTATGAATATCCTATTCATATTACCTACGGTTGTTTGGATAGATGAAAAACTGAAATTGGATTACTTTCAAAAGATATCCAAACTTTGATAAAAAATGTATAACAATTATTGTATATTCTCACAAACCTAAATAAAATATCTCTCTCAGTTGATATTCCAACTAATAAACTATATGCAATTATAAACTTTTTTCAGATGAATTTGGATGAATTGTATGAACAATTTTCTCTTACCAGAACTTGTTCTGACTGGAATTATTTTATCTGCATATAACATTTCGCATGGATTGAACTTCCGTACAGGTTCAACTAACACCTTCGCCATATTTACAATTTGCATTGCAATTTCATCATATTGATGTGTTTGTTTACCATGATTATTCACTTTTGGTGTAGTAACCCAACGATTGGCTACATCATCAATTTTATTATCAGGACTAGTAATCGATGCTCATCACGTCAAAAGAATAATAATTTTTATCTACAACTATCGAATAATATATCGATTTTTGATAGGTAATGCCATACATTACTACCAATTGGATAAAAATGACAGTTCGATTGAGTAATAGCACTATTACTCAATCGTTTTCTCAAATATGACAGGTCAAGGTATATGTCAGAGTGAAGTGTCATTTAGTTTGCATCAGTCAATATTTTTCTTGAGATGAATTAGCGGGTTGTTGCAGATAAAGCATAGTATTCAACACGCGTATAATAGCTATTACCTTATATTATACAGTGCTAGTCTAAAATCCGTTCCCCCCCCTACTAATTTTTGAACCACCTGGTATATCGCAACGAAATTTGAAAGGCTTAGATAGGAGATAAAAACCTACTTTTTCATGAGAAAATTCCAGCTAAAAGTTTCAAAATGGCAGCTGAGCGCCATCTTCAATAATTTTTTTAAATAGAACACCCGGTATATCATTGCATGATCGGTTAGGGACGATCATAAGGAATCCAACAACACCAAGTTTGATGCTATTATCTCCAAAGACTATGGAGATATCACCTATTACTTTCTCCATAAGCCGAATGAGAGGGAGAGAGAAACTTTTTCTGGCGGGTCAAATAAATTCTCTCTCACACTCATTCGGCTTATGGAGAAAATAATAGGCGATGTCTCCATAGTCTTTTTTATCTCCCATTTGAGCCTTCCAAATTTCGTTGCGATATACCAGGTGGTTCAAAAATTAGTAGGGGGGGAACGGACTTTAGACTAGCACTGTATACTATTTATCCATTACACTATGAACTGATTAAAAATACGTGTGGGTTAAACTGGCAACTTCGCCATATAATGATTCAAAATTGGAAGTGACGTAAAATAATATGGAAATCTAGTATCATCTTCTGGAGGAAGAAATAGAAATGATCGTTTGTTGTTGGGATTAAACTTCATGGCATTCATGAATACAAAGGTTATCAACTGAAGCTTGAGTTATACCAAACCGATAGATAGCTAACGGCCAATTTTGGTCGATGGGTTTCCATCTGGTAGTCTATGTTTAGATGCTGGTGTCCTAAAGGGATTCAGTCTGGACCAACATTGGATAGGCTCCACATGATGATGAACGATTTAGTGGGAACAATCTCATTATCAGTTTTAGTCTTCGATAGTATAGTACCCTTCATACCACTTTCTTTTCCAAACCTCCAATAACAGTTCAATGGATGAAAGCGGGATTTAAATGTGACCAATATAAACATGGACTGTAGGAAATTCTAGAACGGACATCCGAAGACGTGGTGGAATTCAACGCAAATAAATCAGAGAAATGCCCTTTTTGCAAATAATCTGATCTCACAATAACTATTTTAGGAGTGACTAAACGTTGAAATAATCTATTTCAATGCTTATCATCAGCAATGCCCTTGTTTAAGAAAACCACGTTGGGTACATTGCAAAAAGTGGTTTTCTATTTCATGTTCTTACTTCACATCAATTGCCTCGGTAGAGCACAGATCCGCCTTGTTCTAGAATATTGCTCCCATAGGGAGTGCAGTGTCTAAACGTAAGTGAACCTTGTAAAACTCTGTTGTAAAAAAAAGAAATTCGCTTGGTACGTGATGCATTGCTCAGAAACTTACCTTTGAAGAACACATCGTATCAACGTTGGCGATATATTTATATCTGATAGATGGATGGTTTTCAACTGAAAGATACCAAGCAACAACTCGTCAAATTTGAGATAAGGGTGCATAGAACTCCGAAAGCTGAAACCTACTTCATTTAAAATGATCCAAGTGATTTATTGAACGTGGTAAGATCCAGTTCAATGTAAACAGGTTCTTGCTAAAATTTTCAGATAAACGCTATCCAGATATTTTCTGAGATATCATCATTCATTCCATGGTTTGCAGTTCCATCAAGACTAACCCGAGTTGAATCTTCACGCTACTTTTCGTCACTTTGAAGACTTGCCTAACATATGTCTTCGTCTAGAAAAGTGCATCTAGAATTTTTCTTTTTATAGAACCAGCAATGATACTGCTCTAAAATCATGTATTATTGAAACAGGAGCTCATTCGCGCTTATGAGGTAAAAATAATTGATTTCCAAATTATGAATTTCTGTTCTGTTCCAAAGTAGTTCAGCATCCGAACAACAGATGTCGAAACGTGTTGGGATCGATTCTGAATGCGAACCCAGTGGCGTCCAGTCTCATGGATATAGATAACTCACTTCTCTGAGTGAAAAGTGCGTTCTGTCTCTCTGATATTGTCTATATGTTTCGTTACAAATCGATGCCACTGATCGGAATCAGGTTCCACGAAGGAAGATAATTGGAATCTTCTTTATTTCATACATTATCCATTATGTTACGAATGAGTTTTGCATCTGAACGACAGATGGCACTAGGTTTTAGAGTCGATAAACCCACTTGAATCCTAGGATGAGGTAGTAATTTTAATACGGGTACTTCCAGATTTGATAGAAGGTTTGTTCTATCTGGGAAGAAGTATTATAGAAACTGACATGAATTTGAACCTTCAAAAACTGTTGATATTCATGAATCAAAATTGCACGTCAATAACAGTTCTTCATGAATGTATATGATATTCCCCTATAAATGTTTCGAAAAACCAATAATTTGATTTTGCGTTGATAGTATAGGCTAGTACTGTCAATGATTCGCTACATTCTTTGAAAATAGATCTATAGTTACTACTGGAATCAAACATATGTTAGATTTTTGATGTATGCAGACATAGATCTTTACATATATATGCGGAAATTTATTCGACAGCATTTGTTCTTAAAATATTTGATCGAGTAGAAATTTGTTCGAACGGAAACTTGTTCGAGCAGCACTTGTTCGACACACATACATTTCGTCAAGTTTGAGAATTTTCCAATAGTTATCGATATTTCAATGACAATAATTCATGATTTGGCTTCTTGTTTCGTACACCCAATTAAAATTCATGTATTCAATTTCCACGCACTCATATGACTATGTAAGGTTAGTTCGTTTTGTTTCAATTATACTAAATAATTACTTTTCGCAAAATCAATGTGCTCAATTTCCATACACTACAGTATTTTGCCTTCTTTTTATTATTAAAACAACTGTATGTTCGAACAAATACGAGTCGATTCATTTTCCATTTGAACAAATTTCCGCTAGGACAAATTTCCGATCGAACAAATGCTGTCGAACAAATTTTCGCCGAAAAAATTAAACCGAACCACATCTGACCAACAATATTAAGAAAGATTACAACAGAAATTCTTTCCTTTATTTTCAGTAAGAAATTATACAAAATGCTTTTGATAATCCTGAAAAATATTATTTGTAAATTTAACCCCCAAACAATTCCTCATCGACAATCTGTTGATTAATAATATTTTTGGTAATAAATTCACTTGATTTGTCATCACTGCATTTGTTCCATTTTGGTAGCGGTGTAGGAATAGAAATATGGATTACAAAATAAATATTCGACACAAATTACATGACTGACAAATAATCCAGTCATTCCTGCACTTGAAATAAAAAAAGTTGAGAATGAAACGACAAAATTGGCTATATCTGTGTTGGAATCAGACAAATAAAACTCAACTATAAGGTTTGTCAATTGAATCAGTCATGTTACCTGGGAAAAATAAAAAAAATATTTTCTTGTTGTGATATGAGTTCGGACAAAAAGTATGGTATGTAACGTTCTGATGAATTTTCTAGAAACTGGTTCATTCAACACTCGCTCAGCTACACGCTCATGCTTGCAATAACATAGTGGACCGATATCCCATAGTTAGTAGCTACTATTATCGAATTTCCTATATGCTTCAATGCAACTATTAATATATATATATCCTATAACTATTAATATATATATATATATATATATATATATATAAATAGAATAGTCTTTGCTGACTAGTTAGGATGCAATATGGAAAGATTATTTGGGTAAGCAGCAAGCAAAACGTGTACTCTTTTAACACTATATTTCCAATATTTCAACAGTGGTTACTGTCATCTTCAGGGAAGCTACAATTAATAAGCGAATGTATACTGAAATGGAGTGAAGCCCAGTAGCTTCCCTGAAGATTACAGTAACCACTGTTGAAATATTGGAAATATAGTGTTAAAAGAGTACACGTTTTGCTTGCTGCTTACCCAAATAATCTTTCCATATTATATATAAATATATATATATTAATAGTTGCATTGAAGCATATATGATATATACGATATATATATATATATATATATATCCTATATATATATTATATATATATAAATGAGTCCATTACTTGAAGGGTAATGATTAGTTTCACTTTTTTCCGATACTGTTATCAAATAATTGAATAATTTTTATCATTTTTATCATTTTTAGTTCCGCTCTTTTCATTCTACCATTAACATTAATCGATGGTATGTTTAACTGTCTTTTTCTTCACAGAGGCATGTTCGACAGACAAGACAGCCTCAGGTCTGACTACATGAGTGATAGGGAGTCTTCCAGATATGGAATTGTTCAACAAGCATCTGTCGAAAGTGCTGATTCAAGACTGTGTTATCTGACATCTTCTGAGGTGAGTGGCATGTTTTCATTTGCAAGTGGTATATCTTTTTCGAGTATTTGGAAATATCAAAGATCAGAAACCGTTACGGAAAAACTTTCATTAATTCTGGAAAATATCCTCGCAATATTTTTATTAATCTCTGGAATCTCCTGCAAGCAAGGTAGATCAGGGGCCTACATCATTTGGAACCTGGATTGCATGTGCGAGAAGCAATCCTTGTTGCACAACACCCATTTTGCTTGTATTTTGATAGAAATTCGATGATTTTCATTGATATATAATCAAAATTAGGATGAACCAATTGAGTAGTGACCAAATGGGCATATAACTGTCCCCCAATTTTGAATTGAAATATGGGTGTTCCTTTTAAAAATATATCTGATGATGCGGTATCTTAGAGTTCGAACACGTGATCTTCAAATGAAGTGAAATGCGGAAATAGTTATTTATGCAACAAGTGCGAAAAGTAAGTGATTATTCGACGTGAAATTGTCCGACGAGGTCGTTAGGCCGAGTTGGACAACACGTTGAGTGCAATAAACAATTTTTGCACGAGTTGCATACACTAATTTTCTACGTTCATGCAAAAAGCAAAAAATGATTTATTAAGGTATGGCATTAGGTGTTGGAAAATGAAAAGCGCAACTTAAATAATTGAGTATTACTATCGATTGGCATTGAAACAGATCACTATCATCTATTTTCCATTAATAATACTCATTTTAAAACTTTTAATTCTGTAATTGTCAGAAATAATTTTTAACTGAAGTCTCTATAGCCACAGTTGCATTGTAAAAATCAAAATCATAGTAGCCGTTAGCGCGTATGTTATCACGAGGTGTGGTCATAGTTTGCTCTCTGCAGGTAGACGGTTTAGAACAAAGTGGATCAGTTTTGATTATGGAGTTTTTCTAGGGACGGCATTGTTTGTTTAGCTCTGGCTGCTAACATTGATTCAAAATAATATAAAATATGTTACTGTTTAAAACGTTTGCCAATCTCACAGAATATCTGCTAAATATGTAGTGAGTTTGAACATCATTTATGTTTGTCATGATGACAGCACGTTAAGTTGAATGACGGATGAGTGCAATAAAGAACTTATTTTTCCACTAAATATAGTTCAATAAAGTTTTGATTTTTGCATGAATGTAGAAAAAAATTATATTGAATTTAACCTATCCCAATACTTTTATTCACGTGATACTGTATTTGTTCCGAACTCTATCTACATTCCATGTACATACTGCTGAGTGATTAAATATCTCCACGGGGCCTCTTGATTCAATCATGGAAACATTCCTGTTGTGATTAATAGCTGTGAAAAATTTGAACAGTTTTGCACACATTTTTCTGAGTTACTCAAAATAATTTATGGATTATTTTGTAGGCTGTATATGATATGGAAACTTCACAATTATTTCCTTAAGAGTGTATGGAACTAACTGGCGGAAAGTCATCAACTGCAGATGAATAATGGATTGATTGAGTAACTATATACAGTGTGACCCATTTAAAATGGAACCACCCTTATAAAACTTTTTCAACCGATTGGCTAAAATTGGCTAAAAAACGTATGTTTTATAAGGGTGGTTCCATCATGAATGGGTCACCCTGAATAATAGGTATTTTGCTCGGCTAATAACCAACATAAAACAAATACTCCCTCCCTTTTCTTACTTATGTCTGTTAGATTATTGGCTATATTTTCCGAAATAACTTTAAAAAATGCTTTATAATTCACATAGCCCAAATTATGTTTATATGCAAATTGGAGAACTCCTACGTATGGGTTTCTCCAAATGATAAACATTGAACTGAAAAACGTTTCAGATACTATATAGATTATAAAGAACTGAGAGTTCTTTATAATTCATGATAATGAGTACTTTGGAGAAAGTAAATTTATTGAAGCAGTTTAATAGTCACTCTACAGTTTCCAGCAGATTCTTGGTGCAATTGAGTTTGAAGTGATGTGCTTGATCACTCAGATCTAGGAACACATCAAATGTTCACCTATTCCTCCATAATTTTTGGTGGAGGTTGATATGTGATCTTCCTTCACCAATATGTGCAGCTTTTTCAAAAAATTCCTGTCAATTTCAGCTGATCATATTCTTGCATTTTGATATGTTGCTCTAACCGTAACATGAGGCTACTGTTCACAGTACCGATAACTGATTATCCGAAAGTGTTACTATTGGTTGATTTTGAATAATCGAATCATCGTATCGGCGGATATCGTGATTAGGAAATCATCCTACCCATTAGCACCTATCTGTGTCAACAACAAGCAGTATAAAGTTGTGTGACATAAGAAGAATGTTTTCCTCTGTATATAATTATCTGAAACTTTTTATAATATAGCTTGAGTAAATTAGTTAAATTTCAAAAAAATTAACGTACCTGCTCGAAAAATTTTCCCCTTTAATTCAGGCAATTGACAGATAAAATATGGAAAGCTTTCTTACGGTTGAAACTATTTATTTTCATCATAACTAAGATCGAATTTCAACCAAATGAAACCACCTCTAGTTTTGGGGATGTTCACAAATGAAGGATGGACCTATTAAGTTTTATTCTTTCAGACAGTCATATTACTTTATTTCATTTGTGATGAAAATCAATTTCCAAACGTTTACATTAATTTTCATGAAAGAATTGTTTTCACCATAATCTGTTGCGAACAAAAAAAAATCCTGCTGGAAAAGAAACATATAATTTTGCATATTATAAATATCTCCACGCATATGACAGAACCTCCTGCATAACAGTGGGATTAGAGAACATAACAAGATGAGACATTCCAATGAAATATTATGACAGGATATTTTTCAACGCTGTTTCAACCGAAGGAATTGCGATATGGATTAAGCTCATCCAACAAAATTTCGCTAGTAATTTTTTTCATACTGTGCCCGCATCAGTAGCTATATATGAGAATGAAACCGAAATAATCTCATGATTAGGTCTTCGAGACGTTTTCAAAAAGCAAGTGATAGTTCTTGCCAACATTTCTTGTTTTTGAATGTGAAGGCCACTACTTGAAATGATACCAAAATCTAGAGGGTCCTGCAACAGTGACGTGGGGTTCAATATTTCCAGTTAGGAAACGGATAGAAATATATTTTTCTATAATGTTATCATATTGCTCGAGCTCCACAAAATAAAAAAATTACCGGTCATACAGAGTCTTCCCTTTTTTTCTTAAAGGGTTAAAGATTTGTTCTTTCAATTGGCAACCCATACTCTTCTTAGTATTATGGTTTCCATATAAAAAATAAAACATACTTTACGAATGACTTATTCTATTAGTGGTATATTCATTTGATTTCAGTTCGAGTATGAAGTTGGCATTTCAACACCAGTCCACTATTTTTGGAACATTGACGCGTGTTTCAGAGCAATATTGGCCCAGAAGATGGATACTTTGTGACAAAAATACGTGTCGAAAAGTTTAAAATAGTGATTTCTTGTTTGATGATTCATAATAGTAATGGTCTTCCACATCTGGTGTCATAACCTGGAACATACTTGATAATTTATTCAAAAATTAATTTTTCCTTAACTCATCCGCAAAGCCATTTTATTTGTTAGCGCGAAACGTTGGAACAAACTATAAAAATAAAATTCTAAGCGCGATTGAAAGAAAAAGTTCAGGTCTTCGAGTCTGTTTGAAATCCAAACTCCGAGAGCTGAAGTGAATTGCTATAAATAGTGAGTTTAGTGGAAAGCTAATCCACTTTTCCAATGAAAGAATATATCAAGGAGTATTTGTTGAAACTTTGACGAGTTTCCGTAGAAATATTAGTGCAATAACTTATACATTTTCTAATCAACGAGTCAAAGAACTGAAAATTGGAATCAATCAGGGCAACTGATCGATACTCTGGAAAAAATAAACTCGCCAACGCGAGCATCATCGACCGCAGTTTTGAAAACTTGAAATCTGAGATATTATTTGAGACCTGACCTGAATCGTGTCCTTAGAAAATGAAGGGTCAATTCTGCCTACCAGAAGACTGGACAAACCGAAATCCAAGTAAACCTAGTACCAACAATTTTCTCTAACACAAACTTTTGTGATTTTTAATTCGCAAATGCTGTACACCAGCATTCTCTCAGCTTAAAAACTTTGATATTTCATTGAGTCATAAACTTCAAGATTCAGATTATGAAATTCCAATAGCAATAAATTTCAAGGCGAAGACTCTCTTAGTTTACACATTCATAGACAATTCTTTAGTTTGAACTGATTAAACTTAAAAATTAAAGCGTTAGCGAACCCAGAGGTAGTCGAGTTGATTTCGGACGTGAGTCCCGAGATGTACTTCAATCCAATTATTATTTTTTTCTACATTCATGCAAAAAGCAAATCTTTATTGAACTATATTTAGCGGAAAAAGAAGTTCTTTATTGCACTAGTGCCAGCCAGAGCTAAACAAACAATGCCGTCCCGAGAAAAACTCCATAATCAAAACTGATCCGCTTTGTTCTAAACCGTCTACCGGCATAGAGCAACATACGCGCTCACGGCTACTATGATTTTGATTTTTACAATGCAACTGTGGTTATAGAGACGTCAGTCGAAAATTATTTCTGACAATTTCAGAATTGAAAGTTTTAAAATGAGTATTATTAATGGAAAATAGATGATAGTGATCTGTTTCAATGCAAATCGATAGTAATACTCAAATTCAAGTTGCACTTTTCATTTTCCAACACTTAATGCCGTACCTTAATAAATCATTTTTTGCTTTTTACATGAACGTAGAAAAAATGTTGTATACAACTCGTGCAAAAATTGTTTATTGCATTCTATGATTTGATCATAATATATACACTCAAAATAACTCCAACTGATGTCGTAATATTGGCTTGATACTGGCTCGAAATAAACCGTCAGCCTTTCAATTTCCACTCACTGATCTTCCTCCCCAGAGCTAATCCAATTCTCCTCACCATCCCTCGTCACTTCATGAACTGAGTTACATTTAGCCATTTCCGATGAAACCACCCAATCAACTGTTTATGATGTAATTTGATTGCCACCATTAAAATTTAGTCTGATTAACTCATCGTATATTCTGAAACTGTCCTCAACCCTTGTCCCAGGAGATCCATTCCTTGTAGACTTTGTATAATTTTATGGATAAATAATTGAATTATTTTGAAGATGGTCTCAGATGTTTTCGTTGTTTTTCTTTGATAGCTGATAATAATTGTAAGTTTCTCATTCCAATTCAAGCAATTATATTCTGAGATGATTTGGATCATCCTCACCAAAAGCCTCATTTGGTGACCTCATTCATCATTCAACTGTGGGTTTCATGATACAATATACTGCAAGTAGTAATATTGACAAAACAAAATTACAAATATATTATATTGTACGTATGTAACTGAGATCGATAGCAATTTTTTTCGAAATGGGCCGTAGGTTTTAATCTCCTTCTAAACCCAAATTCTTGATTCCACCGAGAAAGCGTGTGTAATGGGCAAGATGGGGGAAAGCAATGATGAGGACTTGCCTACCTGGAACGATCTGCGTAATAATAAAGTATGCTTTGAGAGAACGAATGAACTGAAGGCTATTTTCCGTTTTGCCACGAAAGCAGTGATCCTTACTGGAAAGGATGCACAGTATGATATTATATTTTCACTAAATCTGGGTTACTATTCATCGTTCCATCTTAGTTGGTTATGGAAGTGATAGAAATGACAGCTGATTGACGTATAGGTCTTGTTGGAGAGAAGGCTTACATCGTACTGGTAGTGGAATATATCAGAAACTACAGGGCTGTTACAACTGGCTTGGGCAAAGAAAGAGATTTTCTATATCATTTCGGAAGAGAATAACATCTGCCGAATTGACACCGCCATGTATATCGCAGCTCAGATTCTGTCCCAAACAGAAGAAAGAAATACCACCACTTTGCCCTGCAATTAGATCAATGCCCACACTTCGAATCAAGGATGCAGTTCATTACCAAACAGCTCATGTATCTTGATGGAATACGAATGCTAGTGGTAGTAGAAGTCACTAGTGTTGGCGAGAGATATAATAATAATAAAAAATAATTACATAATAGTGGAACTACCTAGCGGACACTACATAGCCTACTGTAGAGATCCGCGAGCACGTGGCATGAATATAACGATTCACTTGTAACCCCAATTTCATCTAAATCCCTCATGAGCAAAATGCATCTGTTATCTTCTATGAGCAGAAAGACCTTTTAGATTATACTTAGTTTAATTTCATATTTCGTTTGTATATATACAGAATTATTCAGTCCCGACGAATTTTCCAGTCCAGTCACAATTTTTTTTCCAGATATGAAAAATTCCATCATAGTGGAACTACCTACAGTGGACACTAAATAGCATACTGTAGACATCCGCGAGCACGTGGCATGACTATAATGATTCACGATAACCCCAATTTCATCTGAATGCCTCGTGAGCAAAATAACTATGTTCTCTTCTATGAGCAGGAAGACTTTTCAGATTATATACTTCTGGCATAATATTCCAAACATCCATTTTCGATAAGAATGTATGTATTTAGATGTAGGAAGGAATAATGAGTTCAACCAACCAATCAGATGAGTATGCATAGAATTAGAGTAGCATAAAGTAGTTGAATAAGCTTTGAAGATGACAACTTTGTCGGCAAAACGTGCGTCGAATGAAATTGTCGTATTTTTGATCAGTTTCTATGGCTGTAATTAGAAGGTTTTCTTTGAAAAATAAAATACTGATTTCTGTCCCGAACAGAGAATGACCGATGTTTCCATACTGGAATCAGTCGTTATCCTGTTTCTTGCTGTTCAGAGTTGATTCATTAAAGTCGTACGTTATATCAAAATCAGAATATTCTGACGTTCAGGAGATAAGGGCAAAATATTTGCCTTTGATAACGGGACCGTAGGTTTGAAACTAACCATCCAAATTTGCAGCTACGTTGCAGATAAATATTTACAACCATTTCTCATTTTAAATTGCCTGTGACTCGCAGTTGATTTAAAGGAGCGCTCCAACGGAAGAATTTTCAATGGCCATATATTACCTCGATGTCTCTGTTTTGTGGCATCACAATTTAAAACGTGAGAGGAATGGTGCGAAATGGCAGACTACATTGCGGTTATTCTCTGAATATTCGCGGTTTGTTGCATCATTTCCTTTGGGGATATAACAATTACGGTCAATTTGGTTGGAGCGAGTTCCATTTGCGTTGCTGCACGAGTAGTAATTGCTGATGGAATTCTTTAGTGTTTTATGGGTGTTTCATGGAATCTGAGTGGCCATTAGATAGATTCAGAAATAACAAATGAATACTAATTATTAGTCTGTTGACATTGATATAAGTAAGTTATCCAAACGCTGTGAAGATGTACAATCAATATACCTATATCAAGAAGTGACATGAA
Source organism: Chrysolina haemoptera (assembly GCA_958298965.1). Taxonomy (NCBI): domain Eukaryota; kingdom Metazoa; phylum Arthropoda; class Insecta; order Coleoptera; family Chrysomelidae; genus Chrysolina; species Chrysolina haemoptera. The sequence goes on from OY282594.1 coordinate 8,580,335, forward strand.
AAATGTACTATAGGTTTCAATTAAGGGCCAAGTAGCTTAGTGGTTGTAGAGTTCAAAACCATTGACTGCTGGTCGGCTAGGTTCGAATCCTAGCGACTACAGATTTTCATCTGATGGCCTGAGAAAGTACTAGGAATTGCACGTTAAAAGGTAAGACGACGTTAATCCTTGACTTGCACAAGTTTTGACTTTTGAGGGCTGCCGTTCGTAAGGGGACGACAGCTGGTTAACGGAAAAAACAATTTGTTTTCAACAATTACTTTTTTCGGTGTATTTTAACATTTATCCCAGTCCCCTAGACGATAACCAGTTCTATTTTCAAAATGTAATGTAATAAAAAAATTGTGTCTTTTCTCAGACTCTTTTTGAACTTTTTCAACTGGTGTATTTAATGCGTTGCGTTAGTGTAAAAAATAAACTTTTTTTACAATTCATAGCGTTGCCTCTGCTCGATGTTACAACACCAATATGAATGAAGTGAAAGACTTGGAAATAATGATCAAGTGATTTCCCACGGGTTTTCCTTCCTCTCTACTTTATTTTGCTAGTTTATTTCTACGCATATAACATTTTTTGCTCTTTGCTGAATATAGCGTTTTGTCTGCTGCTGCTCGAGTCGGTGGTTGGTTTTTAAGGGAGGATAGGGTGAAAGGGAATCGCCGACATATTAAAACCCAAGTGAATACATAGAAAGTTTTATCGATGAAATGTTTACCGGCATGTCCATACACATAGGAATCTCCTAATTTCGACTAAAAATCGACTACAATTGTGATAGCTGTGATTCAATACAACAAAATATCTTTTCCTACGAGCAAAACTACTCAAAAATCACATTGGTAGGGCAAATTTATATTTATTTCAGTAGTTGTAGACTAATATATTCAATGTGAGATACCGTTTTATCTTTTAATCGTAATTCTGATAGTTACATTTCAGCTTAAAACACAAAAACTAATATTTTTTAAGTACCTTGTTTAATAAAAAAAGGCATCGTTTTTAACATGCATTTAACATGTTTAACAATCCTAACATAACAATATGTCATCAATATTCTGAAATCCACCTCCTTGTATCCCTTACGCAAAACGAATTAGCTTTGTTTTTACGAAAAACACAGTATATTCAATATTAAAATAAATGTTGGTACGTGTCTTTCGGAACAAGTCACATGATTTATAGATATGTTTATTTATTTCATTGTGGTTAACGAATTTCTCCAATTCAATCATACTTGATCATCATTCATGTGATATTATCTTTATAATTTACATTTACGTAATAAACATTTGAAGGGCGTGATTATCAATAAATTGAAGTTATTAAGTACATTATTTATTTAAAATATATACAATAATCAATTATTAAAATTCAATTCTGAAAACATGATATGTTACATTACCGAGACTCTGTTCTAGTTTACTCGGTGAAGATCTGGAATTTTCCAGAAGTATCTAGACAACATTCTAGATTTATCTTTCTCATATTCTATAGATTCCATTCTTATATTCCAAAGATTCCCAGAAAGTTTCCCCACCTCACCACGCCCTCTCACCGATGGCCGAACCGAAAACTGCACTTAAGGGTCTTTTTAGTATGGTACAAAACATTACAAAGGCTCTGTTCTAGTTTATTCCACGGGCATCTCGAATTTTCCAGAACTTTTGAGAAGCTTCAAGAACGTTCTGGAATTTTCTTCCTCATATTATGGAAATGCCTTTTTCATATTCTAGAATATTCCGGAAAGTTACACGCCCTCTTTCTGGTTACCAGACTTTTGAACACTCACTTGATTGTATTTTCAGTATGTTCTAGAACATTACGGAGACTTTGTTCTATCTTATTCCACGAAGATCTTGAAAGTGTCTAGAAGCTTCAAGAACAATCTAGATTTTTCTTTCTCATTTCCTAGAAATTTATTTTTTATGTTCTAGAAATTTCCAGAAAGTTTCCTCACCATCCCCTCTCCCTGGTGGCCAAACTTCCAAAAACTGAATGTAGTTTTATGTTACATGTTAAATGTTAAATGTAACGGTCGTTTTAGTATGTTATAAAATATTCCGAAGACATTCTAGTTTATTCCACGAAGATCTCGAATTTTCTAATACTCTCCAGTAGCTTTACGAACATTCTAGAATTTTCTCTCTAATTATAGAAATATCTTTTTCATATTCTAGAGTATTCCAAAAAGTAGAAGTACCATTACCACCCTCATCCACCTACAGCAACCAAACTGCTTTACTTGCAAGTGCACACGTGGGGACTTCTTCCAGTGCAACCACAAGTGGGTGCAGTGGGTGGTCACAGAGAAAAGGGTGAAGAGAGTGTTTTTGATTCAATTCCGAGAGTTCCACCATCTGCTGACAGCCGTTTCGTTGTTTACAACTCGTCAGAGCAACTTTATGGAGCTCTCGAAATCAAAACGAGTGATAATGAGTTGATTTTGAATTTTACAATGGTGGAAGAATATCGTTTGCTCAGTTTTTACAACTGAATTGTGAGTCAGTAATAGAGATTAGTGTACCAAGGCTTGTACATATAGGTGATTTCTGAAATTGGAGCGATCAAGAAAGTGGGAGTAGAAGATGACAAAACAAAACGAAATGAAGAAATACATTTCTGTCGAAAAAAAATCATTTTGGGAGATATTGAATTTTAAAGTTCTCAAAACTTTCTGGTAATCCCTGATCAGAGGCCTACAGCCTGCGCAAACTGCGCTGAAACACTGCCAGCGGGCAGACACGCTGTGGCTTGGAGAATCAAGCTAGAGCCTTCCTAACAAAGGAAACTGAAAGCGATTTGATTATATTTCATAAAATTATTTACATTTATTGTTATATTATGTTCCATATACCAGCCCATTTTTTAAATTGTTCTAGTTTCAGAAACACCCTGTATATTTTAAAGATCGAGAACAAAATATGCAAAACCAAAGCCCGCTCCGGACTGATGTTTGAAAGTGATCGAGATCTGAAACCGCACAAAACAAGCCGTGTTGTATACAAAGTTTTTGTGCTACTCATCATCATCATCATCATCATATTTTTCAAGAAAATAAATCGAAAATTTAAATATATACATATTAATTAGTTGTTTTTTTAGTTGTATCGTCAAAATCATTTATGTCATCTGTTTGACATTATCTTGTACACTTTTTCGAACTTACTGAAACCTATTATTTCTATAGCCATGAATCCCCGATATTATAAAATTATGATATTATAGACTAGTGTCAAACATACCAAATTATTTCAATGAGTAATATTCATATTTCATGCTTGCTCTCCGACACTAGATATAAATACACTAATGTCATGATATAAAATTTAATGATACCATGAAACGGCACTATAACGTATTTTATGAATTGTTAAACAGTTCCAGTGGAGTAGTTATTTAATGGGTTCCACTTCTCTGAGTGAAAGCTGCACATTTTCAACCCAATCCAATCGAATTGATTTGAATTATGAGAACTAATCTAAACAAAATATAATAATATGATCACAAATTCAGAGTGGTAGAAATATTTGATGTTTTATCTAGAAAATTCCATAATTTTTTTTAGAAAGTTCAATAATGTCCTAGACGTCCATTCAGCGGTTTCCTAACCCCCGGCCACCCCAGTACAACTGAAACAACACATACAAAAAATGGAAAGGGTTGTCCCCCCCTTAGGACTACAGATTCAGATATTTTTATCAACTTACCGAACCACTCCAAGTCGTTATAGGTACACCAAATGGAACATCTCCAGCAAAAGTACTCATCGGTAGAAAAGTGAGAACAACTCTTGACCTATTTTTACCACCTCGAGAAGAAGTTCATCAATATACTGACAGTCATGTTATAAGTCATTTAAAATTGGTGATATTGGAAAAATATCGGTAGCAGATGTTGCTGCCACATCATCTCCTGCCCATAAAGCAATGTAGATATCAAGCCTTCTACAAGATTGAGATATATTTTGATGTGAAAATTGTCTTGCTATGGTAACAATCTTGCTGATGAGAAACAGAATTGACCCGATTGTTCCGTTCCCAGATCCCAGACGTGGGGTCACGTATGTTTATTGACAAAAACGTGCAGTCCTAGCAACTATTCACACCAGAGCACGTTTCTTTGAATTGCTGGATTAAGAATTGCTATTGTTGAATGCAAATTGCTTCTTACTTGAATTAAATGTGAAATATGTAAAATATTATCTCCGATCTCATCAATACCTGATGTTTGATGATTTTACTATGAATATTTTTCTTGTCAGCTTCATCGTATTGAAACGCACCCGACCAATGCTCCAACTAATATTTCTTTGGGTTTTATTTGCCATAACCTTCTGCAGAACTGCAATCGCAGCAGAGTAATGTCTACTTTCGCTTCATTCATTTGAGGTAACTAAGTGAGAACGTTGGGAATGTACATGTACAAAGCTATCACCTTTTCCAATACAGGATATCTCTCTTGCAAGACAGCCATCCTGATGGCCATTATAACATCACTGAGAGACAGAAAGCATCAGTTTTCGATGTGAGGGTGCATTAAGAGTTCAACTGTATTCTAGTGTTTCTTTAAAAAAAGCCTGGGATTCATCAGTTATATCAATTGCTACGATATAGTGGTATCTTTCTGTACTATCCATATGCTCGTACTATAATCTGTTTCATTGAAAGATATCTTGCAGCCCATATCAGTGTAGCCTCCTGTTGAGCCAAGTGAGATCTCTTAAGATTTTTATAAAATTTCTACGAGTGGAAGAGAAGGGTTTCAACAGTGAAGCTATTTATTGTTTTCCGCTTCGTTTGTAGTACCAAGAAGGCTCCTTCAACCGTATCATAGGAATTGAATGAATTTTCACAGTGAAGCGATTGAATTAGGTAATAGCAAAGTATTCCACTTAAAATCAAAAATATGTAGAGCGTTTCCATTGGAAATTGCTTTTAAAATAACACATACCTACTCGTAATTGAAACAACAATTATTTGCACATTTTGATTAGTCGAGTACTCTAGTTCAAACAAAACAATATAAACCACAAACAGTTTCAAATATGTATATGAGGATGGAAAAAATTAATAATTCTATGAACAAAACCCCTAGTTTTACGTTATATTTCCTGACCAACTCGTACGCACCGGGTACCTAATCAATATCTAATTTTCATAGTCGTATAACAACAGTGATTACAATAGCTCGAATTTTCAGATTCCAATAGTGCAATTTTGGTTGATCTATCGCTTGCATTGAAAATGGCAGGATATTGTGTTGGTTCAGGTGTATTCATTGCGGGGATATCCGTGTTACAATATAATAATGAGCGCATTATGACACGGATGAAATGGATTATACGAAATTCAATTACGCCTAGGTCGAAACCGGGACAAGGAGCGATCGTTTTTAGTCAGTTACACTGGGTGTTTCCAAAATTGGAGCGATAGATGAGATTGGAAGTAGAAGATTACAAAATGAAAGGATATATAAAATATATTTTTGGGAAATATTGAATTTTAAAGTTTTCAAGATTTTTTTTGGTAATCATTAATAAGAGGTCAGCCTGCGCAAACCGCGCTGCCACAATGGCAGTGGGCAGACACGCTGTGGCCTGCAGAATCAACCTAGTGCCTTCCAAACAAAGGTAACTGAAAGAGAACCTCCCAACCAACGGTAACTGAAAGCGATTTCAGAAAATTTTATAAAATCGAAAATTTTTGACTGCTCCACATAAGGACTAATGAAAATGATATTGTTCATTTGCAACTAATAATCCATAACTGGGAGAAGTTACTGGTTCCAATTCCTTGACAAAGACAATCTTGGACAAGTGACGGTTTATCGTCCTCTTCATCCATTTTACCATACTGAATACTAGTTTCACGGTTCTGCCGATCTTCAGTGCACACCCGGTCAGGACGCAGAGCTGATGCTCGTATCCGTCAACCTGAAATTGGATACCATTTGCTATTTTTGATACAGTGTGTCACCAGAAACCCCTGAGAACCATTGAAAGTGCAGGGTTGAGAGACAACATATATAAATTGATGAAATTGTATCTAGAAAAAAGAAAGCCGTAAATATTGACGGCAGACTCAGTCATTTTGAAATAGTGTCCCACAAGGTACAGTATTGGGCCCCAGTTTATTCAACATATACTTCAACGATCTTCACAACGTCTGTATCAACATTACATAATCAGCTTCTTGCATAACACCGCAATCTTCTATTCTGGTGAAAATTGACAACAGTTAGTTGGCAGAGTTGGGGAATATTTCTTCAAAATAAAACAATGGTTTGACTCCACATTACTCACGATTAATTTTGATAAGACAACATGTCTTACTTGGGAGTAGACAGTTACATGAAATGGGACACGCACATAAAAAAGCTCACCTTCGAATTGAGAAGCCTCATCGCAAAGTTGAACATATCTAGAAAATTCTTGAAATGAAATGCTTGACAATTTTATACTTCGCACTGGTGAAATCACAATTGAGGTACGGAATGATAGCTTGGAGAGGTTCCTGCAATAATCAAATGAATGGACTCAATGTACTCCAGATACTACTAGTGGATACTACGGATAATATACTCGAAAGATCGATTAAATTCCAGTGATGGAATTTATCAACTGGCAAAAGTTTTAGTTACTATACAATCAATATGAACAGATAGGCCCCAAAACTGTACCTTGTGGAAAACCCTCGGTGACAGGTAATGAGTCACTGGAAGTCATTTATTATGGCCACTTGTTTCCTATCAGTCGAAAAATCAGTAATGAGATCTAGTGCGACACCTCTTAATACCAATATCATTTAAGTTTTCCAAAAGAATATCATAATTTTTAGTATCGATCGCCTTCGCTGAATTGAGAAACATTGTCTTCCCAGATTAGATAAAAAAAAATAGTTAGCCATTATCAGAAATCTTGACTATAATTCTTTAGCTCCTTTACAGTCCCTTAATTCATCGTTGATCTCTGCCAGAATCAATGTTCAAATACGATTAATTTTCAGGAAAGCGTGTTTCAATAAAAGGTCTGGTTATTAGCAAGTCAGTTATGTATTTTCATCAAGTAAGAAAAGCAGGCCCTCCTAAAAATGATGATAGTCCGATTTTTGTGAAAAATTCATCGCCGGTATTTAGGCGTATTTAGGCGGTAAATGAAGAACATGAAGTCCTTTGTTATGTCGTATTTTGCCATACACAAGGTACTAAACCAGAAAGTGATGAAACAATTAATGAATTTGAATTTTTTTTTTTCTCAAATACCACCCACCTTGATTTATGAATGAATAATACTCGCACGACGTGAATTTAACCTCAAAATGTTCGTAGATTCAGCAACAACTGATTCATAACTGACATAGTCCGTTGTGTTTCTGAGGGCTGATAAGCGGACCCACATCAATTTTTCACATTTCGTATGGACTTTCATTGTTTTCCCCGAGTATGTGTATTGTCAAATGCATTTTTTCTATGTGACTGTTATCGATATTCCCGTTTATTTAGGTACCAAAAGATGCAGCTTTTTGAATGGGAAAATTTTATGTATACAAATGAATTTTGCAAAAAATGGACTTTCATCGTTTCTCCCGTGTGCTCTTCAAATGCTCACATTTGATGATATTTTTTTTGTTTTTAAACATCCCTCCTCAAAGTAATAAACGCAGCATAAGCCCAATAACACATTTACCCACGCAATTTTGATTAATTTGCGTTAACTTTGCGGCGGAGCATACTTCACCCGCCCCGTACATCCCAAAACCATAATCCCTTCCGCACATACTCCATACAATGAATCCATCCCAAACCCTTTGATAGCGTGCACCGTCCGTGACCAGCTTCATTCGGCCTGGCCTTGCTCCCATTTCGGAATTCGTGCCTTCTGGATTCTGCGCGCACTTCTCACCCGGAATGTCAACTTTCCAGTCTGTGGAATTCGGTGTTGTAATAATAGTGCTCGAATTTGTATTCTAAAACCCCTGTTAAGGAGATATGTGATGTGATCTCGTTCACCAGTTAGTGCTGTTTGGAATTGGAGCAGGGAATGTTCGAATCAATCAGCTGTTGACGTGTTCGAGGGCTCGTTTCCAGGGCTCCATAGACGAGTGGAAATGCAACTATCCCAATCGACGGCCACGCATTATTGTAAAAAACTGTAATACTTTGGTTTCGTTCACTCTTGATAATTAGGCAGAGTGCAATCGTTCGTAACATCACTTGATCAGGTGTTCATAAACATATGACAATGTGGTTGTTTTTTGTGTATGCGCAGACGCGTGCAACAAGATATGGGGCTGGTAAGTAATCCAATTTGAATCTCGATACGTCCTTTGAGGATGGGGAAGTTGGCATTAGGGTACAGTTGACACATAATTACTTTGAAACGAAATATCTACTTGAATATTGTCGCGCGTTTGATGCCACAGAATCTTCCGAAAACTTGTTGATGTTTACGACATTTTGTGCTTTCGGTTACAACTGTTTCTTTCATTATACTTTTTTTTTTCGTTATGCATTTCATCGAGTAGATATCAACTGAGTTAGTTCAAAAAACTACCCTCGGATCAATTTGTATATAAGAAAAATATAAAAGCAGTAGCAATACCTAACATATAATTAACAATGGTATGTGGCTAATGACCATAGCATTCCGTACCACAACACAAAAACAACGATATGATACAGTATACCAAGAAAGTATTCATGTATTTTCATTTTTTTAATATTTTGTTGTCAACACAGTTCCTTCTATAAAGGGATTATGAAGGGATCAGACAATGGGCTTCATTGCTGATGTTGCTAGGTTGACGACAACAGATGAAAACTGACTTTGTCGAGTTGTTTTCAACGAAAGTCCAATGAGATTCAAAGACGATATTCTAGAGAAATATCGACCATGAAGTGTCAATGAAAAAGTGCAGAATGTCAGTTTTTTCAGTGCTCAATTGATGAAAAATAGTTCGGTTTTCGGTCTATTTAGGAGATATAATAATGAAAAGGCAGATGCATAAATGGTCAGTCATCCAGAACAAACAAATTCATTGAAAAATATAACGGAATCAGTTGAATTAGCTTTTAGCTCAACGTGTCACATCCTTCCTTGCCTCAGCAGGAGTTACCGGATATAGATGACCCAATAGCCCAACCTAGCACATCCAACTCTCAACAGGAGTCAACTCCACATGCAATAGAAACTCCATTGAAAAATACCGCTACAATCCCAAGCACCAAGTAGACTTCATTCAAAAGCCCCGAAGAAGTTCGTCCTCTTCCCAAGGCACTGCCACGAGAGAAAAAGTGGCAGTAAGCCTGGCCGGACAAGAACATTAACCGATACCCCGGAAAAAGATGCTATTGAGGCCGAATATAATATGAGGGAAGAAAACAAACGAAAAAAAAACAGAAAAGCAATACGTTAAAGGAAAAGTTACTAGTGAAACTGGAACTTGTGAATATTTCAAACAATACAACAAAAAACAAAACAGCAACAGGTTCAACGGAAAATTAATGACACAATGCCGGTTGTATTGAATCCCTTCTTGAAAGAAAAGTTTTGGATAGAAGTGCGAAAAAGGTGTTTTTGATGACTCGAATCCTGTAAACGAAAACGAAAATGATCCATTTTCTGATGCAGATGACTATGCAGGATGCAGATGACGATGCAGTTTGCATCTACAGCAATCCGTTATTTTCAGCGTGTCGTTCTCGGGAACAGTGGATTCGTTGCCAGCAATGTCAAAAATGGTGCCATTCAGCTTGTGCATGTGTCAATTGTAACATAAAAGTGTTTACTTGAGAATTATATAACAATTAGGTAGGGTTAAAATAATAAAATAATATTTTTTTTATCACTCATACCCAATTTAATATTGCATCAAACCTCTCATTTGGTGTATCAAGACTCTCAGGTTTGATACACTTTGCACAGGCAGTTTCAAAAATGTCTCATTAAGGTTTTAATTAAATTTTTGGTAATTTAATACTGCCAAATACCTAATTGAAGTACTTATTTTTTCTTCTTTAGTGATAAATTGATGGTTGAATTGAAAAACGTTACTTGCTGACTCGCTACTTTAATGAATATGTATTCAATTTTATATTACTGATAATGAATAATCAACAATTCATTATGATTAAATTCGGATCGAAAATTCCAAATATTTATATAGGTATTGCGATAGAGGTTAAATTTTATCCTGCTCTATATATGCAACTTCTAAAAAAAGGATTGCACAAAAAAAACCTAAACTTAATGGAACATAAACAGAAACATAGTTCCCAGACTTGAATGTCAAACATGTCAAGCTGAAAGCCAGTTTCAATGGGTTTTCCGAGCTTGAATTCGATTCCCTTCTGAAAGTAGTTTAAACTTTCCGAATATGTTCCAGTTCTTTTGTAGAGTGGATAAACAGAAGTGAGCGTTTGCTCTTCAGATGAATTGGTTACGATATTTGCTTCGACGCCTTCATTTTATTTTCCATCACATATATTGTTTGACATTCGCTACGATTCGAATGACTGATTCATTAATCGTATCCAATTCGTTAGCACTATTCGATTATGAGGGACAGAGAATAATTAATCAAAGGGTTGTTCGTATGATGACGTACCTATGTACTAACTCCATTGATCAATGCCTGTCATTGGAGTATGGATAATAGTTCATTATACAACGGTCATGTAATGATAGCTATTACTCATGAGGAGGAAGTTTGCTAGGTGAGTAGTATCTATCAAAGGTGGGTTTTAATTTTTAAATTTTGCAGTAATTTGCTATTTTTGCCAACCAGCCGCACCCTTACGAACAACCCTTAGACATCTTCGAGACATGAGTGCGAGCTAGGGAAGACGTAGCCCTTACCTTTTAACGTATTACGCCAAGCATAGGACCGCGCTAGAATTCGAACCCACGCACCTACCGATATTTGGGTTCAGAAGCAAAGGCATCACCCACGCGTCTCAATATACTATACTTTTTCTATGACCATCAGTTTTCACCATTCAATTCAACAGACGATGTGTTTCTTCTAGTAGAAGAAAATAAAAAATTGAATTAGTTCATATTATTTTCGGAGTAAGAATTAATAAATAATCTGTTTTATTGTTGATACCTAAAAAATCATCAATTTCTTGAATAAGATATTTTATACTTTGTGAAAAATTAAGAATTATTTCGTACTATAGTTGATATAAATGAATGAATGAATAAAATTTTATTGCTCATTAAATTATGAAAATGAAAAATCGGTATTTCATTCAAGTATCTTTCTTGAGCCAATAGAGTTCCAGAAGCCATCAGTTCAGGGTATGTTTAAACACTAGAAAACTTAGTTTTATGCAGCTGACTTGCAGGCGAACTAGAAAGTCAAGAGTATTTTTGGCAAGCAACAGTATACTTTGAAAAAAAAACAACCCAAACCTGCTCTGTTGAATCACTTCACATAGGCGATAAAGTGAAATTAAAAACTCGCTTATTGTCAGAACAAAAACACACAATCACACAAACAGCTGATGCCATGCAATAAATTCACAGCGTTGCTACGTTGAGCGTTGAAATATCCAGATGCGGGTGGAAGAGCGCAGTGCAGTGACTGTCATCGACATTGTGCTGGGCTCTGACATGAGCATTCGCCAGTGCGTTCAACTCAATTTGGCAACAGCCAGTAGATTTGGACGTTTAAATCGGTGTCACTTCCATTTTTCTCTAAAACGAGTCTCTTTGTTCCCCTGTCGCATCTAGATCCTAATCTGTGACTGAATGAAAAATGCGTAGGACTCTTGGAAACTCTTTAAATTCCAAGCTTTTCTGTTGTTTGGGAAACTGTATTCATGAAACGAAAGATTCAGGTTGCAAAACTCTTATGAAGATGCATCATCCTGAGAGTTTTTGGGTCGACTTGGAAAGGATTAGAGATGGATCAGACCAGCAAACACATCCTTTCCAGCACCAGCACAGAACTAAAATTCTGATGTTGTTTTGAAGGTTGTAGACGATGTAGTAACTTGATTACTTGTGCTTCGGACTTCCATCGTCTTAATGGTTGAAAGATTTCCACTTCTTTCAATTTTTCACTACGTTTCAATTGCTTGAATCAGCAATCGTCTTCAGGTGAATACTGACAAATTTTGAATCTACACGTTGTTTTATAGGTCTGCCGGTAATTACGTTGTAAATTACGCGCGGTCTTGTGGCGCGCGTGTTTTCGCGCTAATTTTCCTTCCAAAACGGTTCATTAGCGGCCTCCATACGTTTTGATTTCCACGCTCGGTTGACTGAAAGCACCATTAACCTAGATATAAGCGGTTTCAATAAATTTGCGTTTAAACCAGGGTTCTTCTCTATGAAGAACATTAGCCTCGTCCCAAAGAATCCGATGGTGCTCTGTCCACTTCGTAAAGTGCTGAAGTTTCCTCACCAAAACGAAACCAGAGAACGAAACAGAATCCAGCAAAAACTGTATTTACGAGGTCCCATGTGAATGTGGAGATTCCTATATCGGAGAGACCAAGCGGCCATTATCTGTAAGAATAGCTGAACACAAAAAGTGGACTCAACGGGGGGAAACATCTAAATCGGGAATAGCCGACCACGCGTGGACAGAGCACCATCGGATTCTTTGGGACGAGGCTAATGTTCTTCATAGAGAAGAACACTGGTTTAAACGCAAATTTATTGAAACCGCTTATATCGAGGTTAATGGTGCTTTCAGTCAACCGAGCGTGGAAATCAAAAACGTATGGAGGCCGCTAATGAACCGTTTTTTAGGGAGAATTAGCGCGAAAACACGCGCGCTACAAGACCGCGCGTAATTTACAACGTAATTACCGTATCAAGATCGGCTTGAAGATTTAGGGCATCACTGGAACAAGCAATCTTGAAAAATATTTTGAGATCATCAGCAAATAAGATGAGATGAAAATAATCGATTAAGATTACCAGGTATATGAACGCGCAAGCCTTTGAAACTTGTCAGTACTCACCTGGAGACGACTGCGGATAGAAGCAGTTGAAACATTGTGATTTATACAAATTATAAGATGATGGAAGTCCTTAATGAATAATACTCAAGTTACATCATCATCTACAACCTATAACTTGTTTCAACAAACCGTTTTTGCTATCAGCCAATGGAAGGATTCACTCATATTATTGACTACTGAAGTACATACTTCAATCCCAAAGCACATCATCACACACTATCGGACGACCTGAAAATGAAATTCCTATATTCGCATTCATATCCATCGTACAGCCATAAACCGTTAGAGTACCCCTCTTCAAATTCTCCGGCTTTCAGACACTCAGTGATTTCATGCATCACGATAAAATTCTGCCTTTGTTATACCACCAATATTTGTCAAACCCAAAATTCATTAGGCAGTATGGCCGATATTGACACTGCTTTGCTTCTATGTTTATGGACGATAAGAGGGATGAATAGAAACCCATGTTAACTATCCTAGGACTTATGAAGGTGAATTATCCACACGGTATTACTTAGATGTATGAGCGTTGACAATTGTTATGGTCCAAAAATTTTCTAGTTAAATATATACAGTGACCGCCAAAAAGTATGTATCATATGGAAAAAAAATTCTGGGGAAAATTGTATGCATGTCCGATATCATTAAAATCAATAAATCAATTTTGACACATGTCACGTGATCACTGGTATGGCAGCAAATTGAAAAAAATTGTTATGGAAAGGCAAAAAGTGGGGTAAGATATCAAGATATCGAAAAAAGTTATTCGAAAAAGTTGCTTACAATTCAATATTATAATCACAAATAGAGTTTGAAAAGATAATACAAGAAAATTAAAAATAGCAATTTTTTGGAAATATTTTTCTATCTATATAAAAATATTCAGTTTTTTTTCTTATGAATAGCTTGACTATACTGAAAAATTTGTATTTCAATCATAATGACAATATTGTCCACACCAGAGAACACTAAATTATAACACAGTTATATCAGAATTCCACAATCATTGTGATATCATGACACTCAAAAAACATGGTGTTTTCCAGATTTTAATCAAGTTTCGATGATAATCGTTCAAGAGCGTTTCACTTCGCATACAATCATGAAAACTTTAATTTGACGCACCATTTACAAGATTATGTGCAAAGTAAAACGCTCGTGTTCGATTATCATCGAAAATTGATTGTAATTGGAAAAACACGATATTTTTGTATTGCCCTATCATCGCAATAATTGAGGAAATCTGATGTAACTGTTGGATACGAACCAATGTAACAGCCAGGGTTCTGACAAAATCCAATTTTTGTTAATTTAGTGCATTCTGTTGTGGACAAAATGAGAAAGTTTTGTCATCATTATTGAAATACAATGTTTCAGTATAGTCATGCTATTCATAAGAAAAAAACTGGAAAATGGCATCCATCGTCTTCTGGACGCATTATGTTTTTATGGTTTTGGATCTTGTATACCTGATGAGTAAGTAACCTTCTCTTTGCATTATTTCAAATCACATTTTTCTTATTGTTGAAAATTTCTTTTTACAATATCTGCTTTGATTTTATAAATATATTATTGCACTAAATACTAAATTTGCTTCATTCAATTATATTGATACTTGCACACAGCTTGACAATTTCATTTATTTCATCAAGCAGTGTGTAACTTAATAACAAAATTATTTTGATATTTCATGAAGCATAAAAAGTAAGAAAATGTTACACATCTTGTATCAAATTAATTTATGCTTTCTTGAAGAAAAGCGTGATGTTTGAACGGGGTCGAAGCGATAATATTATTTGAATGATTGCTCTTGCATTTGAATTATATTGAATTAGGGATTCAGCAAGGGAAGCAATTCATTTTCAATATCCGCCGGTGAAAAACTGAAATATGTTGAAGGCGCATCTGCTTTTTACATCCTGAAGGAATGGAATATGGAAAGTGATTAAGTTCTAGCAAGTTTACCGAATAAATTTTCCTGCGAAGGAAACGACATACAGGAAAGATTCATAAAGTTTGAGAGTTTCTTGGCACGTATCAAAGTTTTTGGTGTTGCTTCTCGGTTTGCTTTCCGTTTAATAAGGTCGCAACTTCACTAACTCTGATATGAAAATGATTACATTATGCATGTGATATGTTAATATTTATATATATGTTGAGCACTACAAAAGTTTGTCTACCCGGCGTGCCTATGATTCAAGTTGCATATTTGGTATCTTGCTCGAAGTTTCGGATAAAATCCAGATTAAATATGTTTTGGTGACGTATCTATAATCAAAACTAAACACCCCTGTGAATTTCGTGATATTCAACATATATATTATTATTAAGTTGTCTGAGTAAGAAAATATATCAAAAATTAATTAAAATGTCTACATAAAAGTGGCGATTTCTATAAGGTTTACGCTAGGATGCATTGTTCAGGAGTTATATGAGAAAAACTAAAAAGTCTAAAAATTTCGACGTTTTTGGGTTTCAAAGGTTGAGTTCAACCCCTGGAGGGGTAATACAAACTCAGATTGCTTGGTTTCAAGACTTTTTTAAGGTTTTTAAATAATTTTCAGTTTTTCCCAGATTCCCAGGTCTTATTCTACTGGAGTATTAGTGCATTCTAGGAAAAAAATATTTTTTCTACGTTCATGCAAAAAACAAAACTTTATTGAACTATATTTGGTGGAAAAACTGCTCACTTTATTGCACTCATCTGTCATTCTACTATAGCGTTCTGTCATCATGACAGACATAAACTTTCAAATCGACGCCAAATTTAGCACATTTTCTGTGAGATTGTACTACGTTTTAAATAGTTGCATGTTTCATCATATTCATTATATAATGGACTATGAAATTACTAGAAAATGCAATTGTTAAAAAAAAAATTTTTTCTTTCAAATATCATCTGAATTACACAAAATGTTTTTGAATTACTTTTAGCAGATAGATTTACGAACGAACAATGTCTTCCTTACAGTTTAGTGCCACCTAAATGAAACATTTTCTGGTTTTTGCATGAACGTAGAAAAAATATTGTATGAAACTCGTTCAAAAAGAGTTTATTGCACTCGACGTGTTGTCCAACTCGGTCTAATGGCCAAGTTGGACAATTTCACGTCGAGTGCAATAAACACCTACTTTTTGCACTTGTTGTATAAATAACTATTGTTCAATTCTCTTACAATTCACTGATCAATATTTTCTTTTTCAGGTAAGTTCATGCAGAGCATGCGTCTCTAGATTTCTAAATGGTGAGTTTGCATATATATTCTTGATTTAGAACATTATATGATGGTCTTTACGCACATATCGTTTGAAATTATTGATATTTTTTTAAGAGTTTTATCCGATTTTATCATCGAATAGGAACTGTCCATAACGAAAATAAATGTATTGAAAGTGGACGAGTACTAACACTTCCAATAATTTGGTGTTGCGTCCTGATTTGTATAATATAAAACTCATGTATTCCATATTTTTGAGCATATAGATTTCATGGAACACGTTAAAAAATCACGGAAGGGACGAAAGTAAGTATAGAAATATCGCACGAAATCTCGCAAGAATGTTGGTTATATCCACAATTTAATGAGTTTTCCATGAATATCTGAAAACAAAATGAATTCTGAAGAAAAGTACCTCTCTGTGACCGTAGACAAAACATAATTGGATGTTATTCAATGATTTGACTGACCCGTTAATAGTTTGACTGTAAATAGTGATAAGTCATATGAATTTGGGTGAGTTAGGTCACGCAGATAGCTGAACTAAAATCGCTACAAACAATCCAATTCAAAAAAAATGGTTTATGTAGTGTTTTTTGCTTATGAAATGAGAAGTAATACAGCAATCTGGTTGCTCTCATGAGAAGATTCTTACAGAATTGAAATACGAACGAAACGAGATTTTTTCTACGACAGTGTGTAAAAAAAGTGTTTACGCTCTGATGACAAGTACTAAAATTTGACTTTTCATGAAATTCCTTTTTTCCCGGAAAGAAAGTGAGTCCTTTTTTCCCGGATATATACATAGGTAAGGGTAGATATCTGCTATTGCAAAAGCTGATCTCGCACGCATCCGATGTTCATCACTCAACCTGCACACAACCAACCAAACCGACTTTTATTCCTAAGATCGAAAAAAGCTGATAAAATGAAAAAAAAAATGCCTAACTGTCGCTTCGAACCACTTACCTATGGCGTAGTAAGCCGAAATCCTATCGATGAGGCTATGAACCGTGTTTGTATATGTAGATGTAGATGTAGATGTTGTTCATACTAGAAAGTGTGAAAGATCTCGCGAACCGAAATGTCTTAAGCCGTAGGCATTTGATTTTTTCACTATTGAGTCGTCGTTTTTCCCGTCAGAGAAAAAAATAGTGTATTATACACAGGAAAAATATTAGATTTCAGCTCTCGGTTTTTTGTCTTCCTCTGCTTCGCAACACAACCTCGAACTGAAACATAATACTTTTTTCCCTTATATAATAAATAATTATCGTTTGGTGTTTTGCTTATAAAATGAAAAATCATACAGCTCTTATGAAAACAATGGTAGATAATTGAAAAACGAACGAAACGAGATTTTCTATAACCCAATAGAACGGAGAACGGTAGTAAACTTGTATTCTCATCAAATGTTTCAAATATACATTTTCGAATTTTTTATTGAACAACATTTAAACAAAAAATTGCGGTACATCAAGACATTATCAACGAACTATCAAAGACCTTTTTCTGGTAATACTATTAGTCAGTTTCGGTACTGAAATGAAATAATCAAATGGCAATAATTTCAGCGGTATTGACCAGCCCTTAACCTATCTTCATCTCTGTTATGTCACACCCTAACTGCTCCAAGAGGGCATGGCCGTCTCTGACTGCCGGCTAAAATTTTCCGAACTAATTTCCAATTAGGTGGATCCTTTGATGCCCGACTTGGATGTCGACTCAACCACCTCCCTTTAAATAACTTTTTTTCGTTGGAATCGAACTGACTAACGTCATTAGTGCGTTGCTAATCTACTTAAAACATTCATGCAATTTATTCTCTCTATACCTGATGACTTGGAATAACGATAACTTTTCATTCGATTATTCTCTTCTCGTGAAAACGAGTTATCTCGAAAGAAGAGCTCATCACTGTTTCCCATGATTTAGACAGAGTAAACGAAACGCAGGAAGCAGAAAACAAATCCTTTGAACTGAAATATTAAATGCCTGTGAAGCTGGGAGTTTGTGTATCTGTCTGCCTCTATTTCATGCAAAACCACTCAATCAATTGACTTGTTACAACAAATAGTCCGGTGGGAGCGATGAATTATCTTTCCAATGACCAATTTTTGCGGTATATCAAAATGGGACATGGGTTATAGGTATAGACTTATAGGAGATAATATCGTTAATATTTTTAATTATGCAATTATTCAGTCTTCGCTCTTTTCTGGAACATGCAAGTTTCCAATCCACACAGAGTACTCTTCCTTTCTTGCACACTTCAGACACACGTTAGTTGTTTCGGCAACTTGCCCCACTGCAACGAGGATCTATGATTTTTCTGAAATTGGCAGGAATTTGCGGCAGATCATTAATGTTGACATCACAACATTGTCTTCCTCTTTTTTCCATCCATAGTCCTCTGGATCCAGCTGATTATGTAAGTATGGAATATGACTATTAATCCAAATTCATAGTTAATAATAGCATCTACAGAAACAAAAAAAAAACAAATTCAAACCCTATCTCATTTCTGACTCTGAAATGTTACCTTAGAACATGAGAATGAAAGGAATAAAAGGCGGTGCTGTAGGTTTTCAGGGTTGTTCTACTGTTGAAAAGTAAATATGCCAACAAAAATCAGTAATAATAATAATAGCCGTCCTCTACCTGCTCAAGTCATAGGGGCAGTGTTTATGCATATTCCCAACACCGACCAATATGTCGTTCTCGGACAGAAAATTACTGATTGCGTCTTCTAGCTCATTATTGCTGATCGCAATTGGGACAGAAGTGGACAATAAACAAAAAAGAGAGAGCAACTGTTTCCTGAGGCATTTATTCTGATATCCTGCTTTTGCTGACAGTTTATAAAAATGTTTACTGTTTTCCTCTTAGATTACATAAAACCCCTTCTCACCCGTGAACCCACTGGAAAAGTGAATAACGACAGATAGTTCAGAAATTCCCAATTTGGAGTATAATACACGATCGATCCTAGTGAAGTTGACAAGCATGAAAGTTTCAAAACATTTAACTCAACAACTCGAAACAAAATCTGTCATTATTTCCTGAAATGTGACTTTCCAGGGTTAATATCAACCGGAGAGAACAAATCTGCTATGAAGTTTGAAATACGGTCATTACAGAGCTTTAGAAACTTGAAGTTTAGGCGTATGTGTATTCGGTTCGGCTATGCCTTATGATATGAGTCAGCCGGCTCAAAGGAGAAGGAGAGAATACGAATGTTTTGCTTGATACTTTAACACAATAAATTATTTGGGCATTTTGAGCTCTGTTTGAGTTGGGTGGATTTGTTGAGGAAGCTCGTTATTGATTATTTTTGGCTCCAAAAACGACAACAAAACATAATAATTGCGGCAAATTGGCAACATCAACATGCACATGTAATATGGTTCAGCAAAGCTCTTGGTTAGACTCCTGATATATGTTGTTCTAATTATATAAAAAAAAACAATAATAATTCATTGAACTGTTAACTGGTTTATATTTACAACTGTAATAGTATAACAAATCTTCGTCTTTGCATAAGAAGTCATTATGATGATTTTTGATGATTTGATGATGATTTTTGAATAATAATATTTGAAATTGGTCATTATTCATATTAGTCAATATTATCTTTCAAATTGTGGAACGGAGATAATACACGAATATGATATTCAACTCATTTTGTGATTTTTTGTTGGTTGATGACTTCTTACACTGAGACAACGAAACTTTTCTCAGATATATAAACGAGCAATTCTTGAAAACTGGAACATTCTCCATGAAAATTAAAAAATGAAAAATGTTGCTTTGCCATGCTCATCAGGGAGATTGATAAAATTGGAAATCAAGCTGTTCATAAACAATTATACATAGACCTGTCATGGGCATTGTATTTTGATTTTTGTTCGAAAATATGAATAGAATATTCATAAAATCTGTTGTGGAGTCATCTGCGGCTGAAAGACAAACTTTAGTCGCTATTTTCCATCGTTCAAGATAACCTCTTGGGAGGTATTCATGTTGAAAAGGGGAACAGTCTCAATGAAAATTAAAAATTGAAAAATGTGATTTATTTGTAATATCTAACAGAAAACAACTACTTTCCCGGCTAAAGCCACGCTGGACATTGAACTACATCTGATAATATTGTGGAAGGATTCTAACTGAAAAGAAAAAATCTGAAAGTGAACATTCGCATTTACATTCAGATAGTTGAATTTTTCATTTTTCCCTAGTTTTCATTTAAAATTCATTGAATGAGATAAGGGAATGTTATTAAAAAATGTCACTCACAGAAATCGTTCATTTCATTGAAGCAAGGTTCGCTTCTCTCGCATTTAATCCCCAATACATTTTGGTCGACGAAAATCTATTTCGCTTTGCCAAGCTCATCAGGAAGATTGATAAAATTGGAAATCAGGCTCTCCAGAAGCAATTACACACATCAATGATGGAAGAGTTGGAAATATTTTTTCTGCGATAACACTTAAGTTATTTTTTGACATAGACATGTCATGGGCAGTGCATTTTGACTTTTGTTCGAAAATATGAATAGGATATTCATAAAATCTGTTGTGGAATCATCTGCGGCTGAAAGATAAACTTTAGTCGCTATTTTTCATCGTTCAAGATAACCTCAGATTTTTCTTTCCAGTTAGTCTTTTCACAATATCTATCGGATGTAGTTCAATGTCCAGCGTGGCTTTAGTAGTAGTAGTTCTTTTCTGTTAGATATTATAAATAAATCACATTTTTCATTTTCCAATTTTCATGGAGAATGTTCCCCTTTTCAACATTGTCTTCTTCATTTTGAAAGATGAAACAGTTCAACTGGTACCAACATATGAATCAAGTAATTGTGCTCAACATTTTCAATTATGAAATTTTTTTCGACAATTTCAGAATTCCAGAACACAGTAAAATGGATAAGTGGTCTACATCATTTGAATTCTATGCATGCAACGGAATCAAGCTCATCTTCAGAGTAGTTACCTTTCATATCACGTATTAAATATAAACGCTGCTAATACACCAGCTGGAAAAAGCGCAGCAGTTTTTGTATAATAATTCGTATAATAAATGGTTGGCAGTTTCAGATAGCACCAAAAATAATGTTTCAACTATGAATCATGCCGAATTAAAATTCTGGTTCAATATTATGTTTTGATATCAGTTTGTTTTATATCTTGTTTTATCGTGAACATTACGAGCATTGTCGTTCGTTGAGTTTTCATGAATATAGTAATAAAATAATAGCTGATGGAATGAGAATTATGTGAAGGCGTATAACAGCCACGATTCATTTAATGATTTATTTCTCAAAGTTTATTTTTCTTGGAAAAGGAACAATCGTGTTTTTTTGGGGTCTGATCTTGAGGTTCTCCCTCATCCTCCAAGTCTATACGTCTGTACGTCACATCTATACACTCCCATATACTTCCCGTAAACCCGTACGACGATATCACCATACTCTCCGGTTCAGGACTGGAATAAGTCTGTCTACCACAAGGTTCCAAAGTGGTGGGGATAGTACTCCCCTGCGAGGGGCAGCCTCTCCTGGCTTCCACCTCCATTGAGTCCCCGAACAGGGAGGGAATTACCATAGCATGGCAGATATCCAGTGGTTCGGGCTGGAGCAATTTAATTTTTTTTGAGAGCTGATATAAATGCATATGATGTTTTATCAAACGCTCCTTCTACTTCAAGATACGCTGCAAGTGAAACTCTTTGCAGAGATTTGCAGTGCCCTCTGACAGGATTTTTCAGGTTGATGGGCGTGTTGGTACTCTGAGAAAATTGGATACTCTGTATCATCATTTCAGATATTCATATCAACTATTATACTATCGTATCAAACATGGAACGACTAGAATCAAATGGTCTAAATGCTAGCCTGGGCGTAGAATGGTTTTCCCGGCTTCGGTATCAAGGCCACCTTAGATTCGATTCAAAATAGGTATTTTGAGGTTGTTGGGGCTATAGACTGATAATTTTTTGTGAAAAAGTTGTGAATTCGAAATGGCGGCTCCAAGATGGCGAAATAGTTCTGTGATTTTTGTGATTATGGTCCCATTCGATTGAAAATTTGGTGGAGGTTTTCGGGCTCGGAGATTATGAATTTTTTCTCAGAATCCATGAACTCAAGATGGAGGCTAAAATATGGTGGAGGGCTAATGTGATTATTATTTGATTCTATTTGAATTTTGTTTGTGGGAGTTTTTGGATATTTAAAGATAATTTTTTTGTAAAATCGAAGATGCGGACGTTTTTTAATTAGTATGTGGGTTTCAAATTTAGTATGTGGGTTTCAAATTTGGTATCTGGGGATAATACGGGTTGAAGATTATGATCTTTTTTTGTTAAAACATATTTATTCAAGATGGCGGCTAATTATGGCGGACGAGTTGATATTTAGACTGAGGTTATTCTGTGCAATCTAGTTTCAAAAGCTTGCCGCTTTTGAATTCTAACTGAGAACTTCAGATAGCAAGATTGCGAATTGGAAACTCACAGAATAATCTACATGACACCTCTAAAGAAATGATTTTTCACCTTTAAGGGCATCCATGAAAGTTTTATTTAAAAAAGAGTTTTCTTGATTATTGCCAACCATAGTTCACTTGATATATTTTTTTTTCCTTTAATCATCGAAATGTATTATAGAAAATTACAACAAAAGTTGAAATATCGACCTATCCAACACTGAATAATACCCAGTCTTCATTTAAGTAGCGTAAATTAATTTACTTGAACCAGAAAATGCGATTTAGTCATGACGTCGTTAACCCCAACCACCATCCCCCTCATTTCCAACGCAAATTAACGCAGCCGTCGGCGTTCTTTCCGAGGTTTTCACATTCCGAAAAGAATCCCGACATCAGTGTTAATACGACAAATTTAAAATTATGCAAGCCAAACTTGGAACGGCCGTGAGCCGAATCGGGATTTAACTCCAGCCAACTAGAAAAACTAGCGTGATGCTCAGAATCCTAGTATTAGGCCAGCAGAAATAGACAATCAATTCATAATAATATCAAAAGATTTCAAATTTCAATACAAGGTCAGGAAAGGTTTGAAAACAAACTCTAAAATTTTTAAACCTGTTCGGAAGTCAATTGTAATCAACTTGAATTTTACTGTATACTCGTTGAAAATTTTCGAAAGTTCTGCAAACTTGGAGAAGTATTAATTTATTATTTTATATCACGAATCAAGTTTGCAACCAATTTTAAGTCTGCAAAGCATATTTTTTATCGGAAAACAATGTTTTTCTTTGATATACCATACGAACAAATTCCAAAAGTTCCAAGTTTGCAGAAATTTTGGAACTTTTTCAACGAGTATACAGCAAAATTCAAGTTAATTGCAATTCTGACAATGTTGCGGACTTCGGAACACGTTTGAAAACTTTTGGAATTATTGTCAAATTTTCAATTTTGAATGTCTATCTCTACTGGCCTAAACTAGAAAAACTAGCGTGCTGTTCAGAATTCTCGTATATCGCTCCACATTCGCGAATTCGCAAAGTGCTTTCGTTTTTCAGCAGCTTCCGTCTGTTAGCAATCAATGGTGTCCGACGAGGCACTTTCCGAGTGTAATTTATTTCTGATTGCTGCAGAGTAAACATGTCGAATCCATTTTGTTCTTATTGTAGGGGCAGAACTCTTGCAACAGTTATGTTTTCATAGGATATCACAAGACAATGACAAATAGAGACGACATTTATTTTCCCCATAATTCAATCGACAGTTTTTTGTATTATAATAATTTAGTGAGAATCGAGATGAATTGAACAAAATAATAGTCTACATTTGTCACGGCGTGAGTCATGTTATATTATCAGCTTGTATTATTAGTTTATAGAATATTTTGTGATGCCATAGTTACCTTTTTCTTCCGATGATTCTACTTTGTATAACATTATTAGCTTAGTATTTTCTTACTATATGGTGTATATTAATACAATATTGTGAGAGTGTAGATTGAGTGGAAGAGAATGCTTACTTGGACTATCCAGGTAGTCGAATAATAACTCTGCCTTTTGACTGCATACCTATGTATAAATTCATTTATTTTTTGTTATAATGGCAGCTGCAGTCAATAAAACAATAATACATTGTGTATAATTTTTCAGTGTTTTTTCACAAATCGATTCTTCCCTCAACTATTTGTATAATTAGCAAAAAAATTTTTCTTGATTGGTGAAAATTGATGGAATGACGTTGGGCATACCTTGTTCAATCGATTACTCGAAATAAACTAGGTCAAATGTGACTGAGGTTTATTCAGTGGGAATGAATTACGTGGTAGTTTTCCGCAGAACTAACGGAAATTGAATTTTCATAAGAGCGACATCAGAACAACACCGTTTCCTCGTGGAAAATATTGTAACAAGAGAAAGACAAACTTTGGTCGCTATTTTCCATCGTTCAAGATGGGAGGTATTCATGTTGAAAAGGGGAACATTCTCCATGGAAATAGAAAAATGTAATATCCAATGTAATATCCAACGAAAAACAACCACTTCCCCGGCTAAAGCCACGCTGGACATTAAACTGCATCTGATAGATATTGTGAAAAGACTCTAACTGAAAATCTGAAAGTGAAAATTTGCATTTTCATTCAGATAGTGGATTTTTTTATAATTTTCTCTTGTTTCACATGAAAATTCATTAAATAAATTAGATAGGGAGAATGTTATTAAGAAATATCACTCACAGAAATCGTTCATTTCATTGAAGCCAGGTTCGCTTCCCTCGCATTTAATCCCCAATACATTTTGGTCGACGAAAATGTACTTTGCTTTGCCAAGCACTTCAGGGAGATTGATAAAAAATTGAAAATCAGGCTCCTCAGAAGCAATTACACATATCAAGGATGGAAAATTATGGAAATATTTCTTCTGCGGTGACACTTTGAAAGTAATTTTTTGACATAGACCTGTCATGGGCATTGAATTTTGATTTTTGTTTGAAATTATGAATAAGATATTCATGGAATCATCTGCGACTTGAAGACAAACTTTTGTCGCTATTTTCCATCGTTTTTGGGAGGTATTCATGTTGACAGAGGGAACATTCTCCATGAAAATTGAAAAATGAAAGATGTGATTCATTTGTAATATACTATATTTGAGTTTTCCAAAGGATCTACAAGTTTCCACCCTTCACGAAAAGACTGAAGGGTATTACGTTAATTTCTGTGATGCAATACTTGTGTTCATTTCAATTTATTGTGGCACAATATCATGAGATTCAGCTCAAGGGAATTCTGCTGTTCCGTGAGTGCTAGCGTGTCATCTGGCTCACATAATTGCATAGGAAATGACAAGATGTACGCCAGTGGGCGAATTGTTAACTGAGTTTCTAGTTACCGTTGGAACCATATCGGTTTGTACAGAATAGCACAGCATAATTCCGAATTGCCTATGATTGTGGTAATTTAGCTGGCATTTGATAGCAGACTGCTCTACCGTTCCCCATAACATCTGTTCTGTCATTACGTTACAGAATAGTATATTCTGTAGCAAGGTTAGAACGAAAATTCGGTGCGAGTGGGAAGTTCCGGAGCGCGAGCCGAAAGGCGTGCACGAGGAACCACGAACATAACGAATTTTCATTCTAACCGAGTATAGATTATAGATTATATATTAAGGACTTTCGTGCTACAAGCCTCTACACCGCGACCTTTTCAGATCTATTGTGTTTGTCCTCGAGATCATTTAGAGCTCTTTGTCTAGCCCTGTCTTCTTTACGAGACTCCACAGGCTAGTTTTTAGAACTCCCATGAATCTGGGAGCTCTTGGTTTTTCTTCTCCCAGTGTTAGAAACCTTTGCCTTGACAAGCCCTCGCAGTGGCATAGTATGTGTACTGATGTTTCCTCTTCTTCCTGACAGAACCTGCATAGCATTTCTTCTGCCAGGCCTATTGTACTCATATGTTTGTTGAGCCTACAGTGCCCTGTGAGAAGTCCTACTACTATTCTAGTAGTGTTCCTCTTCTGGCTTGGTAGATAGTCTGTGAATGTTGGCTGCGATTGTTTGATAAACTCTTTGGCCTGTCTCATCCCTGGTGCATTGTTCCACCATTCTTGAGACTTCTGTTGAATCCATGATTTGGTGTTTGTTTTTAGTACAGCTTTTGCTATACCGCAATACGGTTCTGGGCCATTCAGGGCCTTACTTGCTCCTTCTCGGGCTAGTGTATCGGCCTCTCCATTGCCTCTATAACCTGTGTGTGCTGGTACCCAGGCTAGTGTCAGTCTGTTCTGACTGCCCAGCTCTTTTAGTGCTTCTATGCAGTCCCAAACAAGTTTTGAGCTAACTTGTATTGAGTTGACTGCTTTTATCGCAGCTTGGCTATCTGAGTATATGGCAATGTTTTTTCGTGAAAAATCGTGCCTTATTAGCTCTTGTGCACAATGGTGTATTGCAACGATTTCCGCTTGAAATATCGTCGCATGTTTGCCCAAGCTCAGTGAGATTTTCACTATGTCACTATGATGCCAGTCAAGGCTAACGTTATTATTGCTACACCAATGTTAAAATATTATTCTTTAACAAGTGATTGAATGAAATACACGCAAAATGCATAAAACAGCAAGTGTTGTAGAATATTTGTTCACTACCAAGAGCTAGAATGTTACCATTCTGTTATCAAATTTGATATCAGAATTGGCTAATTCTGTAACGGTAAAGTTTTTTTTTCTGGAACATCAGAAAACCATTTTTTGATTAATTGAATTTTGTCTATATGAACATTTTGTATTTTAAAAGAATGCTTCATTCTGTTAGGTTTTAGGAAAAAAAATGGTTATGTTAGTTGATATAAGACGGATTCAGATTGAAAATTTCTTTATCAGAACTCGTTAACAAGTCCCAATTATTAATAATGACAGTACAATAGCCTCTATACGGAGTACAGCAAAAAAAAATGTCATTTTTCGGTATTTTTGTTCTAGCACTATTCCAGATCCAACAAGTTATATTTTGGTAAGACGTCATAGTTTCGGTCTTTTCTAGGCAATGAAAATGTGTTTTGTTTTTGAATTTTGGATCATACCCCTCTACTGAACAAAACTCACAGGTCGTTTTTGACTCTGAAAGAATAATTCATCGCTAATGTGAATTGAACAAAAGATAAGAATTCAGTTCTTCAATATCACCTTTCATTTAAATACAGAGTGTATTTCATTAGTTTTCAGATCAATTAGAATGTTTTCAACCGAATCTTTGTAGTAGTGTGCAATGGACTGATGGTCAGTTGCTCCTGGCCATCAAAATAAAATGCCAGATACTTTAAGATACGCCTCTGCTCAGAGTCTCTCTATGTATATTATAAGATGGGTATCAAATCAAAGTAACGTGCCCTAACTTAGATCAAACGAGAGATATATTGCAAATTTAATGTTCATATCGTACATTTTTTTGTCCATTACATCTGATGAAAACTGCTTGATAGTGAAGAGATTTGACACTGGATAGTTTTGCCAGAAAACCGTGCTATCAACTGAAATCAGGGATTTGACTTGTGGCATAAGCTGGTCATACATATAATGAAAAGAACACTCTCTCAAAAACACATGAATTCATGCTCAGTAGAGATTCAATGGTTTTTGGTAAAGCATCCACTTCTTAACAACTCGAAAAAAGGTACAGTACCAATACCGACACCGGAATTGGCCCACAGGCAACACTATTGTAACGAAGCATTTGGTTGCTTATCGAAAGTCAATGGAAAAAAAATCTTTTATATCGGTGGCTCGAACTCAGGGCAAACGCTGCCTGAAAATGAAGCCATTGTGAACTGGACCGCTTTGACACCAACTATCTGTTGGGTCTTGGTGGTACACAAGTTGTGTTCTTGCTTGCTATGACAAGGTACGTCAACTGGACAAGCATCTTAACTTTGGCAGGCATCTTACCTGGCTATACAGAGGGGCGGTGGTGCTCTTAAACGCATCTACCCTCTTCTAGCTAGAGGTTCGAAACTCAGTCTCGAAAACAAACTTTCAATCTATAAACAGATTATAAGACCTTCATTAACTTACGTTTGTTGCGGAAACATATGAACTCTGCAATTCGAGGGTATATTTTCAGTCATAACAAGGATCATCTGCAATGAATCGCAATGTTGAGTGAATAATTGAAATATAATAGTAAAGATGATAATTCAAGAAATGGAATTGAGTAGTTCTTGAATTGTATTCACACCAAAGGTCATTTGAATGATAATGGTTGTTGAGTCGATAACACCAGCCTGTTCTGCAGAAATGTGAGACTTACGTTAGAAACTCTCATGGATTTTACCAATAGTTTTACTGACACATTTTTGAAAAAAGAGAATTCATGTGCAAACATACCCCCGGTTGATAACATCTAGTCTCATATGGCCGACGAAGGAAATAGCCATCATTCGAATAATTGAAGGAAATTTTCGAAGCAATACCAAGTACAGTGACAATCCTTCATTGATTGCAAGCATATTAACTCATTCTTCTTGTACGCTAGGCCAGCGATATTTATTTTTGCTCACATTTGAATTGATCAATAATTGCCGTTTATGTTATTCACTCCATCAATTCATTTCTGCAATGAGCTGATAGATCTATGACAACAGATCTTGAATAACACCAAATGATTCAAATAAAAGCTTCCTGGTTTCACCTTGACACAGATTGATGCACATGGATAATAATTTTATATTCAGATTTTCGCAGTTTCGCCAGAATTAACACCCTGATCCATTTTCGCGACATAAACAAGTGATTTAATTTTGATGTTATTTGGAATAGATGGAAATAGTAACAGCAAATGAATTGCATATGTTGGAAATCAATAATCATTTCATGGAATATTCTATGAATATCACATCAGTTCATTATTGCAGTGGTATTTTCCTCGAAAAGTAGATAAAACTGCTCCATCGTTTGGTAATAGTAAACTTTGGTCTATATCTACATCCTCTGAAAAAAATATATATGTATATACAGTAATATATACATATATATATATATTATATATATATATATATATATATATATATATATGGAACTAGTAAATAGTGGGGCTTTGCAGCAAAATCAAAGAGTACTACTTTAAAGTTTGTCCAAGCTTTCGGAAATTCAATAAATCATTTCCATCATCAGGGATAATCTTTGTTGAGATTGTGAGACGCGATGTTATTCAACAATAAGTGACACATTGTGCAAGATGGAAGTTGATATAAAACATGTAAAATTGGAAGGATGTCTTAAAATTTTTTATAAAATACGTTAGATTTAAAATTGTTAAAATTACTTTTATTTTGACCACACCAGGCCAAATCAATGCTCTTGGAGAAGACAGACAGTCAGTCAACTGTCTGTCAACTGTCAGTCTTCGCCTAACCTTGGAGAAGACAGACAGTCAGTCAACTGTCTGTCAACTGTCAGTCTTCGCCTAACCAAGAGCATTGATTTGGCCTGGTGTGGTCAAAATAAAAGTAATTTTAACAATTTTAAATGTAACGTATTTTATAAAAAATTTTAAGACATCCTTCCAATTTTACATGTTTTATATCAACTTTCATCTTGCACAATGTGTCACTTATGGTTGAATAACATCGCGTCTCACAATCTCAACAAAGATTATACCTGATGATGGAAATGATTTATTAAATTTCCGAAAGCTTGGACAAACTTTAAAGTAGTACTCTTTGATTTTGCTGCAAAGCCCCACTATTTACTATATATATATATATAATTTCTGAATATAAAGATATTACGGAAAAATCCTCGGTCATGTCGATTTTCTTTTCCGATGGGCCCAGCCAAAATATATAGGGTTATACGCATTTCAGTAAAAATGACTTTGGTGATATTTTTAAATGGGTCACTCAGTATATTTTTCCATACCAAGTTTTATGGGATTATGTCTAACGGCTGCGGGGATATGGACAAAAAACTATTGTCCATTGTACGTCCATTGCACTCAGTAAAACCTACGGATATAACTACGGCACCTCCAGCAATCAAAGGTTAAGTAGGCTGCATTTGGAGAAAAAGGGTTTCAGGATGATCATCAAATTAGTATAATCTTTGTCATAGAGTGTTCACGATGAGACTCTTTTTGACATCAAACGTAACTGTAATTGTCGGCAGTAGAACTCATACAATTCATTCAAATCGCTTTTATATCATCTAGTACTAGTGTTGAGATATATGAAGGTGAAAGAGGTTTTAAGTAATGTACTACGTCAAACCTTTTATGAAGATAATGTCACCAAACGATATTTTGAACATGTTTATCCACACCTCTCACAACCAACGTGACGTTAATATTAGATCATCATGCAATTTCGTCGTCTGACGTTCAGAGTGTTTTACGTTAGTTGTTTATGTAATGGAAGATGTGTTCATTTGAAATTGCCCTAAAATATCGTTTCGTGATGGTGATTTGGAAAGCGGAAAGTTTGCTGCTTAATGAAGGCTTGCGTGCCATCATAGCTTATATAAATACGAAAGCTTTATGGAATCATCAGTTAAGATAAGATGCGAATTCTAGAAAAAAATTGTTTCCTTCAACTGGTAGTTTATACCCAGTGGCTATGAGTGATTCTGAATATGGACTATTATTGTGGAAGAAAATAAGAGCTGCTAATTGGCTGTCATAAACAGAACAAATTGCGCAGCTGGGAGCAAATTTGATACAAAATTTTGTAGATCTGTACCCAGATAGCACATATACCTTATGAGGCCCTTTTGAGGCGTTCACAATAATGTCCTCAGGATGCCGAGGGCGAACCAGTGGACGTCCCTAGGACGTCCTCCTGTTACCATTATCGACGTCCAAATAACGTCTGGTAGCATTTCTATAAAGTCTTCTAGGATATTCATAGTATGTCATGGGAACAACTTGAGGCTGTAATTAAAAGTCCCCTGGACGTCACAAAAACCTTTTGTGACCCCTTCGAGGCCTTCACAGAAATGTCCTCAAAATGTCGAGAGGAACCTGCGGAAGACTCCATTCATTCTACGAAAGAAATAAAACAGTTTTGTCTATTTTCCATAGTTTTATAATGTCCATTAATTTTGATTATTACATCGTCTTCATAACTGTAATAATCAAAACTAGCAACAAATTATAAAACTTTTAGTGGAAAATAGACAAAAGTATTTTGTTCCTTTTGTAGTTAACCTAAATTTTCATAAAATGAAAAGTCATCGATCAAGTTAGTCCCTGGTCAGAGTACGGTAATGTTTTTCAATAAACAAATATTCACAAGTAACAAAACTTGAAGTACCTTATATTCATTTGTAAAAAATTATATGAAGTGGCAATTTCAAATAATATTCAAAATATTTACATCAATGAGATATATCAAAAAAATAAAATATTATCATCATAGAGCACTAACCTTATGTAGTCAGAATAACCATACAAAACTAGGAAATAAACTTAGGAAATAAAGACTACCCAGCGCATCAGTCGTATATTTTACTGAATGGCTGAATATTCGTCTGAGACAAATATTTCATCTGAATACATTTATAGGTTCGAAAGCTTCAACATCCTTCGGCTGTCACTGAAAGGACTATCCTGGAACAATCATGGCGAACATACTTGAGCCTAATAATGTTTTTAGGTTGTAGAAAATATAACGTCCTCTTGACGACACATTTAGCATGACCTCAGCATCCTCAGGTTGTCATTGAAGGGGCTAATCTGGAACACTTACGGCGCAGATGCTGAGCTTCATAATGTTCCTAGGTTGTGGAAAATATAAAGCAACATATTTAGGATGAAGTTAGGTGCATGTATGCTATCTGGGTATTTACAAAAACCAACATTGTTCTACTACTGCTGGCGTCATCTCTTGTTAAGGCTGATTACTTTTCACTCCGATCTTATATGAATCTGAAGAATAAACGAACTACATCCGGAGGTTTGCGGGACGCTGTGACATGTTGATTATTTCACCACTATATCAACTTATCTCACCAGCGGATTTCATCCAGCCCCTGCATCAACAATACCTTGTTCGACAAGCACCCTATCACATATGTCACAGCTGTCTTATCCTGATCCCGCTTTGTTTTCCGGTTTGCCGCTCCAGGAAAACCCGGCATCCACCCCCCATTGATCTACTTTGAGTTGCGCATCGGTCCGCCAGACGGCTCTGCCGTGTCCACGGCAGAATCTAGCGCGAGAAAGTCGGCAGTGGATTTAGTCTGACGTCACGTCTCTCGATGGGATGATGTAGGTTCGGTTTAAGCCCGTCTTCAAGCTAGATAGTCGATGTACAGATCCTTACGATAAAGTGTAAAAAATGTAAAAAAATATTTTAAACAACCCCATAGTGATGTTTTAAAAATATTACAGATAATATAATTAGTGTTGACAAATTGATATTGGTCTTCATAAGTTATATAGAACTCCACTTGAAAAGGGATCATTTAATTTTTTGAGCGAAATCGTAAGGTGCCCATTATCAATATATTTATGTTAATCGGTTTTCAGTTCTTGTTCAGAAACGCTAGAATTTACTTTGTAAAATTTCATAAAACGATTTTTTTTTAAAGAAGTTGAATGAAAATTTCAGTTTAAAGTGTTCTGCCAGTGCCTAAAGGAAACAAAACCATTATTATATTCCTCATTTCGAAAATCCTTCTGGTTGCCAAATCAAAACGCATTGGACCAGTCTGTGGTCCGAAAATTTGGGATAAAGAAACGAGAAAATTGAACTTTCGAAATTCGTACAAAAAAATAATCTCTTACTCGTTAGTTAAATTTTTTTTTTTACTCAAAAAACTTCACTTGAAAGTGTTCAGTTAATGTTGCTAACGTTTAGGATATCAAAGTTCAATGGCATTATTAATTGTGCTATTAGTTCTGATAATGCAGTCACTATTTTGTTGTAACTTTTCCTGTGTGATAGTGCTCATGAGAACAACTCATGACACTACTGATTGACAGTGTTGGAAATATCAGAACCGATAGCTCTCAGGAAACCGTTTGGGCTTCAAAATACTCCAGATTTTTCTTATAAAACTATGTTAACGTCAAATAATTATGAAAAATTACAAATAGAACTTTCTACTTTTGTATATTATCTACATTTATTTATCAATTCATCCATAAATTTCCTCCTCTACGCTCATCGCTAAGGCAACCAACCTCTCACGAATAAAAAATATTTATTTTGAAATTTGCTTTTCTGGAAGAATTTTGCTTCTTGAAATTTCTACAGCCTGAAAATGAAAATACTTTGAATCAATGACATCCGCACAATTGCAGCGTATAACAACAAAGATCAACAAAATGAAATACTGCTACAATATTTTTCAATGGATGTCATACCAATGAAATTAATTTAGAGTAGTTGAATGGGGCGTTAACCAAACCAAATCGAAGTCTTCGCCATTCTGCTATATCATGAAGATGTATGAAGGCACTTTTCTTTTAATTCAATGTACAAAATTCAGTCAAGTCAGTTAAAATAATTTTAAAACCATCATCCATTCGTGGTATGAGGCATTTTTCAACTTGGGTTTGACTACTCAATCGTCCAAAGTTTCGTGGAAGTCTCTTTCTTCCCGAACTTGTTAGTACCAATGAAACGGAAGATGCATAAGAACAATTCGTTTTCCTAACTTATTCGCTTTCCCGCTATCCATCCACAATATCTTTTGTAATTTTTCGTCTTCGAAATAACATCTGTACAGTTCTGATCTGAAAGTTTTATTGTCATCCTGAATATTGACCATCACCATATCTGTACACCCTAGTTCTTAGATACTCATAGTAAAACAAGTACAAAATTCATCGAGCAAATTTCCGATTTTCCCGATAGTAAATATCTATGGAATCATCAAACAAAAAATTAATAGTAACGGTTCATCTCTTTCCCATTCTCTGTATCATCGATGATACTTCAGATTTCTTCCATATGATCATCCTGTCTCTTCTCAACTTGTGCTACTGGTGGAAAATGACCAATTTTTCCTCCAATATGAACTAATTTTATATTTCGGAATGAGTTCTCATTTTTGTATCCGCAATGTAGATTGTTTCCAACAAGAAGATACGCTAACTCTCTGAATATTCTTCCGGTGACTAGATCTAATGGTGGCCCATAATTCAACAATACTAATGCTTCAACTCCTTCATCCACTTCTATTCAGCCAATTTTGACGGCTTGAGTACCACTAACGGTTTGGTCATCCCCGAAACCACTCAACTCCGGTCCACAAAAAATTTATTCAGACTGCTGTTGTCGATAACTGTTTTTTTTGTGTGTAAACAGCACTGTTTGGATTGATAAATGCTGTAGCAAACAAGTTATTATTCAAACACATCAAGATCCCCAGTTTTTGATCCATGAACCAACGATTCAGTGTTTTTATGAGTTAGGTAGCGTAGATCACAAGTAAAAAGAGTTCTAGATCGACGTTTTGGTCAATCAGCTTCCAGATGTCATACTACTTCATAATAAAAACAGTGCCTCTTCTTAACTCCTGGCTGCTCTGGATTCACCAACAATTCGGATCTACTTGTTTAACAGATTGTTCAAGTAGGTTTCTCCACAAATTGAATTTGAAATTGGCCTAACTCTTGATGAGTTACAATAGATTCACAGTGAATTCTTTAAAATCTTATACTTTCTTGTAGTAAATCCATTTTATCGATTTTGACGGTAATAACAGCAGATACGATGTCTTCGTTAGCTGAAACAATCAAAACTTCTAATTATCTTTAATATCATAATCAAGAGTATGGCAAATCATTACTTCATCACAAAAAAGAACACATTCTGTTTGTTAGTTTTCAATTAGGAAGTTTTATCAAATAAATATTTGAACCATGAAACGTACTAATTTCTGTAGCCTTCTCAACATAGCATGCCGTAGCCATTTATGAAATTAAGCTGTACATTACCCTGTCTTCAACCATTTCTTTCTGTAGAATATTGTTTCATTCATATCATGATGACCTTTCAACCAAGAAGTCACTATACTAGAGGTGGGGCCAAATGACTTATTTGAATTATTTTGGGCGAACTGGACTAAGTTGATAGTCAATAAGACATTCGGTCAGTTTGGAAAGATATTTGGTATTGGCACCTTTGTTTCAATTGTTTTATAGCATACATTCACTGTTACAAACTATTACACATTTACCTCATGGCAGGTGATGGTATGTGCTTGTTTGGTATGCTCCATAACAGTGTTCGCTGTTATTTTTAATGTCTGGTCACTTCCAAAAAGGTGATCTCCAAAGTTAGTATGACCCATGTATTCGATATCCGGCGTGAAAGCTCTTTATAATCATGAATTTTCCTAACATTACAGTTTTCTACCTCTGATGTGAACCTGAAATTAAAGAATTGTTCAACTTCCAGCCTCCTATTATTCGTGTTGTGCATCATCTCAATACTTTTCGAAATGCACATATCTTCTTCTCTCAGTAATAAAACTAACAATGTTACTCTCAAACATAAAGCAATATCATTAGGTGCTACGATGTTTTCAGAATAAAATTTTTCGAATGGGCAGTTATTCAAACGGACAGTTTTTTAAGAACGGCTTGGTTGGACTCCTTTTCGAATTATTTCGCGAGGTGTCATTTTTTTTAGTCTGATCTAACCAAAACTAACTAACCTCACGTGGACATTTGAATGCGTGGAAATTAGAACACATATTTTGCCAATTTTTAGTCTGAACTGACCTTATCTAGAGACACTTTAGCGCGTGGAAATTGAAATGGTCGTAGTAATTCACCTGCTCATTTATGCACGAGATGACATTTATTTTAACTCCTAATTATATAAACTACCATTTCGGATCAGGAATATTTCTCTCAACCTGACATATAAACCAGCATTGCCTACATATCTCGAAATCAAAGATGATAAATTCTACTCTGTATCCTGAGAGAAAATGTAAATTGCGCACTTTCGCGATCAGATTTATGTTACATCAAATCTCAATGTGATTTTCATGTCTTGCGGCTTCTCGTGGTGAATCCGTATTTCGACGAAGGTTGCTCAGGTAATGATATTGCATGTAATATCGACCTGAATGGAAATTTACGAGACTGGAAGAAGTTATGTTGTCGTTTTCAAGAAGATGTGCGTGTTCTGTCTAGACAATAAGCGAGTAATACGTAACGGTTGTCAATTTCAATTACATTTCAATTCAAGTAATTTAACTCGTACACAGAAATGGAATCAGTCCCTAAAAAACTTCATTGGGAAGGTGTTCAACTATATTACTACGTTTCGGGTATCAATTGAAAAATTCAGTAACAGAAGACAAATGAATATATTTTTTAAATAGAAAACGCCAGAACAAATTCGATTTCAGCTGAAACGATCTAAACAATGTTATTTGAGCCTTGACTTGTGATATTTAAATTAGTAACACAGAAAAATCATTCAAAAGTAAATGTCACACTAGACAGATAATATAAGTTCGTATAGGCAGAGAACATATACCACAGAGAAGCGACAAAACACGTCGGCTTTTTTGATGTTGGGGGTATAGATTTGGACTGGTTACTTTGACGTAAACACAACTTATTTAAACACGAAGAAAAAGTTTTTGTCACGCAGAAACTGCTCTACACTGAAAAACATGTCGATCTTTTGCGTAGAGTAAAAAGTATCTGATGTTATAAGAAGTGATTGTACAAATCGATCGAGCGAGTATATGATATAATCCTAGTTTCTTAAATTTTTAAAAGATAAGCTTCATCATACCGAAGGAGAGTGCAGTCGGTATGTATTTGGAAAAATGACAATGGAAAAATGATGTTGTTTTATAATTTGTATTGTTTCATCCAACTATTATTGGGGTTGGTAATAATAATTTTAAGAAGTTTACTATTTAAGGAGCAGTCTTGTTTTTCACAAAATGATATTATACAGGGAGCTGTTTTGGAAACGTTTTGTATGTCCCTTCTGTCTCTAAGTGAGGTGACTTTGATCCGGTAAGTTTGTATGTAAAGAAATAAATACATGAACTTCTGTTCTCCTGCTGAATCAACAACGATCGATTGAATGATAGTCATAATTCATTCAATTCACCTATTTCATATTTTGACATAGTTACAAAATAGCAATTTGTTGAGAGTTGCAATTGGGGTAAAGGAAATTATAGTTAAACATAACATTTATATATAAACTTCATTTTCGGTTAACTATTTTTATGTACATTACAAATCATTAATTATAAATGGGATAATATTTTCATCTTCCTAACAGGTTTTTTGTCCTTGGATCTTTTCAAATCTCTATTCATATATTTGATTGTGTAGAATATTTTCATTCTTATGAATAATTTTATTATATATGATTTTGGGAAATCAGGACAGGGATGTATGAAAATTACCATTTCCATTAAATGAAACAATTGTCGAGAAATGCCCTGTCTCGTACAAAAAGATTCACATTCAAAATTAAAAATGTGTTCCAATTCATACACAAAGCTCAAGAATGCTTCCGGGGGTGTAAAAAGATGTATTCCTTCTCCGCTTTTTAAAGGACAACTGCGATATGCACAATAGTATCCAGACATTATTAACACTTGTGTACCTATTGAAATATATATATATATATAAATATATATATATAGATATAGGCAGAGATACTTCTCTTCGGCATCAGTGAATAAAATCAACTAATAAAAATGGTGGTCGGCTCCGTGACTAACTCAGTCTAGTTAGTTAGTTGTGGCAATTGACAACAACACAACTTATTTCGCGCAAGCGCACTCCGAAACGAAACGCCCTTTTCGGTCCTATGTCGCTTCTCTGTGGTATATGTTCTCTGGTATAGGTATATCATTCTATGGTCGAATTCACACGTGTCAAGTAGCTAAAGCAAGTTACTAAATCAACTAACTAAATTTAGTTACTCATATGGTGAGAACAACTTGATTTACCACTTGCACGAGTACCTGATTAAGTAAACTGTTTAGTCAAGTGAACAGAAACAATTTGTCTCTTCCACTTTGCTTTCTAGCAACTAAAATGCCGACTTAACAAGTGTAAACAGGTCAGTTTCGTCAAGTTCATAAGTAGAGACTGCAAGTTTGATTTTTGTTTCATTTGGCAGCTTGGTTTAAAAATGTCTCTTTATAGTTCTTTGGATCAGTTTCTCGCATAATAGACGAACAGTATTCTCCTAACATGTTTCCATCCCAAAATCCTTGATATCGTTATTCGTAAATCTTAAAATCTTAGTGAAAACGTTATTTCTATTCGTCATAAATACTTCCAGAAACGGCATCTTTAATGACATGTTTACTTCCATTTTATGAATAACTTTTTTTATCCCCCAGAACAACTATTTTGAAAGTCTTACAAGCAGCATCTTCAGTAACACAATGAAAAGCTTTCATTTTGAGGATATTTTATAATCTTGATTGATTTGACCGATACTTGATGGTTATCTATAATTACTAGAAATTGACAGACAAAAGAAACGTGTAGTAATCCTGCATTCCAAATAAAAAATAACAGCACAAAGACTTTGAGGTCGTTAATGGCTGCACCATTTCCATTGGTATTCCCCATATACTTTATTGAATTCATTAGAGTACACATCCTTCAATAGTTTTTTTTCTTATTCCCGTTGTGTAATGAACAGCTTTCAGAATAATTTTAAAATTTTAATTCCTTCTCTATTTTTCATTCAGTCTATATTTCGTAGAGTTCATTATAGTTCTGATTCATTACTTTAAAAAGTCCTGGGATATCAGCATAGTAAAAATATTTCTTTTCCCTTTTGAAGTAAACTATGGTCCTATTTCTGGACAACATAACTTTCTTGTCTAGTGTTGATAAATTCCATTGATGCAGGTGAGAAATAATAAGCTCTGCTTCAAATCTTGAAAGTTGTTAATTTATTCTCACATTTAATTTCGTAGATACCATACTTTTCCGAATTTTCGATTGCGATGCAAAATATTATGGACAGACTGAAAGATCTATCAGAGTGAGATATAAAGAACACTTGGCACATCTGAAATACGGAAAAACGAAAAAAGCAGCTGCCGCCTATCATATCTTGCAACAGATCCATTCCATAGACTTTAGTTCATTAAGTTTGGTTAGACAAGTAGTTATCAATAACAGGCATGTACCTATAAAAGCTTAGAAATGAGTCAACATAATAAAATTATGAATGAAAATGGTGGACCAATGCCTAATAGTTCATTATTAAGCTTGTTGAAATAATGTATTGTTCGATATCATAGATGTAATTAACATTCGATGCGAGTCACCATCTACCTAATTAGGTAGTAGATGAAGGAATATTGTTACATTATTTATGATAATTGAGACGCAGGTATCTAGCAGAGATAACTAATGGGTATAAATAAGGACAACTCTGTATCTCGAATCAGTTTAATCTTTCCTCGTGAAGATTATTATTTGGTGATTGAAGCGTCGAGGTGTTGAAAATGGCAATTGTTGTTGCGATAAAACTCCAATATATCCATTACTACACCATAGGTTGCAAAGTACACTGCAAAGTTGTAAATCTATTTAAGAACATTCAATTCGGCGTGATTATTCAACTGTGGAGTGTTAGATATTCATTCAAACTTTATTCTCTTCTTCTTTTATATTTTCCTTCGGATTACCAGGACATATTGAAAATAGAAGATCATTAGAAGTAAGATACGGTTAGTAACAGAAGGAATTTCGGTATATCCATGATTACTTGATTCTGATGATGAGCATATACGCTCGAAACATGTAATGTTGAAGTTCCTATGTTGAAATTATAAAAGTTGTGGGGACGACTAAGTATTTTAAATTTTTCTCAAATTCTAAATTCCACTTGGAGGATTTACTACATTCGGTCAAATAATTAAGATGGCGTATCATAAAGATATATCTATTCTGCCCCGCTTAACATTTCACTTGATTCAATATCGAAATTCCACTTCTTTGAGGCTGATAGAACTGCGTCGGAAACCGTGAATTCTGGCTATTGCGGACAAAAGTCAACCAAGCAAAAAGTGTTTCCCTGACGTTCAAATATTCTGAACGTGCCGGTCCCGTTTTCTTATTAGGTAAAAAAGTTTCTGTGTATGCCACGACCAAAAGTCTTTGAAAATTCGACGACTCTAGTGAATACTAATTCCTTCCAGGGATGGTTGGATTATTTGGATAGGTTTAGGCCATTATCCTGTTCAGTACGAGGCAAATTATATAAGTAACTGACTTTTTATCGTTCGATACTCCTTTATCGATAAAAGAGGGTGATACTATAATAGAGCACTGTCAGCTGACGTCACAACATGGTGGTCATGGGGGGACAAACAAAGCAAATTTCTTTCAACATCTTTGGCAAATGATCAAAAGGAGATGGAACAGTTGGGACATTCAACGAGCTGTGATCGTATCTTGGCGTTGTAAGCCTCTTTCAAAGATTCGATTTTCTCCTTGCAGATGCAGATTATATCTTGATTCAACATATTCCGATCTAGTCTCAGTGACCTGATTTTTCAACCATCTACGTTATGCTGCCTTCTTGAGGGCGACAGCTCTGCAGCAGTTTCTGCTGAGACAGGGTTCATCAGATAATGTTCCACTTGACGTGTTAGGTATATATACTTGCATTTCCAGCATTATGATCACAGAAATTGCCCCGGCACATAGTGTTGAATCTCTAAGATAGAAACACTCTCTCTCTCTCTCATGGAAATGCTGAGAAAAATATGCGAAGACCATCCCAGTCGGCTGAATTGTAGTGCCATATGAGACGAGACAGCCTTGAGTTGCTCGATGATATAGAAAAGGAGATGAGGTTGTGTTGGAATTATATCGACAAGAATCGAACACAGAATAACTCTCGTTCAATACAACCAATAAAACTCATCTGTCAGATGCCCACACAGGCGAGTAAGTGAAAACCATTTCCAAGTGTATTAAAAAAAAATCAGGTTTGGAAAAATAGTATATGAACTACCTGTATACATTTATTCTCATAAATACTTAAAATATTACTAAATTAAGGATTATATATCAGAAATTAGATAATTTTTTCGCCATAGAAAATTATTGGTGTGTCGATTTAAATTAGGTATAACCATACCTGTAATTGTTACAGGTAAAATCACCCAATCAGGATTTTATGTTGGTGAACAATCATTTTTTTCTCTGAATCATTGAAACTCTTGCTGTTTTTAGTAACTAGCTTACGTGATGAATGTAACACGAACCTATTTGAATAAAAATTGGCGCCCAACGTGGGGCCTAGACTGCTCTGGGGATAAGACCTTATTCCCTACTGATTGAGCCAGCTATCTTCCTAGAAGTATAAATCTAGTTAAAAAGTTTCTGTAAGAGTCCAAATCTTTCTAGACGTTCATGAGACTTTTTAGCATAAGAAAATTGACACCAAATACAAATACTTTTCCTCTTCACAACTGACAAAGGTTACATTTTCCAGCAAATTTGTCTTTTTTGAATTACAGATTTCTAGAAAGTGGACATTTACATTTATTTCATAATGAATCATTGCCAATCAGCAAACACCTTCATCGTTGCCGTAACTCTTCGCGAAGTTGTCACTGAAATCCAAAATGTCATCATTTTTTCTCCACGTACATCGCACATACATACAGCGCACATCCATATTGTCGCGATAGGATTTACGAATGCAGTCCAAAAAACGAACATAAACACAAACGATTCCGAATGTTCCACATACATTATTCCTCACGTACAACATTTAACCTACTTTTTTTGGTGCAGTAGCGAGTCTTTGCATCTTGTTGCTTTGTTGAAATGAAATAGCCGGCTTCTGAAAAGAGCACCGAGATTGGAAATGCCTGAAATTACGTGGAGATGTGCGGAATAGTTTGAACGGATCCGGCTGGAATATGGACTGATTGTTCGTTGAACAGTGGCTTCATATCTTCGTACCTGCCTACGTTCATTAATTAATATCTACCGTTTTCCGGTAGCGAAATGAGGACAGTTTCACGATTGATTGGTTGCAGATGTCCGCTATTGCGTCGTTTGTCATTAGATAAGTTTCAGCGGCCATTTCAGAATCGTTATCAATTATTTTCAGGAAGCGTTCGAATGGTATATATAGTTTCAGAACTTCGCAGTACAGGCGAAGTTTTGAAACTTCACTCTGTTGTTTGACAACGAAACGTCCCAGCAGATAGCTTCAGCTACTGAGTATCGAAATATGAAATCCCAGATAATTCTACTTGTACATTCGAGGTTAAGGGAATCATTTTGTCTTTGACGGTAATGTTCCCGTTTGCCATTAAAGTTTAGGCAGTAGGATTTATGAAAAAAGAAGAGAAAATAAAAAAATAAAAATTAAATGTTATTGCCCAACAGATAAATTCATTTACAGGACAAAGTTGTGATAGCCTAAATACATGTATATATTATGTAATGAAAATACAGACAGATTTTCGTTTGCATATTGAATAAACAGTGAAATATATATATATATATATATATATATATATATATATATATATATATATATATGCATTGAGAAAAACTAAGTACAAAAGAGAATCAGCTAATAATACTTATCAGTAATGTGACATTAGAATTAGACGATATTGTGTTCAATGGTTTCTAGGATTATTTTAAGCGAATCGAAATTATTATCGCATTGATTGCAATGTCAAGCAGTGTCAAGACACGAATATTTGTGAATGATCTACAGTTGCGTATAACGAAACCAAGCATTTTTCTGGCCGATGCCGCTATGTTATTAATGCGGCCATTAAAGGTCAACCTGCTGTCGTTCACAATCCCCAGGTCTCTGACAGATTGTTCGCTAGAGAGTGTATGAGTACTCGATAATATTTACATTTCATGTATAAGAGCAAACTTTGCATTTCTCAACATTCATCATTGATTTATTTAGTTGACACCACTTTTCTATCAAAGCTATTTGCGACTGAAGATAAGAACAACTCCCTTGGCTAGAAATGGAAGAAACGATCTTCAAATCATCCGCGAAAAGCAATTTTCCACAGTGAGATAATTTATGAACACGAGGAAAAGTAGGAGTCCTGAGTTGGAGCCCTGTGGCACTCCAGATGATAATATGATATAAAATACACAGTTGGTTCTTTGGTTCATATAACATCGACTTGTTCGTCACATTTGACAAAAACTGCTTCATTATACAAAGGTTGGATACAGTGGATTTTCTTCCTAGAACGCCATGTTGGTTAGCTGAAATCAAGGGTTTGATTTGAGGCATTACCTGATCATACACAGATATTCTATTCTATGGAGAATAAAGGGGCCTTAAGACATAAACTTCTAGTATTTACTCATATTTTATTTTCTTGAAACATTACTCAGTTTTGTGAGATACTCTGTATATATAGTGATATTGATAATCTAGAAGAACTAGAGATTTTGATTTGTAAACAGTTCATCAAAATAGCTTGAACGGAATCGGTTCTAGAAGTTAAATGAAAATTTTAGTCGCAATAGTCGCCATTAGCAAAAAAAATACTTTTTTCAGTGTGATATTGCTTTTTGGATATTTGCAGGATTTTTGAAGGAAAGTATTGATTTCTGTGAAAAAAAATGTCAGAAAATATTCTTCAGGAAACGGGATAAAGGGGAATAATAGTGGTTTGAGAATTCCAAGAGAAGAGAATCTAGACTTTCATTGATTTCGTTTGGAGTCTTCTATCACATGAGGAATAAGTTTCGGAAAACAAATTGAAATTGAGGTTTTGTATACAAAAAGAGAAAAGTACATCATTTATTTTATTTTTCATCAGATACTACATTGAATAAAATTCAAATACGTCTTGTAACAATCTCAGAGTAATGAAAGACTATAGAGATGCCTTCTCCATCCTTGTCTTGATGTCAACATAACTTTGTTTGTTTACAAGCGAGGGCCTTATAAATGTTAAGTCCGTATTCATTCGGGTAGTTTCGTGTATGCCCGCTCATTTCATTCAGATCAAGTTGTCATTCTCTGTTTATATTATGGCCCTTCTTACTCTGAATGTAAACAAACTGTCCATAGCATTTCACTACCCGTCACCCCCCTCGCTCACAAATTGTATAAAAAAGGATAGTTCATGTTCACTTCAAAATAGGTATTTGTGTAGGTATAGGCAGGGCATCTCTATGTCTTTTATTACTCTGAGGTAACAATAACAACCTAGTCATTTGAGATGTAATCTAGAATACATTTTTCCCAGATAGATAATCTACGTATTCTTACAATTACTTCATTCGGCATTTTCAACATGGAAAAGTTGAAGTAAACGTCATCAATAGCTGTGATAACTGCAAAACATTACTTGCCTTAATGTCTTCATTAGAAAATTGTTGATTGTGAAAATTTTAGAGAACATAGTGCCTTCTTCGTTGAAACGGGCTAGAACTTTGCGAAAAACATTCCCATCGCAGTCCAACCAAAGATATATCCCACAGTTATCTTTTATAAAAATTTATCTCGAAATTATTGGAAGATATATCAGATATATCGCGAGAAAATATGGTAGAATCCAATGCCTGCGGCAGTAAGTGCGG
This sequence comes from Chrysolina haemoptera, assembly GCA_958298965.1. Classification (NCBI taxonomy): domain Eukaryota; kingdom Metazoa; phylum Arthropoda; class Insecta; order Coleoptera; family Chrysomelidae; genus Chrysolina; species Chrysolina haemoptera. The sequence goes on from OY282594.1 coordinate 8,625,075, forward strand.
GCGACACTCGGTGTGCAATGGCGAAACTGCCGACAAAAATTTGATGTCGAAACGTCGTCGTCACAAGACAGTTCACTTCGGTGATAACCTCCTCCTGCAAGTGTGCGCAAACGCGAACCGTTCCTCGCACGTTTCTTATCGCAAAATGGAACCGAACGTGCAGCAACTATTCAGCTTTATCGAGACTGTTCTAAGTGCTTGGGTGGCAGAAGAAGGCCTCACCTCCCAGGGGGAGGTAAGCGAAATGGACGAGAAAGAAATGCAGAGAAGAAAATACAAAAAACACTGCGCTAAAGTGAAAAAGTTGGATATCCGACGATTGGTAACTGAGGTATCTAGATTACGGGGTTCAAGGTTCCTTGGAAACTTGAGATATCGACACATGCACTGGAAAGGAAATCCCAATGCTGAAGGATGTAATGAGCTGTTTTTGAGAAAGGTAAGCCCTTATTTTCATTCTTGTGTCACTTTCGCGGATGGCTAGAGTAACTGTGTGAACACGATATTGTCAAGAATGGCAAGAACACCCCGTGTATGGCTGGAGTACATTGATATGTTATTGTTTATTGCTCAGTCCGTGCACGAAGCCATATTCTCGATCACTCTCATAACGGTGTCATTCTTTTGATGTAATTAAAACAAAACACCACTATAAATGGAGACCAATTTATGAATAAAGAATCATTCGAAATTTTGCCAATATTCATATGAGTTTTGTTAATTCATTCATTAAGGTTCAAAGTCAGTGTGGCTAAGGGCTTGGACCTTTTGGACCTTGCACCTTGTTATGGTTGTAGGGTAAGAGTTATGTTTTCTATATTATTATTTATTCCCTCTTGTGTATATATCTTTGTTCTAATTGTTGTTTAAATAAAATATTTATATTTTGTTATTATCGAGTTCATCTGTGCTACCATCTGTCGCTACGAACCCTAGTCACAGTCTAGCAAAGGGTAACAACCTTGGTAGATGCCAAAAGGCCCTATCACGGTCCAATACATCACATTCGGTGGAGGCGCCAGGCCTTATAGGGCTTTCTTGACCATTGCTATAAGTTGCAAATATGGCCTTCTTCGCCTTTACTATGAATTGCAACTAAACCCTTATGGCCTACAATATGAGTTGCATGGGGTTACTACCCTTTGCTACACTGTGACCAGCTAGAGATTGTAGCACTTCATTTGGGTTCCTCACCCAATATTTGAACACGAAGGATAATAATCGAATATAAATATTTTATTAACAACAATTAGGGCACTGGGATAAAGTAATATACACAAGGAAATGAATACTAACATAAAATACATTTCTTGCTATATAACCTTAACACTACTTACTAATACTTGGTGTAAGGCCCAAACAGGCCAAGCTCTCAGCCACACTGGCCGTGAGCTTATATGAATAGATAGATAGATAGATAGATAGATATAGAACAACAATTATTACGATCAACTCACAACTACCAACTCCATAATACTGAGTTGGACTTAATATTCATATTTCATTTTGCTTCACGTGCTATTAGTTCGGCGGTATAAACAAAAATATTGAGTCATTTACAATAAAACTGTTTATAGAATACGTTGGCCATATGTAACATCATAACAGCACATAATACATTGGTTAGAATATATTACGTTACTTACTTCATTATTCATAGATACCAATTGTCTCGCTTAAATGACAAAAATATGACATAACCAAAAATCGTTGTCAATGATGCGATAAAGCTTTGAATGTAACTTAATTATTATGCAATTTTAATAAATCTCGGAAGTTGCACAGGCGACTCGTCGCAGAGCGCCTCGTCACATAATCTCGTTACACTAATAGCTACTGTCATTTATTTATTTTTCGATATAAAACTCAGCGCAGAGCACCTCGTCGCCTGGCAACATCCGCGATTATCATCGCATAATAATCTCCTTACATTAATAGCTACTCCTGATTCTTAAAGTATGAAAGTAATATTTTCGATTGGTTCAATTTTTGGCGAATGCGCCGATGACATTACGATGAAATTTTATATTTTATGAAACGTTTCTCAGGTGATGATCAGAACATCCCCAGTTCTAATATTATTCTTAGTGATTTCATGTGCTTGAATACTGGTTTTTAATTAGTTCACTGCGTCAGATGCCCTCATATACTTTACTTAATAACTTTTTTCTGAACTTTGGGTATGATAATTCGAGCTATGTGATTCGGATCCTGGAATATTCCACTTTATGGCGAATGCGTCAGTTCGAAATTTGGGGTGAGATTATTTCAAATCTCCCTGCAATTTGTCAAAGTTAGAATAAATATGTTATTCATCTATCCCACTTCCACAAAATAGTACAGTTCTGAAGCCGATGACTTGCTGAAATATTTATCAGCATAGCAAAGTGTTATATCGGATAAAATAGTCGAGTCAGACAAATTTGAATGAAAATGAAGAATGAACTACTTATATAAAGGATTTTCTGACTACTTAGAGAATACACATTGGACCATTAGTTTCATGATATTCTGTATACCAATATGCATCATGAGGTAATTTCTGAATTTTACGTTAATGTAAGCGATCATTAAAGTCAAACATTAGAACGTCAACTTTTCAATTGTTGCATTTTTTGGTGAAGGCAAGTAGTATTGGTGGCATTGGTGCTTTGATTATTTTCATTCAGAACAGAGCTGACATTTAATCTTTCAGTGGAATTCTGTTTTTCAGATAATCAGCAAGAGTTCAGGCGCTCTATTATTCTATAAATTATCCGATTCGGTATTTTGTTCTGTCTCATTTCTTGAATGATTTATAACTGATGATTCAATTTATAATGTTCCAGGATATCGATTTCTGTGAAGCCACTCTACAATATGAGTAAATAATCTGATTTAGCATTTCATGTGTCTCATTCCCTATTTTGTTATTTTCTTTATACCACCCGCTGAAACTATTTATACATGATCCCTCTCATGCTAGAATGAATGATGATACTCTTCCTAAATTTCCGGTACTTAAAAGGTATCTTTATGTTAGGGAGGTCCATAGCCGGATACATTTTTGTAATTAATTTAACTTTTTGAGTTTTTGATGGATTTATTTTTTCAATGTTTCAAAATTATAAACAGATTTTTCAAGCGGAGCGAATTCAACTCGTAATTCTGAAAAACATCCCATTTTGGCTACTTGTTCTAATTCGGGTGGTATATACTTTGATTCTAAGACCATTTTGTAATTTTCCACAGAATTACCAGGTGAATATTCGCTTTTTTAAACTCAACGGGGTAGTCATCTCCATATCTCTTTCGAAATGATCGTTCTTCATCAGTGACAGTGTTGCTCCATGATACCGTGACTAGCACTGAATAACGTCTGATGCATACTGGCGTTATAAATCTACATACGTTAATATATTCATTTAGTACGGCTTTCCGGACATCACGGCTCAACACAACTCATAATGTCGAATCGTTCTTAGGATGCATTCCATGCAAATTCTTTGGCTTTGTCAAACTCATCCTGCAGCTCAATCGTAAACTCTTGTAGTCAACGTGCATCACCGCACATTTTAATCTATATTACCCGCTTGAAATTTAAAGTACACTTGGGTTTACGTCCACAGTTTGAGAACTTTTGTATATTTTTGTACATTTATATAAAAATGTTACTACCACATGAATTTCGGAAAATGAATGAATTGTGTAGGCAATTTGTTTTGTCGTTCGATGAACATGAGAACTCCCGTACAAGATAATAACTGTAATAGAATGCTCAAGGACTCTCCAGATAAAGGATGCTTAATTTTTTCAATTGATGGTGAAGGCGTTAGTTTAGATTGGATGACGTTATTTTAAGTTTCCCTGTTAATAGTCCAATCAAACGGTGAATTGGCATGGAAGAAATATAGCAGATTTTTTCTCATTCTATTCTATTATTTGCTATTTTTTTGAACAAATTATAGGTTTATTGCCTGTGGTACAGCTGCACCCCGCTCGGTCATTAGAGTCAGGTATATTTTTCCTTGCTGCAACAACCAACTGCGGCGAAAACATGTAATGTAAGGACATGGATTCCTGAATTTATCATTATTGGATTCGGAGAAGTTTGGGGATGTTTGGAGAAGTTCGGGATTATTTTATAGCGGCAATAAGATGCTTGAAAAGGCGGGGATTGGTGCAGTTGTTAGCGCTCGGGGCTTGTGACCGAGAGGTCCTGGGTTCGGTTCCAGGCACGGGCAAATTTTTTTTCATTTTCAGGTGTAAAAGTCTGAATGATTAAATATTGTTGCTGGCTGGGAACAATCCTTTACGATTAACTGTTGCGTTAAAAATTAACAGTGCTGCTCTTAAGGTGGTGTATGTAGTTAGTCACAAAGCATATCCAGAACACGTGGCTGATGACCATGGCAGACAACAAAAAAAAATGCCCAAAAATAGAGAGAGTATTCATATTTCATGGGTCTTATGTACGTGGGGCGTCGTACGTGTACATAGATAAAAATTGACGAACCAAGCAAATTTCGACGTCAAAATAAGCTCACGGATAAATTTGTATGTTTAGAGCACTCAAAAAATAAAACAGTTCGTTATACGTGTGATGAATGAACAATTTTATAATACTTTTTTGGAGTGCATATATTATACAGGGTGTCCCATATAAAACTCCGCGAGCAAATATCTGGAAAATTAAAGAGAATATCTATATTTTGTGAAAGCAGATATTTTTGATGTCAAAGGGTCCCCTTCTTCATGTAAAGATTTATTAATGGGCGTCATCCGTTAGAGCGTCGCGAGACCGACGCCAACTTTTTTGAAAGGCACCCCAGATTTTTTAATGCCTCTTGCGATTCGGCACCAAATTCTGAATTCAGCCATATAGCACACTCATAGTTTTCCTTGAATACTGATGCACAACAGCAACTTTATGGGATATTATAAAGAGAGCTATGAAAGCGTCAAAATGAATGCAATAATACGAGGATTAATTGATTAGTCAGTTTTGTGTCGGTTTTCCGTGAAATTGAAAAAATGGTTCAATTTTTGAATGCAGAAAAGTTGGGTATGATATTATATGTATTTATGGCGAAGCCAGAAGGAATGCAAAGAAGCATTCGAAAATTGAACCATTTTTCCAATTTCACGAAAAACCAACACAAAATTGAATACACTTCAGGTTTGCTGACAGATAGTTGAATAGTCGTATTATTGCATTCATCTTGACTCTTTCATGGCCCTCTTTATATTATGCCATAAAGTTGCAGTGGTTTATCAGAATTCACGGGAAACTATGAGTGTGCTATATAGCTGCTTTTCGAATTTGATGCAGAATCGCAAAGGTCATTAAAAAATTTGGGTTGCCATTCAAAAAGTTGGCGTTGGTGTCGCGACGCCCTAACGAATGACGCCCATTGATCAATCTCTACGTAAGAAGAGGACCCTTTGAAATCAAAAACATCTGCTTTCACGAAATATAGATATCCTCTTTAATTTTCCAGATATTTGCCCGCGGAGTTTTATATGGGACACCCTGTATATATATATATATATATATATATATATTTATATATATTGGATTTGTATTTGTTATGTTAGTAATGAATCATTCTGCTATAAAAATGTATTTATTGTTAATTGCACCTTATAGACAAACGTCTTTTATTAATATACATAATAATAATATAGGGTGCATATGCACCCACTTGGTATTTATTGTAAATTTTTGGGGTCGGTATTATGAAGGTTAAGGATAAATGAATTGCTGGTGGCATTATGCTCTTCTTGAATGGACACCAGAACCGATTCTATGCACAATCAAATCTTGTTTATTTTCCACACATCTAACACTGTTGAGATTTCACGATTTTGACATGAATTAAATTGCCAATCTCGATCGAGCCACCTTTCAAATTTGTCGACCAGTATTTATTCGAAAAGCCCCGTCTTTGCATATATATGCGAGAACGCCCCGTGGGATCATATAAAAAAGCAATTCCTAGCCACAAATAACTTCGGGCTCTTTTTCAACACGTTTCGTGAGCGACACGATCAAAATTGCATCGACCACTTTACGTCAATTTATATTTGCTACAACGAAGCGCCGAAAGCAAAATGTATTACTTCGACGACTTTCTATGATTTATATATCCACCTGTTCGCTGTCATATTTCTTCATCTTCTGTTTTTATCACGAGATTTATGTTAAGACTGATTCCATTTTGTGATCTCTGAATTCATTCGTGCTGGCTTCTTGGTTTTAGTTCTGCTGATGATTTATCTGTTGAACATTCAGTTCATTAATTCTGATGATAAAATTTATTCGATGTAATGAATCAGGTGGTTTTTCTATGTTAGTTCAGATTCCACTTTTTTGAAAGTCCAGTGGGTTATAGGTACTTCACGTTTAGACTGCTTGTGAAACTATCATCATCAGGTGAATACTGACAAGTTTATGTGCTACAAGGTATACAATTCGTGTAATTTCTTACGATTCTTGAAATTTCGGATGTTGTTTGTAACCCTGTGGTAAAACGAGTAATATTGGATTCAACGAAAGTTTTTATGGACAATATATAACACTAATAAATAGTCATTGAATGACTAGAAACTGTTTATATCAGTACAGATATGTGGATTATCATTCTGTAGTATTTCATAGGTACAGATAGTAAACTGTTAAGGTTTACTTGATTTCATTAATTCTCTTCACCCATCGAATAATTTCACAATAGAATTAGAGAAAGATAATGCTAGAACTTTTCTCGATTCAACCATAACGAAATCTAATAATGCACATGAATACATACACAGGTTGGCCCAGCAAAAACGAAAAAAGGCCGATATTTCATATCTATCGTTCGCAGGAAAAAAAAGGTTGGACCCGTTGATTTTTATCGCAAGGGGACATCTTTTGCGCATATTCTCAATTTTGTCACTTCAAGCCCCTCGAAGGGGTTAGCTCCAACCCTTAAATCTTTAATGGTAAATTTTTATGGTTCAAAGAAATGCGTGTGAATAAAAATGAGCAGATGAAAATCCACACGGCTAGATATAGCCATAACTATGTTTATCCAAAAAATATTGGCATCCTAATCCTACACATGGTTGAGAATATACAGGGTGTTCCATTTAAAAAAAAGGGAAAGAATTTCAATTCATGAAAATTCTAATGAAATAACATATATGATTCAAGGGCAAGAAAATGGATAAGAAATATGATACTTCTTGTGTATTAAATGACATTAGGAATAGAGGTCACAAATGCTCAAAAAAAATGTGTATATACATATATGTATATATATATACACACATGTATTTATATATATATATATATATATAGGTGAAGAATTGCTTCTGACATCTACAGTCAAATAGCGGAAACTTAATTTGGATCGAACCCTAGACCAAAGACAGATGATCATCTGCTACATTGACAGGCCGACAACTGTTTAACCAACCTAAGGTTCCATAAAGGAACGCAAAGAGATACTCTCTTTGCGTTCCTCCTAACGCACTAGAAACTTTATGGAACCTTAGGTTGGTCAGTATAACTAAACAGTTATCGGCCTGTCAATGTAGCAGATGATCATCTGTCTTTGGTCTAGGGTTCGATCCAAATTAAGTTTCCGCTATTTGACTGTAGATGTCAGAAGCAATTCTTCACCTTATTCTTCTTTGTGTTAGTGCACAACTATTTCAGTGTATTCGATTTAATTCCAAGAGACTCCATAAAGCCTCCCTGACGAGTTACCAAGAAACAGCTGTCGGTGGATGTTGGATTTCTTGTGAATTAAATCGAAAACTCTTTCTCTTCACCTATATCTGTATCACCTGTATATATATATATATATATGACATTCCATGAAAATAAATGCATTTGATTCTTTAGATAATATTTAGTTCACCCTGTATATTCGACAATATTTCCTTGTAATAGATTCCATTCCTATGTTGACATTAGTGTTTGAATCATCTTCTCAGTTCACACAGAACTCAAGCATCGGACTCTCGCGCAGTAATGCGCACCCTGTTTAACATTGTTCTTGCACACGCTACCCTTCCAAATCACCCCTATACTTATGTATGATATTTCCATCTATAGTAATGAGCCAGAGGCGACAACCTCCAAAAATAGAACAGACCCTTAACCAAACTTCAATCCAACTTAAAAAAAAATCAAAGTATCCGAAATTGTGCACAACAGAGCGAGGAGTCCCTTTGCCATTCGCTTAATTGAATTCAAAGTTGGAGTGACATACAAAGAGAAGACCGGCACCCAAATTCCACGCTTGCCAACTGGCTCTGAATGCGTCACAAAGCATACTTTATCCTATTAACTCGAACTAACGACCAAAACTGCAAGACAGTCATTGTGTTATACCATTCACAGAGACAATTCATTAAACATCTTGCCCAGTGAATGCAAACTGTAGTTAGATTTGTTTTAAAATATGATCCGCTAGAAACTTCATGGTGTTAGAGAACAAACAGAACACAGCAGGCGTTTCCGTTTGAAGACATAAGTATTACTATGAGTTGGAGGAATTTCACTTTTGCTGCAAATGCCGAGTAGGAATGGCTGGTTTTGTCAAGATATATTAACTAGTATATTGTACTAGGTTACAAAACGAAAACACTTCAATCACATATAATTCCTTCTGAAAAGTTTCTTTCCTAGTCCCTACAGTGGGAAACAATATTCGTGAGTTATCGTCCTATATCGCCATATCGCTAAATTTTCAAAACGTTCATCTCTCAGAATGAATTTTATGGAAACATCACAATTGATATTCAATCATTTAATCAATTGTAGCTGCAATGCTCTACTCAACAGAATATCGTTATGATATTAGGATGTTATAACTCGTTCATTTACAGTTTGACAACCAATAATAAATTGCGATAATTCAATTTAAAAACTAAAATACACTGGCAAAATACTGTGCATACTTGACTGGATTCCAATCTGTAACTTAACTATCTGCAACTATCCCAAATTGATCCTAAGTCATAACAACGACTCCATCTTGTCGGTCCGCTTGAATCGCCCTTCTTATAAGTCTTAAGGAACATCAAGGAATCCTTCGGCAAATAGAATGTCTATTCCTCGACACATCGTCTAGTATCAAAGAGTTCGCTGTCGGCCCACGCATTGAAATTGCTACGATGTTAACCAATCGGGCTCTTGTCAGCTGCTATTTGTTTTTCTACATCGAGTAAATCCTTGAAAATACCAAGGGGTAATATTTCCGGATAGCCTCAGTAACGTAGAGTGTTTCTCAACACTTCAACATCTATAACTTTGATTGTCCCTACCAAAAGCTACCGCTTCATCTTGTCAGGAACCCGCTGGATTATGTGGACCATGACGTTGGTCATTCCGTCACCCCCTACTATCTTTCTCAAGACGAGTTTTGGTTTTGGGGACACATCTTCCTTCCTCAAATATTTGGATAATATTTGGATAATAATATCACATGGAATGCTCATTTGAAAAAGGTTATCCACAGAGCAAAATGATCCATATAGACATGTCGAAGGATTTGGGAGAAATGTTGGGGCTCAAGCCCCAAACAAATCCACTAGACGAATCTGATGATCATATGAGCAGTGATCACATATAGATCGATCACTTGGTGGCCAAAATATTCACAGTGGACATCCCGAACTAGGCTCTATACTATACAGAGACAAGACTGTCTGGCAATCACTGAACCACACCGTCAACAGCTATGGAAATCCTTCTAAACCAACCTTCTCTCCAAATCCTTCTGGAGAGAGAGGCTAAATGGACAACATACAGAATTGCGCACATTACTAGTTGCACACAACAGGCGTATATGGAGCGTAGCAAACTGCTGGCTGTAAACGAAAGACACAGCTTTCTGAGGATGGCCTCCAACACTCAACAATGATCCACCTCACACCGTTCTAGTTTCAGGTAGAGATGAATGGGTCCTTCAAAAGGAAGAACTACCAAGTTCAAATGACTGTCGGTTCACAGATGGTTCGAAAACACCCTTAGGCACTGGAGCGGCCATATACAGTTGTTGACCTAGAACAGAGATTTCAATCTACTGTATTCTAGGCAGAAATTCTCGTTGACTGATGTGCAGATATATTGAAGGAAACCAACCTCACACACACAAATGAATAATTTTCGAACTCCAAAAGCCTTTGGCTTGCTACACTAGATACTCGATAGGACAACAAGAGGATTGTTTCGAATTCTTGGGGTCCTTGTTGAATACTCCGTGAGCAAAAAAACAACAAATTTCGATGCTCCTGACCGCTCTGAATTGAATGATTCTGTACAATCTATCTCGTCTTGTGTTTGTGGATCTTTTGCTGTTTACGTTGTAGTACATGTTCAAGAGTTAGCAAAAACGTATGTGACTTTCTGGAGCTTCAACTGGCATTTCCTGATATGATTGATAACCAGTGCGTACAAAGCTTACTGTGTCATCATCTGGATATAGAACGTTTAACTGGTGATGATAGGCTGTATTGCGGAATTAGCGCCAAACTGACTAACAATTATAAAATAATAAGTATAGCTGAGGCACCAGTCAATCTAATAATAACACTGATGCTCTTCAAACACGACTCGACCGGCGGAAGCACCAAACGAAAGTTCGAAATAGATGAACATCTTGATCTAGCGGACACTATTTTGATCTTTATGCAGTCATTTTCCACTGTGGTTCTGGCGTTGAATGAATTGGCCAAAGACAAAACGGCCTGGTTTAAGTTTGATGGTAGTTGTGTCACTAAATGTTTTGACGATGTCTTGAATTTATTGGAGCCTTTGGAGAGGCCCTACATTTTATTTCATGGGAGAGAGGATATTGGCAGATCGGGATCTTCAGATGATGTGGTGCTGCAGGTTTTTCCGGGTTTTCTTGCAGCTGAAAAAGCGAATGCGTCACTGGAATCAATCAAGTCGCCCAGGAGCGCCAATTACTTTCATTTAATTTTTTTACTGATTTTCTTTGTTATGTTATGATGTTAATAATTTTTAATGATAATCTACTAAATAGAAAGATACAACAATATGTCTCATCTGGTTTGGATTCCTATTCTGGAAGGCAATAAAACAGGCAACCCAAAGAATTTCCGGGCAATTTCATTTCACTACATCAAAAAAGGACTTATCAGCTCCAAAACTGATAGGAATAGAGATTTTCAGCAAGTTTTGATAACAGAGACAGATACAATATCTGAATTGTCGACGATTTTTGAAAAAAGAAAAAAATCACTTAATTTCTCCTCTCCTTGAATTTCACACGAAGCATACGACCAATATTATTACATATTTTTGAGTGTTTGTAGTCATGAAATCTTGTATTCATATCGCGGCCATTATACCATAAACACCCTGTATATGAATAATGTTGCTCATCAATTGTAACCTGCTATAAATGGTTCACATAAAATGGCAAGAAGTTCTTTCCTACTATATCAAATAGATGAATATTTGTAACCTTTGGTATGAATTCAATTCAAGAAACACCCGAAACACCAAAACTACGTCAATTCTCTATCCACGCGCATTTTATCCAACATAGTTGGCATTTTCAACAACTGACAGCTTATTCAATATATCGAAATCACTAATAAAATCACTTTCAATAAAAATACAGTTCTCAATCCACATTACGAAAAAACATCTGCCATTGAATTCACCCGTCTAACCTTCGTGGTTCTCTTCTTCCATTAGAAACAGGCTTTCAGCCATTTCCAATAAAATTCCGTCTCTCAACTCCCGAGCTGCAAGAAATTCAAACCTTCACGCCTAATCAAACTCCATTGTAATTCCGTCAAAAACAATTTTTTGTCAGAATTCGTATCTTGACTTGCGTTCGAATCGAAAACCCATCAACTGGCTAATTCAATTAGTAGATGTATTTCAATTTTGGGCCAAATTGGTGGAAATCAATTTCGGTCGATCATTCTGATAATGGAAGTTCGCTATTGCTATATTTATTTCTGCCAGAGCATTGGAAAAACGCAAAAAATACAAATTCTATTCGTGGTTCATTTTCAGATGTGCGGCATGAGGATTCATCACAAAATGTGTCTTGAGATAGAATTGGACTGAATTTCGAAGTGGAATCATTCATTAAAAACGGAAACATTTCAATAATTGACTCGTACACGATTGTCTCGAAGAAGTAATTTATACGTATAGGGGACGGTAATTTTTATTACTTGCAATGTCGCTACGGGCGATTTACTGATTCTTGGTGTTTTTCACGCAGTATCAACTATGGAAAAACCAGCAATACGCTAGTATTGGTACTACAATAGTATTTGAACAAGCCCTGTCATCAGAGATCAACTATCGAAAAATATTGTGGAACCCTGACCATTGCATCACATAACCACAAGGAGTTAGATGGTGTTTGGCTCCAGGGACTTTGCATGACTAGCCCTACCTATTGATTTCTTTTTTATCTATCTTTTTCCCAGACCGATCTCATCACATGGTTGTTGATGAAGTTTCATTCGATACTCTACCTATAGATGCTGGTGTTCGCAAGAATCCATTCTAGCACCAGCCTCGTTTTTTCTTCACATCAATGATTTGTTGGTAGCTACAACATGCCTAGTGTACAGCTTTGTGGATGATATTACCCATTATACCGCTTCCCCTTTCAAAGCTCCATCCAATGTCAGCCCGTGACATCAAAAAATAACCGGAAGGATGTTCCCTGAGACATACAGCCAGCAGAAATTCGAGGAAACAAAATCTTACCCACTATCCTTCGACACGTACGATGTTCTCTTAAAATTACGGGATTTTAATAATGATGGGACGGTAAATTAAAAAGATTGAGTATGTTCTAAGGCGCAGTCGAGGATTGTTTTGATGACTAACTTTCTTATTCAAGCCAGTTTTCCTAGGATAACTGTTTCCGTGAAAATGCCTCTAAGAATAAAGTTTGCAAGTTTATTCAATATTTCACCTTTATTTTGATTTCCGTCCTCTATATAAACAGATGTCAAGCTACATCTGCCTAATGGAGAAGGTGTGAAGTTTACTTTCGAAAGTAAATATTTATTCTCCAGAAGCGATGATTTATTTCTGGAAAGGAGTGAAATTTCATGTAATTGAAGGTGGTTAAGTGGATGGTACACTTTGAGTCTTCTGGGATAATCGACTTCCCATCATTTTGTGCGGAATGAATGAATTATTTTGTGCTTTTATTTTTTTCTTCCAGAAGGAAGCGAGAATATAAACAGGAAATTAAGGCGGAAATGGCAGTTTTTTCAGCGAATCTGAAAAATCGAGGTGTCTGAAAAACTAACATAATACAGAGAGAATCAGACAGACCTGTCTCCGTGATTATATTCAACTAAGATTCGACCAGGACACTGACGCTTCCTTTCCTATATTGAATCCGTATATCTGTTCTTCATGTTCCATTGAACAACATGCTCTATGCAAAAGTGAGGAATATAAGACGATAACATTAAAGATCAAGGTAGTCGAGGATACGAACACGCGAAGTCATAGTAGGCTTCGCTTGAGTTGCCATGCCCCAAAAATAGTTGATCTCACGTTATGTTTCTCGGAACTGACGGGGATCGTCAGCAACTGGCATGTGTAGGTGGAAGAAATCCTATCAGATACTGATACATATTTTTTCACCTGTAGGAAAAAGCCATACAGACAACAGCAGGTGCAGGGATCCCAAAACCACCTAATGGAACCTCTATGATGACTGCTGGTATTCTAACTTACGCAATAGTGCACTGAACCGATGAGTTTCCTTGAATTTTCTAATCTCTGTGAGAAAATGATATATTTCCAGCCCTACTACAACTATAATATCTTGCAAAGTTATTTAGCAGCTGCTTTGCCTACAGATCCGTTTCTAAAATAAGAAGTATAGCCCAGGTCATCTCAATTCCTGTGCCTGGTGGAAGTGACTACACACAGACGAAAGCTCTCATAGCCATCATCCTCAACTATTTTCTTTTAAAGACAACTAGAAGTTTAGTGGACAGATACGTTGCTTTAAAGTACTGGATCTGAATCAGCTCAGTTATCTCTAGCACGCGTACCAAAGTGGTAAGGGCACGGAGGCTGCCTTCCATCAACTCGTCTATACGATCAAGGGTTGTCTAGACCGTGGCGACACCAACTCAGTTATATTGATCAACATCGAAGGGTCACTAACCAACAAGTCATTTGAATATATATGTTGAGCAACAAGGGAAAGGAGCGTAAACCCAACCATAATTACATAAATTCACACCGTGATATCCAAAAGACTAGTAAGAGCAACTCTTAGAAGTAGCTCCAGCTCCACGAGTGGAAAATCTCTGTACCTCGTGGTAGATGACTTCCTAGTAGAAATAAAAGACCTAGGGTACTACACGTAGGGCAGCGTGGACGACATTGCAATCATGGTCAATGAGTAGCACCATACAAAGAGCTTTTCAGTACGGACAGGCTGAGTGTGAACACTGAGGAGGCGGATTTGGTTCCTATACCCAGAGTTTCTCCCAGGCGTCTAGTTCACTAACAGGTCCCAATAATATAAAAGCAGAGCCAAGTACCTTGGAGTCGTCCTTGACTCCAAGCTGAACTGGAACGACCATATCGAACACAAAGTTCGGAGAGCCTCAGCTGTTTTCTAGGCATGCAGAATTTGGCAGAACGTGGGGTGCAGACACGTGGGGGCTCAGCCCTAAGATTCTATACTGGATCTAGACGACTCGCAAGTGCCTAATGATCAAATACGGAGCCATCGTATGGTAGCAAGGTACAGAATCCGTCCAATCAAAAACCCAATTAGATATGGTCCAAACACTTTTCTGTCTTGTAACAACAAGTACAATGAAGACTCGCATTGCAACTGTTTGGAACCTTCGGTGTAGTAATAAATAAACTGGAGTCTTATCCCAACACCAAACCGCTATTTTCAACACCTGGACGTTTGGTTGATAGTGTATTTTTTTCAACAAATGAGAATCAGCCTTCCTCTAAAGCGACCTTTTCTGATACTATCTTTCAATATCCAACACTCATTTGTCCTTCATGAAGTTATTATTTATATACTTCTTGAATCACGTTTTATGTGGTAATCAATTCCCCGATGAAACTTCACACCTCCTCGAAAAAAGTGTTTTCTTTTGAGTTTGTTTTGTGGCAGAATAGATGAAACATCAGACTAGTATCGATTTCGATAATTATTTCATTAGGAACTCCAAATTGATATGAGAACGTGCGATATAGTTATAAGTTATCCGTAGAGAAAGTTATGAACGCTTCTTCGGTTTTGCTGTTGACTTCTCCCTAGGGAGTAGACACTCGGTGATTGAATTTGATAGGAGTGAATATTTTTCTCATTCGTATCCAACCATATGATTTCATGTGCGTGAAGACATATCTATGAGTAGGTAAGGCATGCCTTTGGAGATGTGAGCAGATAGTGTATGGGCCTTAATATAGGACATGCCGACCATTCCATTTCACAATTATTCTCTCCGAGTAACATTGCTATATCGAAAACTGTGAGGGTGCGAAAGAGGTCAAATGGAATAAGGAACAAAATATCTTGTTTCAGAACCTTCAGAGTTCCTTGGAATGTATTAAATTCTTATATTTTCTGGTGATAAATTTTGGTCTCACTGTTTCTGCTTCTACTTTTTGTTTACATTTTGGAATCCAAACACGATGTTGGGTTGTTTTATATGGGTGATCTGAAGGTGTTTTTCTGAAACCTTTGTTGTGGAGACAAATCCAGAAACATAGAAAATTCAATACCTATCTATATACTGTTCATGAGTAGATTTTAAATGGAAACAAACAAATTCTATTTGAATACGTAATTTCATCATTTTCTCATTTCAAAGCAATGAGAACAGAATTTTTCTGATTATACAACTCAGCACTGAAGTGGCCATTTGCGACTGTGAATTTCACATAGTTACCAGGTATTGATAACTGGATATACCCTTGACGACGCGATATAATCGATTTGGTGTTTCGCACAGTCAACAAATTAGATGTTGTCATTAGCAACTTAATGTTGGCGTTTCTTAATAACCTTCGCTTTCTCTAAATATGACAGTTCTATCATTGTAAACATTATTCGACGTTTGTTTGGATGTGGTTGACAATGTTTAGTAGGGTCATTCTGTCCTTCCATTGTCTATACAGGCAAACGAAAGAAAAAAATTCAATTCTCTGCAATTTTTATTCACGACCTTTTCTTCAGTGCATGTTGAAAGTCACTTATACACATTCTGCATTTCGTGTATGCCCGCTCATTTCATTCGTATCAAATTGTCATTCTTCGTTGCTATCATGATCCAAATGTAAATAAACTTGTCCATAACATTTCAACACTCGTCACGCCCCACGCCCACAAATTGTGTAGAAAAGCGTAGTTCATGTTCACAGCTATTTGTTCAGGTATAGACAGGGCAACTCTATGTGTTTTATTCTGAGGTTTATAGTGATCCTCTCAACTAGTAACTATAAACGGGAAAAAAGTATTCAAACTCTGAAATACCTTTGAGGCGAAACAAAAATAAATGACTAACTTTCTCTCTCGATCATCATTTTTATGGACCACAATAATTCACAATATTAAAACTATCCAGTTCTTTGTTTACATTCAATATTGTTTTATGGCAGATCCAATGTTTTCACGGTGGTTTTCACACCTTTCAAATTCGCCATCGTCGTTTAACATTGGGAATAGTGTCTTCTGTCACTTCTCTATGGTTTTATGTTCTCTGGTTTATAGTTTTGGAAGCTTGGCAACGTTGCCGTTAAACGTTAGAATCAACCCGATTACGCCTATTGGCTGCTCGGGCACGTACAGTTGTGTGCATAAAAAAGTCGTACAAGGCATTGTATTACGCTCACTAATTGAGCTAAAAAAATGTTTAAATCGTGTTACTGACAAAATTAGTCTAAATTTTGACTCTACTAGTCAAAGTCGATAATTTAATAATATTGATAAGTCTGGCTCACAATAGACTTTAACTGCTGTACGACTTTTTTATGCACACAACTGTACGTCACCAAGGGCGCCAATATTAGTAGCCTCAAAATTTGCTATTTTTCAGAACGAAATTAGACCAGCTGTAATTGAAATTTGACTCAAACAATATTTTTCTGAGTACATTTATATATGCATTCTGTATTTTACAACACATTTGGAGCAGAAATATTTTTTTGTGTCCTCGCCTATTGCAATTTTTTCCTATAACTAGAAAAAAAACCCATCCGTTGAACAGCTCGCCTTTCACTCGAATTTCTATAACGAACGCTACATGGTATTACCCCCGACGAACCAGACTAATTCAGTGCGACTCCAAAAAGAGAAGTCCAACTATGTGATGTGGTTTGGAATTGTTTAACTTGGTAATCTCCAGATCTGGTGCTCTAATATGTAATATCTGTTAAACGCTCGAATGTGAGAGTGCCATTCAGCCGTTCAGCTCTAAATGAGTTTACAAGTTTGCCAAGGGTCGAGTTTTATCCTTTTGGGGATGCCCGTATCTTGAAGTGGGTGTTGGTTCTGGACTAGGAGAGCTTTGTTATACTCTGAATGATGTTGAATTTTCAAACGTTGTGATCTCCGAATTCATAATAACAATAACAATAGTTTATTGTTTCTAAAACAAGTTCACAGAAAGAAGTGTATGGTGGTGACAAAAGAATAATGTGAAGTGAGTTTTGCCAATTACAATTCAAAGTTATAGACCAAAATGTTCCCAGATTCAAAGTGTAAAAATGATGCAGATGGCGTTACAAATGTAATTTTCAGCGCTGAATTGAAATAAACCATTATTTCGTACCAAAACGGTCAATAGCCAGGCTATTATTGGTTTAGAAAATTGAGCTCAGTTCCATAACATACAATCTCCAATAATAATTTACTTCCAAACCGTAAAAACTCCAAACTCGTCCATTGAAGCAAAAAGTACAATGTCCAATGAATATTAAGAAGTTATTCAGAGTGATTTTTCAAAATAAGCATTATATCTTTCGCGCTAAAATCAACTGTTTACGTGTTTTTTAACGTTTGTAACTAGAAATAAGACGTAGGTTTTTTCCGATTTCGATTCAATAGAAAAGTTATAGTTTCCTCGATTGCAGAATGGTGTACATATCTTAAAATTTTCATGAAAGTCCTTAATTAATCGATAAAGTAGATTTGAAGATGGATGTTAACACCTTATGAGTTGTGAGAATAAGGCTCGAAGGAGAAGAAAATATTTTACACAATGGAAAAAAAATGAGCAGAAAATGATAAGGAATCTTTTAGTCTGAAGTACACATATATCTTAGTCAACTGAAATCTATTATTTAATAAAGTAAAGCATGAATTTCAATGCTTGTATGAATAGAGGATAGTTTCAAATATCATCTGAAAAAGACAACAAACAATTCAAATTGCCCAAAAAAATTTAAATCGAGACAGCTCAATTATGAATATTCATAGAGTGAAAAATGTAATATTTGTCAACGTAAGGGCCAAAAGAAACAAGAAAATCGCTTGGCTTCATCGAAATATATCCGATGAATATCCAGTTACTTTTCATAATTATGCAAATGGCTCACCTACCTCCAGATGAATTGGGCTTTCGGGACTCGTATCATGAAGCGTGCATTCCGTCAAGTTCGAACGAATGAAAAGGGCACGCAGGTCCCTTGAGAAAAATAATCCTCCTCGCTGACTTTGAATAAAAATGTTCTGGCACCTCGAATTAGGGAAATTACTTTCTGCAAACGGCAAAGTGTTCAGGAAATTGTGGCAATTTCCATCTGAAGGGAAAAGTTTATGTGAATGTACTCCAGAACTGATTTCCTCTTCTGCTGAATCGGTGTTTTTTTTTCAATTTATTTTCCATTCAGTTCAGTTATGTTCAGATGATGATGAGACAGTACACGTGTTATGATGTTTTAGCTTCTTCCTTTCGTCTTTCGGACGCATTAGTGGTAATATTTTCAAAGAAAAATCGTCCGGAAAGTAGGTACTTCCCGGACGGTTGCCGAAAAAATCATTAACAAGTTGTTTTAGTAATAGACAGTTTCAGTTGACAAACCATGCCCTAGTTGAGTAATTTTAATGACCTCCCGGATGACTTGAAAAACGCACGTTGACCAACTATGTTTAAGTAAAGTAAAATTACAGAACAGCATGCTGAATAAATGCAACAACCCTTGACCGTAATATTCATCGTTCTTCTATTTGTTGACGGATATGTTTCTTACTGTATATTTGCGATTGATATATTCTTAATTTATTTAGATTTTTTTTTATCTAATTAAGTAACTTTATATTTTGTACGTTTACATTAGTCTTAGACTGAATGAAGAATTAATATTATGCTTATCGCCTTATCGCTATTAATTTGTACCAAGAAAACTATTCCAATAATTGAAATTTTGTTAATATTTTCTGTTAGTTTATGATTTAAGCAAATGTTTCAGGTTACAAGGAATATCTGTTCCATGCATCATTCAAAATATTAATAATTTAGGCCTTCCCAAAGTTGTTGCACCTCCATGCTCAGTCTTATTTGTCTATAATGTTAGTTGAGTGCTTTGTAGTTTTTTTTTTCTCTGACAAACCTCCATTAATGAATTTTATTCTTTTTCACAAAACGTGTTTTGCTCTATTTCAGTGCTAACATTAGAACAAGAGATATATAGTATTGAAAAATTGTCGCAGATGTTCTTCGTGAAATTTTCACGATGTGTCCCAAAATGTTGATCGTTTAGAGTTCACCTCGTTAGGTATTCAATGTACCCTGAACCAATTCAGTTTTCTCCACGTTGTCAGCCACACGTTCCCAAAAGACTGAATTTATAACATTCATAAAATTTACATATTGCACCGTAATCCAGAATCACTAGTTGCACTATATAACAAAAGCTCGCGTATAGAAGATAAAGAACAGCGTTTTTATGGATCGAGATTCATATTTTGAGCACTCTCGAGAGACCTGTTTCTCGAGAATGCCGTGACCCTTTCACACAAGTGTAACGAAACAAAGCTCCTCCATTCAAGTATGCTAGAGATGCTGGGAGACTTTCCAGAACAAAGATTGACTTTAACATCATTCAGTGGTGGGTACAATGTATCAATGACATTTTTTCTATGGAGTGAAGTACGTTTTTATTTCGAAAGCAGTGTGGAGGCATTGAACAGTATGTGAAAAATATTATGGAATCTTTGGTGTGCGATACAAAGAAGGCTTTGAAAGGGAAACTCAGTAATATGTGTCAAGGCACCCTTTCACTCGAAGGAAGGAAAAGTTGATAGCAACGTTAATACACTTGAAGTTTCTTTTTTTCTTTGACAGGGTCTACATCTATCATTGTGACTACAATATTATTTATTAGTAGTCTCCATATTATATTCCTTATTTTTACGTTTGGTTGACTGAAGGCATTTTTGGCTTGAATATTTTGTGTGAAGTATGACTGACTACCAAAGATTAAATGGTTGGTTTGAAATAATACGCGCTATATTTGAAGCGCTTCGCGATCATAGCGGACATAGCGTATATAGCGGTCTGTTACTAGGTTTCAGTAATTTGCACAACGATATTTGAAGTCATCGTGGTATTAACACATTCGTGGACAGTAGGAGTTCGTATGACGTCAAAAAATCATCACCTATTTTTTTTACAGAACTGAGTTTATTTTTGTCCAAATGTGACGAATTGTATGAAATAAAAATATTTGTTTCATACTTTTTGACAAAAAACAGATGGCGGCTATAGCAGTTCTGTCCCACTATACAAAAAAAAATGTAACGGATCTGCTACAACCGTCCCAAAAAAACGAAAAACAGATGGAGACTGTTAATTTTCAACTGAAAGAATAATTCCACAAAATATAGAAAAATATGTACTAATGCTAATTAAAGAAAAACGTAAATATGTCAACTTTCTAACCGCACGAAATTTAGAAAACCTTTCAAAATTTTTCCATTTTTCTATCTGATAAATAAATACTGTAGCGTATCCGAAGAAACAAATGAATCAACCAGAATACATTAGCAAGCTGACATCACTGCTCAAGAATGCCACGGTAAACACATTTTGTTTGGTATGAATTCATCGGATGGCCGATTGACTTCTAACAGCGACTCAAATCCCGAGAAACAAATGAAAGTATTCCCGAAACGACGGGACGGACAATATCCAGCTATAAAAAGCGTGACATCTGCCACCAGAGGGAAGTATTGAGTATTGAAAGATTCGGATAATCGCAATGAATTATAGCCCAGTGATTGTGTACATAAATTAGCGAGTTCTGTATTCTAAGTGTTGTAAATAAATATTTTTAGAGTCAAGTTGTAGAAGTTCTTTACAATACCAAATGTGTTACATTATCGAAAAATAAATTTTGTGGCCTTTCCATTACATTGCATTCGAAAAAAAATTCAAGTTGTGCCGTTTAGAAACTATGAACCGAAGCCTAGTTGTAGCACCCTGTATAAATTTTACAAAGATAACTCATTCCTCATTCGATTGCCGTGGATAGAAATTTCCATTTAGTTAATTTGAAACACGGTATCGACAACTATCATTAGCTCTGAAGTAGAGTAGGGTTTTGTTTTGAAGTAAAAAGGGCATCAACCAATGAGCCGTCTCTAGACCAGGTAAACGATAAAATCGAAAGAAAGGCCGCTTTTGTGAACCTTCAAGTGATTGATATCGGGAGTAGTTCTGAAGTTGATGGCTTCAAACTAATAGTAGCTTTTACTTTTTCACAAAATGAAAACATCATTAATATGGCTTAGTTATCTGCAGCAGTTTCTAATAGAATAAAAATTCAATAAATCCTTTGTTTCATGTTTTTTTTAAGGAAATATTGTGCCGTCAATATGAAATACATTGTTTTAAGTATGATTGATATTGACTGAATGAACTTTGAAAATTAAGTGAAATAAATAATTTTCACAATGTCGAAGTACCCTGCCCTCCATGTATCTTCACTAAATTGTGGATATGGGTCAACCATCTTACAAAAATCAATCACTTTCTCGGCTAATACGGGTCACAGAGATTCACAATTGACTCGATTTTCCAACTGCTTGACTTGAAATCAAGACAAGTTATACATCGAGTACTTGTAAATCAAGCTATCTACTTGATTTTTCTTGAAAACCTAGTACCTTTTTTTGTATTAATCTGATTAACTGTCAAACGCAATAACAATAAAAGTATATGGATGCAAAATAATGATAATGGAGTTAGTAAAATACAGTACAATAATATTCACGTCATGTCCCACTCTTAAATGGCAAATAAGTTAGATTTTTGTAATGCCCGGTATAAAAATGTATAGCTTGTTCCACTATTTTTACTAGATTGCTTGAATCCTATAGATTTTTGTAGATATTGAAAATTTTATAAAAAAAACAGCCATAAATAAAAAATTATTGAAGAATATAAGATGTGGACATTTTTTTTACCTATCGTGTATATTTTTCAATTGTGTCACAAATTGGATCTACATTTGAGTAATTATATTGTCAATTAAATTTTACTTTTCAGTCCATGTTGGAAGTAAAGCGTGTTCTTTACTTTATTTTAAATATTATTTCATCAATTATCATGTTGACTACGTTTACATAAACCAGTGGCACAGACTCACTACGCTTTATGAATTTTGGATGTCAGAGATTCCTGGAATAAACATGTTTTTTTGTAAAATATCACTCTATCATCAGGAACATTTCCTAAGTTTTGGGAACAAAGTTTTCTCACTCCAATCCATAAATCTGAAGCTAGAGATGACATAAAGAACTATCGTCCTGTGTGTAAGCAATCTGAAATCCCCAAATTACTTGACTGTCTGATTACTAAGAAACTCACACACCAGGAACATAATTAATGAAAACCAACACGGCTTCACCTCAGGAAAATCCACTAACATAAATTTGCTTACTCATTAACATTTTCTTTTAAACAGTTTTGAGAAAAGGCACCAGGTTGACTCTATCTATACTGACTTTTCAAAAGCATTTGATAGAGTCAATCATGACCTTCTAATTGCAAAACTCTCTGCTTTAGGCATTGACGGTACCTTTTTGAACAGGATCGGTTCTTATTTGAGAGGTAGGACTCAATGTGTCAAATATGTTGGTTCTGTGCCATCAGAAATTTTGGTAACATCTGGGGTTCCCCAAGGATCCCATATGGGTCCACTACTTTTTTTGTTATTTATTAATGATATATCAGAAGTAATACAACACAGTTGCCACTTGATGTTTGCTGATGACTTCAAACTCTTTAGGGTCATTGACAATGTCTGTGATGCTAAATTTTTGCAAATAGATTTGAGCAATTTGTCCCGTTGGTGTGATATAAATATGCTTCATCTTAATATAAACAAATGTTATCAAATCACATTTTCGAGAATTATGAATCCAATTCAATACTCTTACCAAGTGAAAAATGTTAATTTGTCAGTGGCTGATAGCTGAGACCTTGGCATATTATTTGATTCCAAAGTTACATTTAAGACACATATTGATAACATTGTTTCTGAATCATTTAAATTATTGGGCTTCATTGCAAGATCTTCAGATAAATTTTCCCTTTGCACTTCTAATATCAATAGAATCGAGAAAGTCCAAAATAAATTTTGAAGGTCATGCGCATACAAACTTGGATATCAGAGGAGAAACTATGAATATTCTGACATTTTGAATATTTTAAACTTATCAAGTTTGGAACATCGAAGGGCTGAGATTGATCTGAGATTTCTGCACAAAGTTGTAAATGGAGCTATAAGTTATCCAAATTTAATTGAACTCTTTAAACTGAATGTTAATCCCAGAAGAACAAGAATTTCAGAACTGTTCATGGTTCCTCATCACAGTACAAACTATGGCCAAAATGAGTCAATTACAAGGGTAGTTCAATTGGCAAATAAAAATTGTGAAAAAATTGATTTGTTCGACACAACCACATATTCATTCAAAAATCAAATGAGGCACATTAATTTGTTGTAATTTAGTTTAGTTGATTATGATTGTAACTTAAACATTATCTCTTAAATAATTATGTTTTTTGTAAATTGGCATGTCCGTATATAAATAAATAAAATATGAAGTTGCACTGTGAAATTGAATGTTATGGATGTCTTCCACATTTTCATTGTTTGCCTCATATGACTCAGGAAGTACCTCAGGCAAGCCTCACATGCAAACTCTGCGGGCATATAAATCTCCTGCGAATAATTCAGGTTCCACCTGTGTTTCTGATTCATTTCCCCAACAATCCGCATTTACATTTACTGTAACAATTACTGTTTACGATGTGTGTTCGAAATAAACATACATCCCTAACAGTATGATGCTATGATAAATTTGCATAATACATACCACTTGTGTGCCGAACATACATTATTTCGTCAAAGGGGCGGTTGAAATGGAATCCCCAACGGGTTTGTATACATGTATATCACATAATGTGTGGTTGATTGGAAAGGATTCGCAATCTAGGATTAGAAAGGTCTCTTGGAGGTCGCTTCGGGGTAATATATGTAAATATAGTTGCGAAGGATTCCGATGTAGAAACTCCGCTACAGATTAGTGATCAGGACTGGAGTTTCATTTTGAGTGACACATTTCCAAATAAATTAAATTGGATGTGACAAATAGTTTGCCAAGCCTTTTCTCAAATATTGGTTTGATGGAACAGTGGCTTTTTTAAGATCATTTAATTATCCTTGATTCATTTCCATAATGAGTTTGAAGTATACATCAACTTTGAAAATATGGAGTAGGAGTAGTAATCGTGCCACAGCCAGGCAAGTAGTCCTCAATGAGCTCTTTTTGCCATTCCCTGCTGTCGATATAACTGCACTGCCTCTCCCAATCTTCCTTTTCGAACCTTTGTGACCTTTCGATCGAGGACAGTATTTCGATATCTCTATTTTGGTAAGTTCTTCTTGTTGAAGTTTTTCAACTGCATAGATTTTGAATCTCAACCTCTCATACGCCTCACACTCGCCGAGGAAGTGAGACGATATTTATTCGTCTTCTTGACACATACGGCAAGTGGGCCTGTCTTACATGCCAATTAGTGATAAATGTCTACCTAATTCGTTATGACCTATGAGGCGTAGGATTTGGCGATCTCTGCCCAAAGTCTTTTGACTGCCTGCAGTCGGCAATATTCCTCCAGAGTTCATTTAGTTCTCTTTCCGCCCAATCGTTAAGCACCTAGTGCTGGCTCCACCCCACAGAATGGTGCCGCAGAACTGGTTCTGGCAAGTTTGTCTGCCACCTCATTACCCTGCACTCCCGTGTGACCAGGAATCCATACCAGCTCAACTTCCTTCGTTTGGGCTAATTTCTCGAGAGCATCT
Organism: Chrysolina haemoptera; assembly: GCA_958298965.1. Taxonomy (NCBI): domain Eukaryota; kingdom Metazoa; phylum Arthropoda; class Insecta; order Coleoptera; family Chrysomelidae; genus Chrysolina; species Chrysolina haemoptera. Next base: position 8,650,426 of record OY282594.1, read on the forward strand.
CCACATTATTGTACCAGGACTGACCTTGGTTAAGAATAGCAAATGGCTCTAAGCGCTACCTGACTGTCCGAACAGAAGTAAATTCTCTGCTCGAGACCTTCTTTCACCATTTGCCCCATAGCTAGTTAGAATGGCGATCACTTCAGCTTGAAAAACTGTTGTGTTCCTTCCGAAAGCGTAGCTTTCTCGTACATCCATTCTTTCTAGGGTATGTCGCGAACCGTCCATATTACATCGCAGTCTATCTTGTGTGCTCTTCACTCTGAGGGCGGAATTAGGAATCTTCTTCTTTGCCCACTTTGCGATATCCGCATGCTCCTTGGTTTAACCAGACCTACTAGTCTCACATCCTCGAATGAACTGCCATTGCGTGCTCCTCCCAGCAACCGTTGTTACCAAACGGGCCAATCTCTGGACCTCACTAAGCTTTTGGCCTATTTTGCTTCTCTGTGAGCCTGGCCACCATACAGCTGACCCATATTGGAAAGTGAATAGCCAGCGCATAATCTCTGGATTGGTTCCCCAATTTTTCTCTACAACTCTCCTCAGTTGCCATAGGATTGCTACCGACTTTTGAATAACCCTATCAACATGCGCCCTCCTTGACAGTTTGGAGTTCAGAGCCCCCCAGGATATATGGAACTCTTCCTCATCATTTCTTAAACAACATCTGAGACATATAATAAATGGAATGCCTCACCTGCTATTTTATTCCATTTGTGGGTAATTTTTATTCATTCAGCGTCCATCTATCATCGTAACTACAGCTCACTGTGTAACTCCAACAAGCTTTACCTGCCGAACTGTGTATAATTTTCTAAGCGTAAAATACTATTAACAGTCTGGTTTTCGGGACCGTTGGTCTGTAATTGAATGCCTCGCATTTTTACTCAATGTGAAATGCAGTTTGTCACCACTCTTGCAGTTAATAGTGTACTCTACCTTCGAATAGTCCCAAAACTGCTTTAATGTTCACCAAGTTTGCCTCTAGAGCTATCAGCTAGAGTTTTCCTTTTGCACGATTCCGTGAATTGTTTTTTTGATTTGATTGTTGAGTTGCTTTTTCTGTATATTTCGTTAAGTTACATACAAACAGATCATTATTGACAAAATATGATAAAATTGTCCGAAAGGACATCTACATGATGATAGTCGGTTGAAAATAAAATTCGGAAGCTGCTATGTAGATATCATTGTGAAAAAAAAGAAAAAATACTGTCATCAATTTCCATCCTTGATGTATAAAATTGCTTCTGAAGAGCCTGCTTTCCAATTCTATCAATCTTCCTCATGATCTTAGCAAAGCGAAATAGATTTTCGTCGATCAAAATGTATTGGGGATTAAAAGAGAAGCTTCTCGCTTCAATGAAATGAACGATTTCTGTGAGTGATATTTTTCAATAACATTCTCCCTACCTGATTTATTTATGAATTTTCAACGAAAACTAGAGAAAATTAAAATAATCAACTATCTGAATGGAAATGCGAATTTTCAGTTCCAGATTTTTTCTTTTCAGTTAGAGTCTTTCCACAATATCTATCAGATAAAGTTCAATATCCAGCGTGGCTTGTGCCGGGGAAGTAGTTGTTTTCTGTTAGATATTACAAATAAATCACATTTTTCAATTTTTATGGAGAATGTTCCCCTTTTCAGTATGCTGCAATTGCTTATGGACATATTCAACATTCCGTTTCTATGCGGTTACAACAATGTTCAATTAATCTCGATGGATTGTGAACAAATTAAACTAGTTCATTCGAAACCGTAACTTTAAACGTCGCAAATCTCGGAAATCAACGTCGAAGGTAATTTGAGCACGAACAAAAACCAATAATGTTTCACTGAAATTGTTATGGAGCAATTCCAATCAGTTTACGATGATTAACGTTCATTGCACTGTCGGCGCAATAGTAAAAAGGAACTGCCAGTAAAATTCTCTTCTGTGTTAATCCGTATGTCCGAATCTGATAATCGGGATATTTCTGTCGGTCTCAAGTTACGATTGGATTATTGAATTTCGAAATGATTGTTGTATTCATCATAATATCGAATAACTTATTCGAAATGAAAAAGTATCATGTCATTCATATCATCAGTTGTTTGTCGATTACGGACAGCTCCTCCATGCGCAACTGGCCTGCGCAAAAACTTGGTGGTCAAGTTCGCTATTGTTTCAAATAGTCTCTTAATTTTTAAATTGTCTATGGTCCACACTGAGCACGAACAAATGATTGTTTGGATTATGCTCGCCTTTGAAATACCGACAAATAACGGATCGGCCCGAGCATCGCACGCGTATTCTGTTAAGTCAATGTCATATATCTTTGATCGCGCGGTACAGTTCGTTCCCGAAATGATTAATTCGGAGTAATCATCGCCTGACAAAGAAACATTACGCCAAGATTTTAATCAAATGACAGACAAAGGAAGGTAACGAGTTCTCGCTCTCTCGGATTTTTTCTTTTTGAACTTAACCGCTGTTTGTGCCGTTTGGAACGTTACGAAACCTCGGTTCTAATTTTTCCTAAGGGATTACTCGGGATTTACTTTATGTCCGGCGTATACCTGTTCGCTTTTTTCCGCCACGACTTGAGATTGGACTTTTACGTGACTCAGTTTAAAAGTGTGCTGTTTTAGTCATTTCAGAACCCCTTTTTCCAGGATCCTATTTTTTTCTGTTATCTGCAACTTCTTCAGATTGCCGCACCATGATTACCTACCATCAGTTATGGTATTACATTTTTTCTGTTATCTTCAACTTAATAGGATGCCGAAACTTTATTATGAATTAGGAAACCGTATTCCTCAGTAGTGTAATCATCCATAATTTGATGAACACTACTGTTTTAGAATATATACCAAATAGTTGAAATAAATGACATGTTTTCTGATCTGGCGGCAACATGCGGTGTACCTCAGAGATCTGTTATGCGACCTATTTCGTTTATACATTATATTAACAATCCGACGACAATATGTATTGGAGGACCCTTTACAGATTCCGCAGACGATACCACATTATTATGGAATGGAGTTATCCAACGTTGAAATGTTGTGATGCACACTTTTTTATTTAACAGTTTCCTACTAATAAAATATTTTTCAACAAATATTGAAGCATTTATTTATACAGTGTGTCATCCTTTGAGTGGCTGATAGTCCAGCTCATGACTGACCAGAATATCACAATATGACCTTAGTAAAATATTGATAGTTTTAGAGATATTGGCACTTCTTGGAATTTCGTGCAAACCGAAACCTTTGACCGGTACAAAACTCCATAGTTTCAGATTCTAATTTTTGTTATGCTACCCTAAAAAACCCTCCTATCGATTAGAGTCCAAAATAAAATGAATGCTGCCATACCCGTAGAAAAAAAAAGTATTCGTCCGATTCACGAGTTCCAATATCTCCAAAAATATTAGTATTTTACGAAGGTCATATTGTGATATTCTCCAGTCAGTCATGAGCTGCAATCAGCCCTCCAAAGAACGATGTTGAGTTTTGGGACACCCTGTATTTGCCTGACAATTTTTTTCGCCATGACATAATATAATATTATATAATAAAATAAAATAAATGAAGATTATATTCAGTAATAATACTACTAATAATAACTAGGTACTTCAAAATATTCGGGTTATACATCGATAAGTTGTTGCAATTATAAATTTCAGTTTAACAATTGAAACGATCCGACCGCGATGCGGGAGGTTTATTTTTTCAAACTGACAGGATTTTCAATCGTGCAGGAAGTTTGAAAAGTAAATAGAACCTTGAAGTAGGAATTGCATTTGATGCGATTATTTTTTGAGTGAATTTGACACAACGACAAGATTTACGTCAATATTTCACGACGCGCTTTTTTTTTATTTAACAATATGAATTGGTTACTATGGAAATTCAATTATTTCTAAATTTCGGATTAGTGGCCTTACTTGACTCAATTGGACGTTCCAATTGTTTTAAAATCATTCGAAAAATATTTCGTAAGTAATATTATTTCCAAAATATCTTGAAATTGTTTCCATCCAATGAAGCTTGTATAATATTATACGACTGATTTCGTAATATTATCGTGAATTGGGATTGTCCTTGACCAACTTGGCAGATTCCGAGCATTTATTGATTAAAAGCAAAATAAATGAAAACATCATGGATCACCATATTCACCATACAGGTTGTTTCAAAATTCAATTCAAATATTTTAAGGGCGTATTCCTGGGGTCAAAGTAAGACTTTTTTTCCACAAAAATGTGTCCTTAAACTGACCTTCAAGCTACAAAAAACACCGAATTTTCACTAAACCGAAAAACACAAAAGGATGAAAACCGTTTCAGAAATGTAAAACTTACCAAGAAAGCAAAGTGCTGTTTTATCATTCAAACGTCAAATGTCATAGCCCAAGAAATATTTCAGTTTATTACTTCAATACCCCTTTTTTATTTATGAAAAATGCACGAGGCCAAAATTTTAGATTTATTCATGGCCAACTTAATAATGAAAATTATTTAAATTTTTTTGGCGGAAATAGGAAGCTTTTGACATAAAACTGTATGCCACCCGCATTTATCCCCTTGAGTTAGAGTTATCTCATGTTTAAAATTACTAGAGCATCCAAAAAATCATGGCTTGTAAATTTTCCGACCACAAAATTAAAAATTTACTTTTTTAATTGCAATGTCTGCAGGTTGGAGAGGGTGAATTTTATGACACATGTTTATGGAAAAAAAATAATTTCACCCCAGGAATACGCCCTTGAAATATTTGTATTGGATTTTGAAACACCCTGTTATAAAATCAACGATAATTAGGACGAACAAATTAATCTCTATTTAACAAGTTACTGACTCTCTATAATGGAATATAATTCCTTGGAACAATTTTCAAGTACTTATAAACACGGAGTACTCCCAAACTCCCCCCTATTACCCTCAGTAGCTCTTGACTCGGCAGGCATCAACTTCGATTCTCAAGTACGCATGACTTAGCCGAATAAATATGGAGTAAAAGAGTGCTGGTGTCTACAGTTCAATATTCAAAATATGTTAGCGGGAATTCAGGCACTCTTCGAAACCATATCGAATTCAATCAAATTCAAAAAATGTTGAAAGCACTTGTCTTACAAAATCTCAGAACCAGACAGAGTTGAAAATTTAACTGTCAAAACAGATTCTCCACCATGTCAGACAACTTTCCTAAACACTCACAGTAAAAGTTCGTAAGATTCAAGAAAACTCGTCAAGTGTTCGAAACTTGTTCCTCAAATCAAACTCCGGAGAAAATGAGATTTATTTCCGCGGGAGTTTAATAAAGTTACAACTCCTATATAATACTCTCTAGCTCGCCTCGCCATTAATCATGCAGTTGAGGCGAATGTCATGATTTCCCGTTCGATTGCCATCCATCAGTCATGAACGGGTCAAGTAATTCCGTGGTGGCCAACACAAGGATTAGCGCGTCCCTTTAAGGGACCTTTAACAGGGACGGATCATAATTGACACGCTCTGCAGTGTGGAAGTGTTGGAGTGGTGGCACGCCTGAAATGGGTAATTGGATCGGCAAAAATGAATGGCGTTCGAACGCGGAGGCACTCATGTAGAGAATGCAAATTGTTGACGGTCGACGGCATTGAAGATTTTCTTTGACTGAATACACTACTAGGCAAGGCTCGATAATTGTTGACAGCAAAAATAATCAAAACAGGATGATGTCCATACGCGGCTCGTGCGTTAGGCTGCGAATGCACGAGTAGACCACGCACTGGCTTCCGCGCGGTTACGCAAATGACAGTGCGATGTCTAACATATATTTGTATATAAATTAACATCCACGTGACGGCCATCCACCGCGGTTCGTGTCTCGTGGCTTTCGCGCGGTTACGCGGATGCCAGTGCGATGTCTAACATATATTCTTATATGAATCAACATCCACGTGACCGTCATCCACCGCGGTTCGCGGCTTGTGCGTTAGGCTGCGAATGCACGCGTAGACCACGCACTGACTTCCGCGCGGTAACGCGAATACCATTGCGATGTCTAACATATACTTCTTTATAAATTAACAACCGTGTGACCACCATCTGCCGCAGTTCACGGCTCGTGCGTTAGGCTGTAAACGCACGAGTAGACAACGCCCTGGCTTCCGCGCGGTTCCGCGAATGCTAGTGCGATGTCTAACATATATTCTTATATGAACTAATATCCGCGTGACCATCATCCACCGCGGTTCACGGCTCGTGCGTTAGGCTGCGAATGCACGCGTAGACCACGCACTGACTTCCGCGCGGTAACGCGAATACCAGTGCGATGTCTAACATATACTCCTTCATAAATTAACAACCGTGTGACCGCTATCCGCTGCGGTTTGCGGCTCGAGCGTTAGGCTGCGAACGCACGAGTAGACAACGCACTGGCTTCCGCGTGGTTACGCAAATGCCGGTGCGATGTCTAACATATATTTGTATATAAATAAACATCCACGTGACCACCATCCGCCGCGGTTCGTGTCTCGTGCGTTAGGCTGCGAACGCGTGAGTAGACCGGGCACTAGCTTTCGTGCGGTTACGCGGATGCCAGTGCGATGTCTAACATATATCCTTATATGAATTAACATCCGCGTGACCGCCATCCACCGCGGTTCGCAGCTCGTGCGTTAGTCTGCGAATGCACGCGTAGACCACGCACTGGCTTCTGCGCGGTAACGCGGATGCCAGTGCGATGTCTAACATATATTCTTATATGAATTAACATCCGCGTGTCCGCCATCCACCGCGGTTCGCGGCTCGTGCGTTAGGCTGCGAATGCACGATCATACCACGCACTGGCTTCCGAGCGGTTACGCGAATGCCAGTGCGATGTCTAACATATATTTGTATATAAATAAAAATCCATGTGATTGCCATCCACCGCGGTTCGTGTCTCGTGCGTTAGGCTGCGAACGCACGAGTAGACAGGGCACTGGCTTTCGCGCAGTTACGCTGATGCCAGTGCGATGTCTAACATATATTCTTATATGAATGAACATCCGCGTGTCCGCCATCCACCGCGGTTCGCGGTTCGTGCGTTAGGCTGCGAATGCACGCGTAGACCACGCACTGGCTTCTGCGCGGTAACGCTAATGCTAGTGCGATGTCTAACATATACTTCTATATAAATAAACAACCGTGTGACCGCCATCCGCCGCGGTTCACGGCTCGTGCGTTAGGCTGCGAATGCACGATCAGACCACGCACTGGCTTCCGAGCGGTTACGCGAATGCCAGTGCGATGTCTAACATATATTTCTATGTAAATAAACATCCATGTGACCGCCATCCGCCGCGGTTACGCAGTTACGCGGTTGCCAGTGCGATTTCTAACATATATTCTTACATGAATTAACATCCGCGTGTCCGCCATCCACCGCGGTTCGCGGCTCGTGCGTTAGGCTGCGAATGCACGCGTAGACCACGCACTGGCTTCCGCGCGTTAACGCCAATGCTAGTGCAATGTCTAACATATAGTTCTATATAAATTAACAACCGTGTTACCGCCATCCGCCGCGGTTCACGGCTCGTGCGTTAGGCTACGAATGCACGAGTAGACAACGGACTGGCTTCCGCGCGGTTCTGCGAATGCTAGTGCGATGTCGAACATATATTTCTATATAAATAAACAACCGTGTGACCGCCATCCGCCGCGGTTCACGGCTCGTGCGTTAGGCTGCGAATGCACGATCAGACCACGCACTGGCTTCCGAGCGGTTACGCGAATGCCAGTGCGATGTCTAACATATATTTCTATGTAAATAAACATCCATGTGACCGCCATCCGCCGCGGTTACGCAGTTACGCGGTTGCCAGTGCGATTTCTAACATATATTCTTACATGAATTAACATCCGCGTGTCCGCCATCCACCGCGGTTCGCGGCTCGTGCGTTAGGCTGCGAATGCACGCGTAGACCACGCACTGGCTTCCGCGCGTTAACGCCAATGCTAGTGCAATGTCTAACATATAGTTCTATATAAATTAACAACCGTGTTACCGCCATCCGCCGCGGTTCACGGCTCGTGCGTTAGGCTACGAATGCACGAGTAGACAACGGACTGGCTTCCGCGCGGTTCCGCGAATGCTAGTGCGATGTCGAACATATATTTCTATATAAATTAACAACCGTATGACCACCATCCGCCGCGAGTCGCGGCTCGTGCTTTAGGCTGCGATCGCACGAGTAGACAACGCACTGGCTGGCGGTTACGCGAATAACAGTGCGTTATATGCCATATATTCATAAATAAATTAACATGCGCGTGACCGCCATTCGCTGCGGTTCGCAGCTCGTGCGTTATTGCGCTTATTGCCATCTACGGTTTTCGAAATCCCAATACTGTTCAACCTTATCTTGGGCACACTGTAATGTAAGTGAAATCGTCGAAATGTCACCTCGCTCGTCACTCAAACTGTGCTGTAGTGGAAAGCAACTCGTGAAATATTTTGCAATTTGTAGAGATATTATTACCATCTGAAAGTAACCTGCTAGTGTGTGTGGAATATCTTCATTTTATTACATATTATAATAATTGAATTAGCCTACGATTATTCAGAAATTCATCGATTATCTACATAATTTTTCATTCAAGTTCAAGTTATAATGGAAAAAAATATCTCAAGATGCTAATGAAAAAGAAATTATGAATCTGATATAAGGGTAATGAAGAGAGTAATTAGGATTCCGATAGCAAAATTTGCGTATCTTAGAGTCTTATTTTCAGGCGTAATGCGTTTCAGTGAAAAATGAGATGCTTCGGACTTCTTAATCTTATTTCACCAGTATTTGAAATTTTCTCGTCTTATAATAGCTACGTAGTTTGGATTTTCGGTTAGTTTTTATGTTTCTGAATTATTACGTCATAAGTTAATGCTTCCTTCTGGGTTGTACCTAGCACTCATTAGTGAAGAAACTGGAAAATCCATACATCTTCGGATGATTAATTAGTGCAAATTGCTGTTTGCACAAAGGATAACGTTAAATGGGAAAAGGAAATCAATTTACTTGTGTTTCAATTACTGTAAATACACATTTTGGTTCTTAGAACCAGGTCAATTAAAATTAAGGACACAACAGTAGCCGAAGAATTATTTGATCATTTGCTCATTTGATGAGAACAAATCTGATTTATTTACGATAACACGTACTTTGAAAACTTATAAGCTACATTTTGACAATTGAAAAAATCATCTGTCTTTCAAAATGGCGACTGGCCATACTCCATTTTGAAAGATATTTTTAAATGTAATGGTGGGTTGAATGATACCTCATTCGAAACGTCTTTCAATTCTCTATATGATTGCAGAATTTTAAACAGAAATATTAGGCCTAAATAAAATAGTAAAATGGCGGTACATAATATTAGAACTCCACATCCCACATCTGTTAACTTTTCAACGGATTGGAATTTTGCTCTAAAATTTTATCTGGTTGGATGACAGTTCATAAAATACATTTTGCTACCGTGAAAAATTTAAATTTTTTTAAATTGTTAAGAATTGACAAAAATCGAAAAAAGTCTAATGAATCTTGATTTTCTCAATATTTTCTATGATTATCGCTTTTCTTTATTATTTTCATAACAAGGTTTACGTTAAATTATTCACAAGAAAATATCTCAGTCACATAAGAACACCACAAAATTAATTTATTGATTTAATTTTCATCCTTTTTTATTTGAAAAGGAAAAAAAGGTTTTTGAATTTTAGCTCGAGGTTGTGTTGACAAAAAACCGAGAGCTAAAATCTAATCTTTTTCCCGTGTATAATACACTATTTTTTTCTGTGGCCCGAAAAACGACGATTTAATCAAATATCTACCTCAACCTATGTGTACATACAGTGACCGCCAAAAAGTATGTACCATATGGGGAAAAAGTTTATTATTAGAGTATTGAAAAAAATATTCTTGGGAGAAGTTTGTGCATGTTCGATAACCTAAAAAACGATTTTGACACATGTCACGTGATCGCTGGTATGGCGGCAAATTGAAAAAAATTACTACTACCACTATTACTAAAATGGCAAGATATTAAAAATTTTTTTTTGAAAAAGTTGCTTAGAATTCTATTTCATACACATATACAGAGTTTGAAAAATGAATGTGAGAAAATTAGCATTTTTTTTTTATATTTTCCTAGCTGTATAAAAATATCAAATTATTTTTTTATGAATAGCTTGACCATACTGAAATATTTGTATTTTAATAATAATAACAAAACTTTCTCATTTTCTCTACACCAGAGAGCACTAAATTAAAAAAAATAATTTTCTCAGAACCCTTGCTGTTACATTGGTTCGTATCTAACAGTTAGATCAGAATTCCACGATTATTGCGATGATAGGGAAATCCAAAAATATCGTGAAATAATCAATTTTTGATGATAATCGTGCACGAACGTTTCACTTCGCACATATATAATCTTAAAAATAGTGCGTCAAACTAAAGAGGCTAGAGTTTTCAACATTGCGTGCGAAATGTAACGCTCTTGGCACGATGATCATCGAAACTTGATTATAATCTGGAAAACACCATGTTTCTGGAGTGTCATGCCATCACGATGGTCGTGGAATTCTGGTATAACTGTTAGATAGGAACCAATGTAACAACCAGGGTTTTGACAAAATCCAATTTTTTTAATTTAGTGCTCAGTGGTGTCATTATCAGTTTTGCCATTATCATTGAAATACAAATTTTTCAGTATGGTCAAGCTATTCATAAGATAATAATTTGATATTTTTATACAGCTAGGAAAATATTTTTAAAAAATTGCTATTTTTAGTTTTCTCACATTATTTTTTCAAACTCTGTGTATGTGTATAAAATTGAATTCAAAGCAACTTTATCAAATAACTTTTTTTGATATCTTGCCGTTTTACCCCACTTTTTGCCTTTTCATAATGATTTTTTTCAATTTGCCGCCATACCAGCGAGAACGTGACATGTGTCAAAATCGATTTTTAGGTTATCGGACATGCACAAACTTTCTCCAAGAATCTTTTTTCTAATACTCGAATAATAAACTTTTTTCCCATATGGTACATACTTTTTGGCGGTCACTGTATATCCGGGAAAAAAGTACTCACTTTTTTCCCGGTTCTTGGGAAAAGAAGTAATTTCATGGAAAGTTGTATTTTATCACCTGTCAACAGGGATAAAATATCTAACTTTTTTCCCGTCACAGAAAAAAATAAATTTGTTAGTTGTCTGTTGGTAAATCTTAAATCTTAATTGTTTCTCAAAAATTATAGGCATCAGCTTATTCGCGTCTCCAAACTGACATAAATTCAGAGGTGATCTTAATGTTATTGGAAATATCAACTATAATAGGTGACAGAAAATGACAACACATGTTGAGAAATGTAATGTTCATCAAAGATAGTAACAAATTTTTTGACAAACTGTTTTTATAAGCGACAAACTCAACTTTATCAACAGAATATGTATTCCATTTTTTATATTACAGTATATTTAACAACATCATGTGCGGATATAGAGATATTTATTTGTCCATAATCCCTTCTGAGCTCCGGATTTGGGTTGCAACCGCCAGCCAACGTATTGCCTGCCACGCCGGAATCAGGTCACAAATCTCCACGGAACTTTTTCAGCTTTTCTATTCAAAACAGTTTCCTCTCCATATTTTAGGAGACATTTTTCTATATAATCCGAGCAATATTTCTGAATCACGATATGATTGATGACAGCGGGAACATCGCCTATAAGCAGGGGAACAAACATTTTACAGCTTCTGTCGGTTTTTCCGCTATTTTTCCATTTCTTCAGGACGTTTCTGAGAATTATCGACGATTAAATCATATTCACGAACTATGCTGCCTGGCGCAGAGATTTTGCTTTTATTTTATATTTTTCTCATAGAATAACTTTCCGAGCCAAGTGTATCAAAATGTATTAATCTTCTGCAGACTATTTTTAACCAATCTCCAGCCGGTATACACGGTGTAAGCTAAGTACGTTAAAATATTCAAGTGTCGTATTCCTGAGACAATTTTAAGAAAAAATTTTAAATAAACTTGTGTCCGAAAATACTTCATTTCGGACATACAGTGCGTTGAAATTGATATATGAATATAGTTTCATTTTATGAATATTATTATTGTATTTTATTGAGCGTTCAATTATATTAAATGATGTCACACTATTTTAGAATTTTTTTTGTAGAACTGATGTCGAAAATGTTTATGTCCGAAGTTTGCGTAATTTGAATTTGAATAGGTGATCAATTGCATAGCAGTTTGGGAATTATTGTTCCGTATCTAAAATATCCTTCCCGAAAAATGGGGGTATTGCCCTAAGGCGATAACTGAATGACCACACTATTTGGGACAACTTTGCTACTGTGCATAAAAAAGTTGCTTTTTTCAGGTGTTATAAGAGCAGAATAATGTACTTTCAGATATATTTTTCTATTGGAAAACAAATTATCGATACATTTACATACTGGCACAAAGTTTCAGTTGAAATTGCTGCCACAAAAAATTACTTTGTTAAGGTGGCGCTATTACCCCACTCTCCCTCCCCTTCCTGTATAAAACTACCGATATTCACCTGTCAGACCGTACTCTCTCCATTGCTAGCCGTTCCCACATGGTCTTTGCATAATATTATAATAATTTTCGTATTTCCATTTCAAAAAATATCAAATTCCTGATAGAAATCACTGCAATGCGTAATAATTTCGTATGTTTTTTCATAATGAATATCTACATAATGGGCCGAGCAACTCGATACGCAATATATATATATATATATATATATATATATATATATATATATATATATATCCGCTTCGTTTTAATGAGAAATTCTTCTTTCGTTTCAGATATCGGACGATGATCGCATGTCCTTGACGACGGCCGTCTCCGACGAAGATGACGGCGAGAGCGTTATGAACTCCCCCTACAAGGCGAAGCAGACGGGAACGGCGGCGGCTTCTTTTAACTGCACTGGCGCCGTGAGGAAGGCGGGGTAAGTGAATTTCATCGTCAAAAATCTGATTTTCCATAATTGGGAACGTTGACCTTATGCAATATTCGAAGCAAACCCTAAAGCTTTTAGTCCTAACTAAATAAAAGTAAGAAGGTTGTTGCATTGGCCTACAATATTTTTAGGGCACCTGATAATGTGATCTGTGATCGAAAGACAGTCTGACGATTAGTTTAGTTGTGATTATTTCTCAACTGAATATTAGATCTCGGCAGTGGCTCCGCAACCGACTACCCGGAAACATAATCACAACCATCATACAAGACTTGTGTTATACAATTCATTATAAATGTAGCTACTGCTCTATGCCCGTATTCAGTGTAATCCATTACATCCCAGGTAGCAACTCATATTGGCTGAATCTTATTTTCATATTGGGCCAATATGGACATATTGTAAATGTAAAAATAAAATTGTACCAATATGGGTGCATATTGGAAAAACAATATTTCATTGATAATATTGGTGAAATATTGACTCAACCTGTTCTGAATGTACATTGTTTCATAAAATATTGGGTTAATATTGGTTGAATAATGTTCACCAATATCGAAACTATTGCCTTCACATTGTTTTCAGCATCTAGCTCCAATATTGCGATTTTAATATTCCTCTTATATCGATTTTAGAGATAAAAAACAATATTGTATATCCGAGTTTGATAGCATATTGGTGGAATATTATTTCATCCATATTCGAAATTAAATTGAGATGTTACGAAAACCTCACGCCAATATTTGAAAGACAATATTGATACAATATTACAAAATAAATTTATCCCCATCTTTGAAATTTGAATATTTGGCCGAATATTCAATAAACAATATTGAAATGAATTATGATCAAACTTGGGTAAAAATAGCTCATATCTGCTCATAAAAGCTGCATTATTTGTAGCACATAATTTGTTGTATAAAGAAGCTGCATACATACGAATATGATAACACTGACCTTCATCATCAATAACATTTGTTCATCATTATCAAGGACAATGTCTGAAATAATGGTTTTCATGTGAGAAATGATGCGATAATGTGGATGATTTCAGCAAACAGTTTGACATCATGGATTTTTTTTTGTAGTTTCATTAGGCATTTTCCTTAATTGGTGTAGGGAAACTGTATCCGACAAGACCTTCAATCGGATTTATTCGTCTTCAATGTAATAAATTGGACCAACAGAGCTAGCAATCGGAACGAATTCTCGCTTTGAAATATTTTTCCATACTCACGAGCATTTCATTATTATTCAGCGGAATATACCAGCTCAATGTTCCTCGTTCTCAGATCTCTTCGAAGACGTGACTATCAGTATTCTTATTCATCGTCACAGAAGTGCACTTCGATGGAAAGTGTTTAGAATTCATTTCGAAATGATACGCATGACAAAGGCTTTCAGGAGACTGAAACAATACAGTGGACTTCGAAATATATACGGATTCTCTTGGATGTCGTCATCCTATTTGCTTCCAAATGTTTTTGCAAGTTACTTCCTGTTTCAAAACTATCCAGATACCAAAAATGACATGACCTACAAAGTCACACTGAAAACTGAAAATTGTATGATTTTAATTTCATTAATGTGATTATCATGATATAAACTTGAAAAAGCTTTCTGTATATTCATACTTTCGAATCTATCGAATACTCTTTTGTCATCTACTTGTCTGATTTATCTGAAACATGTGTCTTGAACTTGGTGATCTTTCCCCAAAGCATAATGGGTGACCCTTGATTAGTTTTATTTCAAATATCTAATAGGAGTGATATGCTCTTTGGATCATGTGTTTATAGTTCTTCTCGTTTGACCAACATAATTTTATTCACAATTGTTATAATAAAATCATAAATCCATGGGAAAACTGTTTTACTCCAGCCACACAGAAAATATAGTACTACTTTTCAGTTGTCATTTCAATGTTGAAAACGTCACTTCGAAGCAACAATGCAAAACATTTTTATTATACATCCGTGTCAAAAAGTATTGTATGAAACACTTGTGAAAAGTGTGTTCGAAACACTGATGTGCACACCCACACCCGTGTTTTCAACATCCACTTTTCACACTTGTATCATAAATATCTATTATGCAATTTTTGAAACTCTTAATGTGTTTGTATTTATCTGTAGATGTTGAATTGTTTCGTTCATTTCCAATCATTTAACTGAGTGTCAATTTTGTTCTTTGTCTTCAGTTTCATGCGTAAAAGAGATAGTTGAAAACTGGTTGTTCAGTTTTGACATAAATCTATCTATACATGGCATGTTTCATGTGATGAAGAAACTTGAGTTCTTTAGGAGTTCACATGGGCAGCGTTTTGATGTTATAGCTGCTTCTGAATACTGTTGAGATTGATCTTCAGCATTATCATTTCGAGCAACAATTGCATTGATGAAGTAATCTCTGATAAAAATCATCTCTAGCAGATACCCATTTTTGAAGTTGCAAACCTTGTGCATTTGCTTAAGTATCTGCAAATATTCGTCGATAGGCTAGCCGGCCTGTTGCCTTTTACACCAAGAGAGTGTCTGGAAAAAATTGATATTTTGGTTTAAGCCAACTTCAAAGAAAATTGGGAGTAAATACGAACTGATGGTCATTGAATGGAGATGCGAATTTCCTGTTGAATCGTATTCAGTATTTTCATCATACTGATTGTTTCTTTGAGCTTTACAGGTTTGAAAATATATAATCCAGTATGATTGGGTTTTGAGACGAGGATCGATGGTAGCACCACCAAATTTGGTGTGCTAGTAGTTGGAACCATGCCAAACAGAAAATAAAATTTATTAAAAGTAAATAAATAGATTTTCACTGTAATCTTGAAAAGTATATGATTTATCAGAAAAAAACTTAACAAAGTGAAAGACAATTCAGTTCTCCACAAAAATGTGATTTCATACGAAATGCGCTCGTTTTTTCAGAAAACGTGATTGAACGCCGATATCAAATTCAGGCTCACGTTTATCCACCGCTGCAAGTTCTGGTGGCAATCCGATATATTGAAATAAAATCCAATATATTGAAAAAAAAAACAATATATTGAAAAGAAATCCAATAGATTGAAAATAAAGCCTATATATTGAAAAAAATCCAATATATTGAAAAAATATCCAATACTTTGAAAAAAAATTCAATAAATTGAAAGCTCGAGGTTGTGTTATCTCCCGACGCGAAGCGGGGGGAGACAAAAAAACGAGAGCTTAAATCTAATCTTTTTCCCGTGTATAATACACTATTTTTTTCTGTGACGGGAAAAACGACGATTTAATCAAACATCTACCTTAACCTATGTGTATATATATCCCGGAAAAAGGTACTCACATTTTTCCCGTGGGCAAAAGTTATATTTTATTACCTGTCAACGCGAATAAAATGTCAAACTTTTTTCCAGTCACAGAAAAACATTTTTTTTTGGGAAATTAATTTTAATTCGTTTGTGTGACCCCTAGACGCTTTTGAACTAAACAAAATTCCTTTCAAATCTTTTTCATTTTATAATTTTTTTATTTATGAACAGATTTTATGATATTTTGACCGAATATATTTTGAAATATTCTGAATCCAGTGATGTAGTAAGAATTTTGATAAAAGTTCTGAAATTGAAGTGGTGGGTTGATTCATTGCAATTTTCACATAAACCACATGGAAATGTGGATAAAGTGGATTCATCAAATTCTATTTAAAAAAACCGCTAGTATGTTTTTTGTATTTTTTTACCTTGGAAAAATTCAAAGTAAGCCTTGATCTATGTATTTTTATTTCAAATTTGGGGCATTCAACTAGAACTATTGATGCTCTATCAATTGAAAACAAAAACTTCTGATTCGGATGATGAATACAAGTTTTAGAGAGGTGGCCCGCTTTTCACTGGGTCACTCTGTATATGTCCGAAATGAAAAACTATTTTTATTGATCCCAGATAGTTAAATGTCTGGAAAAGCAAGCCGTGAGGCCAATAAACTTTGTGCCGTTGTCGAGGAAATATCTGACACTGAGTTGAAACTCGTTGGTAAATATCTCACATTAAATCTACTAGAGACTTTTTTAAAAACCTATACTCTTTTGGAAATGTTAACTTTGATTCATTCAAATCAGGTGATTACCATGACATGTCACTAGTATCAATATAAATTAAATCCTCCTCTTTTTGATGTGATGCCTCGCTTACAATCTCGCTTACTTTTCTGGAATACTGCAGAAAGTATGGAGATCTATCTTTGTTTCACAAATATGTTCATGAACATAAACTCAGTATTTGCGATTCCCGATAAAACTACTATTGCATGAAATTTTGTAAGTATCACGTGCGTAAAGTGCGTGACCTTCGGCATGTAATTGCCTTCGGCTGACGCCATGGGGCCAGAAACGCCCTTGATATATAAAAAACTATTTTACTTGAGGCGAAAACTAAATACTAAACAAAAATATCATAAGTAACATAAACTGCTGGTTTTGGAATGAACTAAATGAAAATTTCCTAATTCTGTTGACACAGTATACTAATAGAAATATTCTCTCTGGTTCGTTATTCCGAAAATATTTCTCGACAAAATACCCTCTTCATATTTGTATCAATAAATCTGAGAACATCCTTCCTTCGATACGCTACTCGTATTTTCCTACAGCACGAAAAATATTTACGTCACTTATTCTCGGCCAGAAAAAGCCGTCAATCGGAAGAGACATCGATAAACTTAATCAAGCTCTTAACCCAAGACGGATTAGGGCCCTGAGGATACATTCTCGCATTAAGAGCGGCTTATCCTCATTTTGTAGAGGCGTCTTCGCCGTCTGTTCCATCTTTTCTCCGGTATTTTCCCTTCGATACAATCTACGTTCATCTTATCTTATTCAGTGTTGGCATGTTCCACGTTAGGGCAATTTGGATTGGATATTTCGAGCGTACGGATCCAGAGTAATTGTGACTTTTTGTGGATTTGAGATGACAACGAATATTTATTGTGAAAGCGTTTCGAAATAGACAAATTTTGGTGTCCTTTACAATTTCAAAATGACACTCTTCGACACTAACCTAACCTAACCTAACCTCGAGTTGAAAATTATGTCTATATCAATACGTTTGACCTTCTCAGGTATTTTGCAATTTTACCTGAGGACCCTGATAGAAATTTGTTTGTGTTCTTGGCTTGATACTCTATAAGAAAAGGTGTTTTTTCAGGTATGTGATTTGATATTTTTTCAATAGCGTATCGTTTCCCGTCAGAAATACTCAAATGGCTCTAACCAGCTTGCCTAACCTCACGGCATAATTCTATTTTGATGTGGAAGTGATAAAAACACTCGAACAGCTGAAACGGCCTTCTTGAATCAGGTCTACTTCGTTATATTTTTGAGCATTCTTGAAATAAATTCACGTTGTCGTAACGCTTCACTAATTGGAAAGCTTTAGAAAACATCAACGGAAAATCCTATGGCAATTCAGTTACGTCCCTAATGAACTGTATTCTGTGACCCTCCTTTCGTGTCTGCCCAATTATTTTGTAAGATTCCACATTGTCTCAACTTTTAATTTTGAATGTAAGAATTCAGCTGTACTTGCGACAAGTACGCTGAATTCATTCACACAAGAAGGATCGAATAAATGAATATTCGGAACCTTTGGTGAGAATACAATTCAAGAAATAGAAGGAATGCAAAACATCAAACATCAGAAATCGATCTATAGGTGGTCCAAATGTTTCATTTAACATTTTCCATGCAACTAGTAATTGCGGAGATAGCCTTGTAGGAACTCTGCACGGAAATTCATTGGAGGTATTCAAAGTTCGTCGTGGTATTAGCCAGGATGTTTTCTCATGGATTTTTGACCCAAATATATTCCTGATTGTATAGGAAAATCGCATTGAGCATCCTGGTATGGCAGGACGTCTAATTTATAACATTTATATTTATCATTAGGAGACATTTTCCTTGTTATTGTACCAATAAATTCATCTTCTATTTTGTGCTTTTTAACAAGAGAAATTAACTTACGCACGCGCCACCACGGCCCATCTTTCCAATCAAGTGCATAGTTTTGGATTTACGACAGACAAAAACAAAAAAGACTTTCTCATTAATATTTCTCTGTGTTTTAGGATTGAATATAAGTAATTTTTCGGCAGGACAATCAGAAATACATTAATTGAAATATGTGGGGGTTCTCCCACTGAATTCAGATGTCAATTTATAGGAATTGTGCAATATGTTTCACTGTACAGAAGAAAAATTACATGGTGTGTTAAACATGAAACGACTGTCAAAGGACCATCAATAGTTCCATTTGTTTCATGACGACTCTGAAAAATTGTGTTCCTGCTCGAAAACAAATAACGTTGGTGGTGATAAAACAATTTAGTATCGACCCATTGAGCAATGAAATTTTGTGTTTCGCGTAGCACAAGTATTTAATTGTCCACAGTGTTTTTACGAACATATCAATTAAAAAAACTATAACGAGTATTGTGCGGATAATGAAAAGTGAAAAAAAAATGTTTGGTCCAGTAGACATTTAAAAACATCATTTGGGTGGAATCTGTGTAGTATCCTTTCCTACAGAATGCTGAACTGGATGAAACTTGTCATAAAGGGTTATCTATGAGCCTATGAGCAGTTGGATATTATCGGTTCTGTAGAAAAACACGCCGTAAGAAAACATGTTTTATTTCCTAGTATGTCTGATTCGTTATCATTTGAACTGTGATATCGATTACGAATCTCTCTTTCGCGTATCTCCAAAAGTTGAGAAGTTGAACGAAAGGTTTTATACTGAATATTGTTCCACGTCAGATACTTTTCTCAAAAAACGAATAATAGGTTCTTACTTCTTTCTTCGAGACTGAAAAATTTACTGATCAATAACTGTGCTGAAATTCCCCAAGAACTTTTCTGGAATTTACAATGAGTATTATTTCAAAAGCACACAGGATATCAAAATTGAATTGAATTGATTTGGATAACATGTGGGAGAGAATGTTTTGAGCTGAAAATGACAAATACATCGACCTTGGAAGTTAAAAACTAGTTTTTATAGCTTTCAAATAGTTCAGGATATTGTATGGCATCAGGTAGCGTTCAAAAATGAGGGAATGCTTGTTAAGAGCAAACAATATCCTTGATGAAACAGGTATCGGTTTTGAGCGTTCAATTTTATTCCTTTGCGAAAATTTTGTTCGAACAAATAATTCAATTCGTTTGTTAGAATTCGAGAATCTAACTAATTTTTGGTTTCGATGATTTTGAAGAATTTTTTTTTTATGGTTTGACAAATGAAAAATAAGAGAAAATTTCCAAATTCTTAAAAAATGTTTTGAACATTAATTATTACTGAATAAATTATGTGTAGAGAGTAATCACTGTTTTTTGAAAAAATTTGGTGTAATTCAATGTACAACTTTCAATGTATTAGCAAGAAAATACAAAGAAATAGAAATAGCAGCGAAATAGCAGCGATAAGCGGAATATAAGAGTATTTCAATGTGATTGGAGATTTAATGGGTCCTCCAGACCGGTGGCGCCATCTTCAGGGGCGAGCTAAGGAATACGGAATACGGAATACGTTTTAACGTGCGATGCCATGCACGAGACTGGTAAGGGCGCGGTGATTCGAACTCACCAACCTTGGATTAGCAATCGTACAGAAAACAACTACTGTCTTCTACGTGAACTGGTCTGCGCTGATGGTTGGCAATGACCATGAAACCGGTACGTAGGTGTTCACCCATTTGAATTGGATCAATTGAGGCTCCAAGATTGGAATAGCATTGCCAGCTAATTTCTGTTGAAAACTTTGCCAATAATTTAATAGATATGATCCAGAGGTCGTAAGAGCAGTATTTGTTTTCAACTGAATATTTCCCAACGAATATGTAGGTTGAAGTGGAAAACCGGATTACATCATCCATTTTTTCATTTTTCGTTATTCTCTCTTGCACAGTAAGAGTGATAGTTAGCATTGTATTGCATTTTAATAGCATCTTGCATCACGACTAGTAAGCAGCCATCATTATGGCATCATTAATGTGTGCCCATTTTCCATACGCTCAATTGTATTTGGAGAGGTATAATAATAACTAAATTGTAGATACATGAATGCAGCGGAAATGATACTTCACAATTCATACAAAATAGCACATAAACTGTTGTCAATTGTTTCGACACACAATGCCATTCTGGGCGAATTATCAACTGAATTTTATCTAAAACAGTTCCTCAACTTGAATATACATGGTGGGCCCAACGGAAACTTTCCACCCGGATTTACTGGGAAATGACAAATTATTATCGAAAACGCTGACGATTTTTATTTCTAATGGGACACATGTCAGTGATGCTCGAGTGATACATTATCTTAAACCTCTCCTCATTCTCTATCCAAACGTTTCTATTTTTTCAAAATCGAATGAATGGTAATTGAGTTTAGTTTTGTAACAGGTTCAACATCCTACCTGTTCTCATTAGAATCAAATATATTATTGCTTGAAGTGAATTCCCCCACCTCCATACAATGACAAAGTCTATTTTCAAAATTAGTGTGAACGTTTTCCAGTACTTTTGAAGTTATTTCGCCGCACTCCTTAACAATTCTGCCTCATAGATTCTCTAGTGACTCTGGCGGTGTGGCAAAAACTTTCCTTTTGGGATGTCCACATAAAAAATAATCCAACGCATTTAGGTCTGCTGATCTAGCTGGCCACTCAATTGATCCTCGTCATACATTTGTCTATCCAAATTATCATTTTTAAGTGGTCCAATAAAATGTTCGTCAAAAATACCACACCAAACCTTCAACTCCTACGGAGTTTTTTTGTGGGATTCACATATTAATCTGGGATTGGTTTCGCTCCAGTAGCGGCAGTTGTGACGATGTACTCGCGTCTGAAAACAAATTTTGATGAGCAAATTGGGTTTTCCTCGCAAAAATATTGACGTCTGTCAAAGTCGTTTTTGCTCATTTCATACACAAATTTTATTTTATGAGGGTGGAATCGTTGTGATTCGAGAATTCTGAATCTAGGAATCAATCCCTTCAAGAGAAATCTCTCCGAAAAATAACTCTCGGAGAAATACCCTCTGGAAACAATGCTCTGTGGAAAAGTCTCCCTCGGAAAAATTCCATTGGACAATCATCCGGAGACAACCAAAAATGTATATGAAAGAAATACGAAACCAAAATTGAATACATACATTTTGCGAGGAGTAATTATTTAGTCTCATCTTACCAGAACGAACTAACCATACGTAGACATTTAAGTACGTTGAAGGAAACATTTTTCCAGCTTTATTGGAATTTTTTCAGGAAGGATTTATGACGGATATCAGAATTCTCTAACTACTAGATCGTGCTACACCTGAAGCTGCAGCAAAGCTTCGACAACTTGAGTATTATCTATTGGCACATGTTTCAAAACCGCTACAGCTTAACAAATCTATCAAGGAATCCGAATATTGGGTGCGCAGTAGGCCTGCCGGTCGGCATACTTGTCATTCACAATAAAAGTTTTTAGTAAACAGTTATCCTCTCTGTTTATCGTTGGCGCATCTCACATTCCTTGCTAGATATGCCAAGCTATACCTCAATAGCCTCGTTCCTTCTGAGACATTCGGTGTGATTTTTCTGTTGGCACACAGACCTAGTTCTCTCAAATGTATCAATAAACGATATAACATACGTATGAAAAGGAAGTTTTTGTTGGGCCACTCTGTAATAGTAGTTGTCTCTCAGGATAAAGACACAGTATGAATAATGTTGTATCAGAACTGTTTCAATTTGAACTGATGAAATGAGACATGATACACAAACTCTCACGAGCAAACATAATTACGTTATTTTCTCACCCACTTGATATACAAAGAAAAACATTAGCAGAAATTAGGCTAAACTCGAGAGAACAAACCCACAATAGAACCCGACAAATTACCTAATAAATTCGAAACGGCCGGCACTTATTCCATTGTCCTCTTCACCTAGATACCCAGTCGTTTCTCAACCGAACAATAGTCAACTCGCGAAAATGTTCTCTACGAAAATCCTGTTACTTTTTCACAGCATTGGCCTGATCTCGTCGTCGACGTTCGATTTTTCGTTGATTTATTTCGTGCCCAACAATACGAGGTCCCACCAGTTTCCAGCACGACGCGAAATTTCAGAGGGTCTTCGTAATGCGACCACAATCGCCCTCAATCAGAAAGTTCCAATTATTCTGCGAAGTTTTGACCTGAGCTTCGCTAAACACTTGGAAACTTTAACAATGGACGACTGCGGAATAAACGACATTGAAGCGGGAAGTTTGAAGGGTCTATCGGCTTTAAAATCTCTCAATATCACGAAGAATAACATCAAAATCGTGAGGGATGATATTTTCAATAATATGACAGTGCAACAGTTGAATTTGGGATATAATAAGTTGGCGACAATCAGTCCTAGTGCGTTTGATAATATGCCCAATTTGACTCATATTATATTGGATTACAATGAACTTACTTCGTATGCCATTTGGTTTGAAAAATGCCCCAGGCTCGTTACGATTTCAGCCCAGTTCAACTTCATCCAGTACATCGCAGAAGGTGTTTTCAAAAACCTGATGGACCACCAGCTCAAGGCATATTTCAGTTACAATAAAATCAGTAAAATACACGACGATCTGTTCGATGTAGCCGAGTTTAGTGAACTCTATCTGGACCATAACGATTTGGAAAGTTTCGATTTAGCTTTGAGTAAAATTGATACTTTGAGTCTGCAGAGTAACAAAATAGAGTGTATTCCACATGAATTCATCAGGGACGAGATTCACAAAGTCGGCAGATTCTTCTTGGGTGACAATCCGGTGAATTGTAGTTGCTACGAGGAACTTTCTTTGGTGAAAAATGTGTTGGTGTCATATAAAGATTGTTAACTAGTTTTTCAGTTCTGTGCAATAACAAGTTTTTCTTTCTTGTAGACGGTACCGCAATATTGCTTAACGCCAGAAAACGAAGATCAAGAAGGAATCACGCAAAAATAACTTGTTGTCATGAGAATGTTCAAATTTATCAGTTCAAATTTTACTGGGCTATCAAGAACACAAGATATTCTAATAGTTATTTGAGTAACAAGGAATGTAAAGACGTGTTAACATTCGAGGTGAGCGAGTACGAGCCGAGGCAAAGCCGAGGCTTGTCGCTTGCCGAGGATATTAACAGTCGATACATTCCGTGTTACTTATTACGTTTTCCCGCTGCTTGTTGACATTTCTCAGAAGTTGCTTGTACGCGTAACTAAGTTACCGAATAAACAGACAACAATAATATTCAATAAGTCTTATAACCTAAAAATGGATGTAAATGAAGCTGAAGGTATTACTTGTCAAAGTCAAAGTCATTATTACCCTAGGCATGTAAATGACACTATTTACATTCCGTTGTCAAGATGAATTAGTAAACGAATGATATAGGCCATCTACCTGTTTTGTTGCTAAGCATGTATGGACTATTCACAGTTTCGGTAGCGAGAAAAAGACTTTTTTAATGAATAAAGGGGGTTGTACAATATATACTGCTATACAGTATCGGAAACTTTTCATCTGGGATATAGACAAAAATCTACACGAGCAACAAGGAACGCAATGATATGATAATACCACATAAACAAGAGAGGCGCACTACTGTGCGCCTCTCCTGTTACCCCACCTGACGCATTAACGGACCACGTGGCGATGCGACAATTGCGACAGAGCGCACACAGCATACGTCGATATCTCTTCCTTGAGCGAGTCGAGGAGAAATTGTAATGCTCTCTCAACATTCAGCAAGCTATTCTCTACGTTCTCATGAAACTACCATACCCAAGATAAAAACTTTCCGATACTGTATTTATTGATCTCTATATTTAAATATCTGATGTGGTCATAATACGTTCGAGTTTGGAAACATCATATCTATGATTTTTCAATATATCATCGAATCACGAATCTATATAACTATATAAATATTAGAAAGGAAAAGTGTTCATGAATTGGGTCAGAAATAAAAATTATAGTATTAGTCTCCATTTCAGTGAAACTCTCTAGCCTCTTTCATGACTGTAGCAAATGAGTCAGGTACTGTGAATAGCTAAAGTCAAGTTGGAATCGAATGGAATTGATTCGCTTTTGGTATATGAAAATAAAGTAGGTACATAACAATACAATTTTTTTTAATTTTTAGTGCAACTACAAATTCAATGTATTTCTATAGATTATGGGTTAGCAAAACGACCTTTGGCTATATACGTCGGTGTTTATCATAGGAATTTCCAATATTAGCTGAACAGATTTTTTATCCAATTATGTGAGCTAGCCTCCCCTGAAAATTGGCAATAAACATGAAATAAGTATTTTAATTCAAACATAATTTGCTATGATATTATCGGAAAGTACTTGTGGAATATTTTGCCAAGAATCTTACAGATATAATGCAACGGACGTAGAGGACAGTACTTGAGATTGGTTATCAGTTGATGATCTCTCGTTGAGTACTGTCATTAACTCTTCATGAAATGATCCAACACAAGTTTATATTCATTGGGGGAGATAATAATGTACGATATCTTGAAATATAAATATTCTTCTTCATTCCTGAGGCACCCATTAATTTTTCATAATTGATGTATATTATTGTGACATTTTCTATTGAAGGCAGTCTATTGGGTAGCGATTACTCAGTTTTTCTGGAAATTGAAAATTCGGTGTTGAATGTAATCAGTATTTCCGTAATCAGTTATGAGAAGAATCATTTTATCAAAATCTGATAAGCTGGTGATTCAATTAAAATTTATGTCGGAGGTTAGTTGGGATTGGGTTCAGTATATGTTGAGGGAAAAACTATTGGTTTCTCACCAACGTTTCGAATTCAATTAAATCCATCCTCAGGGCTCTTTAACAATGGTATTAAGTATTTTAAAAGCGTCTAGCTCTGCTTTTTAATTTTAAGGATTTTAACACGGAAATAACTACTTTTGGTGAGTACTTTCGAAACTTTTTAAAATAATCGTAATTTATAATACTTAAAACATCGTGGCAAGTTGAAAAAAAAACAATATCATGAAGAACCATTGTTACAGAGCACTGAGGATAAATTCAATTAATTCGAAACGTCGGTGAGAAACAATAGTTTTTTCCTCAACATACACTGATCCCAATCCCAACTTACCTCCGACACAAATCATTTTATCAATTTTCGACTATTCGGACAAGATTTCTCTCGGACTATAATATCTCATACCAGCAGGAATATACCAGGACGAAATTATTAGTGCCCCATTCTATCGAATTAACAACAAGCTCAGGGGGTAACTGCTTGATTAACTCCTCACTCCAATATTACATAGTTGATTGGAAGGTAGAGTGCCTAACGGTTATATCCTTTATAGTTGGACATTTTGCCATTCATATCACCAGTCCCCATTAGCGATCCAACCAATTATTGATTAGGACTAATCAGCTGTGACATTTCTGTCGCACTCAAGATGGAATTAACGGAATATCTTGAAATCGATCAACGATAAATGTGAATGTGATATCGACATTAGTCCCCTCATATTTCAATTGTTAAGGAGCGCGTTGGAATGTCTTTCATTTATCTACATCGAGATTATTTATAACCAATATTTTTTCGTCGTTCATGCAAAGAACAAGGATTGATTTATGATAAAGCGCAACTTAAATAATTAATTATTTATATAGATTTGCATTAAAACAGATCACTATCATCGATTTTTCCATTAATAGTACTCATTTTAAAACTTTCAATTCTGTAATTGTCGGAATCAATTGTTGACAGACATTTCTATAGCCATAGTTGCATTATAAAAATCAAAACCATAGTAGCCGTGAGCGCGTATAAAATCACGAGGTGTGGTCATAGTACAGACAGTTCTATGCAGGTAGACGGTTTAACTCTGGCTGCTAACATTATTACAAAATAATATAACACATGTAACTGTTTAAAATGTATTGAAATCTCACGGAATATCTGCTAAATATGTAGTGGGTTTGAATGTTTATGTTTGTCATGATGACAGCACGTTGAAGTAGAATGACAGATGAGTACAATAAAAACTTTAATGCACTAGTGCAATAAAGAACTTATTTTTCCACATCTATATTAGAGGTTCCCTTATTACTGATATTTCAATAAAAGTAATCAATTTATCGTAGCAATTTTTATATCATTTTGCCTTTCCTCATTGCTGATAATAAGCTGACTGCTATAAGAAAATGAAAATATGTTGATAGGAATTGATGATTTTTGTTTCATCCAGACTACGAAATATTCAATAAAATCTAAGGGATACAAAAGATCTATTCCCTTTCAAACCGTATTTTTACATTCATCTCTTCTCCATTGTGTCACGCCATTTCTTCTGGAACAAAGACCTTCTCGGCTTATTACAGATGAAGCCATTCAGAAGATAGTGACCGTCCGAGCAAGATAACAAGCACCTCTTGAATTATGTGCATTTTCTAGCCGGACCGGAATAATTTTCCCGGTTATCAATGCTATTATTGAAATGGACGACTGCGTCGACATATATTCGAGTTGATACCATGGGAATCGTTTTAAATAAGGTCGCATCGGAAGACGATAAAGATCGGTTCAAAGAGGTAGGGGTTGGCGAATAATGCATGAGTCAATATTTTTTATCATATTCGGGATGAAATCTACTTCAGGGTGAGGTCAAGAATAGATTACAGTTGTTTAGATCCTATCGTCTGTAGGGATAACAGAATATGTGGGAAGTTAAAATGGTAATGGAACTTTTTGAGTTTCTTCTGGTGAAAGATTTGGGATAGTGCTTGAAAAAACTGGGGTATCAAATGAATCGAATTGTATACTTAGAAAGAGGCTCACAGAACTAGTATTCCGACAGGCAATTGAATATAAACCATCATCATTCATTCCATTCATTTTCGTTGTAACCGTTCGTCCGAAAGAGTTACTCTCTTATTACAGATGTTTCACTTTGATATACAAATAAATTCGATACGACCCTGGTAATGATGATATTAAAATGGTAATGATGATGGACACTCCTTTCCCTTATCTTAAAATCATAATGGTTTGCCGTGAGGCAGCAGAAATCATTGCCGGACGAATGCAGAAGGCCATCATCCTTGGTTCACTATGTATACTCAGGGCACACGATTCTCGGATCAGTCACCTCACGGGCGTGGGGACTGACTATCTAGGTAAGTGATCCCAGCGCGCCCTTCGGATATATCGGGGCTCCGGAGACCGACTGCTATGATCCTGACGGAAAAATCTGAAATCGGATCATTCCTTCTCAAGACAGAAGCATGGAATGAACTTGCAGGTATGTAAGGATAAGCCAATGCTTGGTGTCTTTTTCAAAAACATTGAAAAACTTGGCTTATCCAAAAATTCAAACTACGCATTCCTCAGAACAAGTGGTCTGCAGTCGAGACCGAGGGACCATAATGCATTTGCTGTCTGCTGGCCAAGCTTATGCGATATCAGCTTATATTCACATGAATAACGCGGCGTTACGAGTTTTAAACTAACATTTTCGACACTCGTACGGTATAAACGAGACACCTGTATGGCTTAATGTTTCGAGGGAAACACTGAGTCTGTGGTGGGGAATGAAGTTCCGAATCTATCGAAAGTACTCATTCCCCAATACAAGTCGAGAAGCCTGATGCAGTCTTTCTTGACCTTCAATGTGTACTCAGTTCGGCATCAATCTCAATTGACTGACTACCTGGTTTTCGGCCAGGAGCTCACCGAGTTTTCCCTTTTTCGGCTCAGTTAGGCTTGTGATCCTAATTAATTCGATATTGTGCCGAAATAGTTGTTCAGTTACTCAAATACAGTTCCATAAGTAGTTGTTTGAATTCGACAAATTCTTTTACTATACTTTATAGGTCCCCGAAGATATCACAATGAATTTTACATAACGTTAGCTTTCAATTCAACACTTCAAATCCCAAAAAACTCCATTTATAACACAGGCTCATTTCATATGCCGTCGAATTTCTAGTTGTGCCTCCTTTTGGTATACGGGCTTTCGTTTTGTCGGACAGAGGCATGTCCGAGAGAATGTTCGGTCAGCAAAACCCTTGTAGCTTCCCACAGCGAACGTCCCTTCCATGTGCTCTTTGACGAGGGACAAAATATTCCAGTGGAGAATTGGATAGTTGTTGGGGAAGTAACCATAATACATATCATGCAATAATGAGATTGCCTTTAGAAATCACCTAAGATATTCTTAGATAAAATATATATATATATATATATTTATATATATATAGATATAGAGATATAGAGATAGAATTTGTGGCTGGCTGTATACAAGTATGCAGAATTTGTGGGGTTGCAGTCAAATAATTTGGGCAATTTCAGAATCTTCCACCTTGATTTAAAAACTGAAATAAATTTTCATTCATTTCATTTTACTTCATGTTTATTCTGTTTTCGTTTTTTGTCAATTTTATTATACATTGTCACGTAAGTAAGTACTCCATCTTTTCTCAACTACATTCTACATTTATTGTACATTTGCGTATTTTCACTTGTCCTGAGGAAGGTAATAAACATTGCCGAAAGCTTGACAGTACCATAGAGTTTTCCTAGAAATTGCCCAAATTATTTGACTGCAACCACACAAATTCCACATATATATATATATATATATTTATATATATATATATATATATATAAAAAAAAATAAGTTTTTAATATTTGGGATATGCAGCAGGCCAATAAGAGTCCTCTAATACACAGATTCTAAGCTTTCAACAATTTTTTATCGTCATCTTCAGGGAAGCTACACTATGGAAAGACATTTTTGAGATATTGATAAAGAAAAACCAAGAATCAACTCACAGTGTTGTGAGGTTATGTGGCGTATATGTTAAAATTATTCATAATATATGGACAGAACTGGGAATAAAACTTCATTGGTAACACTTAGAGTTAATTTGGGTGCGAACACATTACTGATGATACGTTTTAAAATGGATTCAAATTTTTTTTTTGTTTGTTAGTACTAAAAGCACGTGCTGTACCTTGAGGAGGCAAACAACTGCACAAGAGAATATTTTCAAATAAACTGACACATGTGACATGTGACACATGACATGACCCTTCACGGAATCGTGCCATGTTGCCACGGGAAATGGGGGTGAATTGTTTTAACAGGAAGTGACAGATAACCGATACAGTTTTTTGATGGAGATACATGGAACATTAATCTATGAAAATTGTGAATTATTTGAAAAGACTGCTCTTATTATGAGAAAGTATTGGCCTGCTGCATATCCCAAATATTAAAAACTCATTTCCTAACTAGTCAGCGAACAAGACTACCCTTTTCTCTCTCTCTCTATATATATATATATATATATATATATATATATATATATTTTATTTTTTTCTTCTGTGGGGATAGTGGGGCAAGCAGTCAGTTGAAACTTATCAAATTAAAGTTTTATTTAAAATAGTGCCAAGCTTTCGCTTTATTTTTAAGCTTCTTCACGGCAAAAGCATATAAGGTATAAATTTGAATGTACAAACATAAAATGAAAGTATATGATGGAAAACTTGGTATATGAATTAGATGACAGAATATGACTAAATAAGTTTTCAATTTTTTCATTTTTTTTTTTTTTTTTTTTTCGTAGTTTGGATTCTGAATCTTGTAATACAACTTTAAGTTTCATGAACAATAAATCTAATGTTTTTCCCGAAAAAGTTATTCTCGTTTACACACATGGGGAAGATATGGTGGAAATGAGCATTACGTTCTCGGTTTTTTTTTTACAAATTGTCTCTATTGGTAGCATACTTGAACAGGAACTGACAGGCCGAGTTCAAATCCCGGATCTTATATATTTTCAACTCATTTTACCATCATTCATTTTCATGTCTTAATTGCCACTAACTCCTCTGGTTTTTGATGTTTTAATCAGTCAATGTAAACCACTTCTCGCGAAGGCTTCTATCAGTCCTTTACCTAATGGAAAATGATAAACAATCAGACAAAGAGTTTTATACTACCTTCCTACACCGGAAATACGCGTCCGTTATTAATTATCTGTAAGCACTTTTGAAATGCTCTAGAGAGAGGTAATTTTCACTCCTACCGACAAAGGAATGTTAGGGTTTCTGGCATCGCTGACAAAATAAGAAATAGTTCAGTAATTTTCAGTTCGTTAACGACGGAAACCCAAAATCGCATGGTTTGCGGATCTGAAGGCTATTCAGTGTAGACTTTATTACTGGACGCAAGTTTTTGTGAGTTCAGTAAAGTTAAAGAGAAATTATTCGGTAGGTAATTATTTTAGTTGGGACGTTTTCAAAAATTGTACAGCTCGCCTCTTCAGAGTTGGATATCGGTAAAGTTTTCCTAGTGGAAGACAGTATATTTTGTAGAACAAACCTACATGACTACTTTGTGGAAAATTGATTCTCAGTCATGATGTTTTTCTTATTGTTGTCGAAATAAATATAACTGTTGAATCTACTGATCGGTACGTATTATCATTCATTCGCCTTTTTCGCATCATCCACTGGTAAGAAAAACTCCGTGCGCAGTAGAGATTTCGTTATGGATATCGAAAGATAAATAGTGGTTGTGGATAAGTTCGTATCTGACCAAAACATCACAGTTTGGGCATATTGCTCTTTTTGAACTCCAGATTGTATATAATCTATTTTTGCTACTTTATCGTTCGCTGGTACTAATTATCAATTGTTCTCAAAACACGCTGCAAAAAAAACTATAATTCTTTTACATTGTTAAATCAAATTAATTATTATTTCAACAATATTCAATTCTATCAATTACAATATTGTTGAATTAATGATTTAAATTCAGCACGGAAAATTAGTATTAAAAAACGTATGCAGATGTTTTATGTTTTCAATTTGAATGAATATCGAGTTACTGCCGTATCCTAAATTGTGGATATTGAAAATAACAAGGCTAATTCCCTGTTAAAATATGATTTGCAATTATATACAAATCGAAAATATTTTTACTGCACCTGTCCATTTATAAGTTTCAATAATTCCGTAAGTTTAAATCTCACTTATAACAGGACAGAGAATATGAGGTGGAATCACAAATATTACTAGTCACAAGTATACAGACCTGATTTCAATTATACAGTATCGGAAAAAGAAAAACTGGAAAACTAGGAAAATTAATCAAACTGGAGTTGATTTTTTGAAATCAATTTGACTCCCAATGAATGATTTTGAAGAACGCATCATATTAAGAAAAATTGGGTGAATGATATTGGTGTCGAACGAACCTTCCGTATACGCGAAACAATTTTTTTTTTAGCATAAATCACATTCGATCCAAGTTGTTGTTGCCTTGAGAACGATCGACTAATAATGATACGTCGAAATAAATATCTCAATGAACATAAACATGAGTAATGAACTGAAAACGACTGTGCGTTGAGTTGTTGAGTTGTGGAACAATAGGAATTGAAATTCTAGCGATCGTTCATAAACGAAGAGATACATTCATTGGCACGTCGTCGAAGGTTCTTGCTCAAAAAACTATATGAACGATCTCTGATTTTTCCTAAATTTCACAGGTGTGTTTCTACATAAAAGATGAGTACCCTATTCAATTTTCGGTGAGTGGTGGTAGTCCACCCTGTATATGAGTTTTCTCGATTTTTGAGATTTTCGGAACTGTCAATGAATAAATTTATTTTTTTCAAACCTAATTATCGATGAGTTGCGCGTCTCTCACATCGAAACACTCAGTCACTTAAATGTTATATCAGACGGTTCACTCAAGTGAACGATCGTTTTGATTTCGTTCCACGTTCACACGACACAGGAAAAATAACATATAAATGAACCATATACCACCAAGTCATTCCATTACGCGGTCGACCGAAGGCTCGACGAAAATAACCGAACTTGAGTGAACGTTCTGTTTGTGTTCATACGTTTCAATTTTCGTTCATTCGGAGCGCGAATAAATGATGCCAAAGCCAAAATACAACATTGCTGGATTGGTTCACTGATCAATTCATTCGTCACTTTCTATTTATTTTATGTTCAGACGTTTCACTTTCAGTGGAAGTTGCTGAATGAAATACATAAATGAATTGAAAGTAAACCTTCTGAGATATCAGAAACTTTCACTAAAATGAATTTCTCTGTAGCCCTATAATGCACTTTTGTTTCTCCTTATACTAAAATATAATGTGCACTTTAAACATTTTTTTTTTGTGGAAAATGTAGGTTGCTGTCAAAATTTCAGTTGAAATAATTTCATAATGATCCCAATTCAAGCATCTAAAATAATAGTAGTCAACACATCGTTTATGTTATGACGAAAATTTCATGCGATAGTATTTCACACCATTCCTCCCATGATTAGTTATAAATAAAAAAAAATGATTTTCATGGATATCAGACGTACTTCTTCCTTTCATGCTGAAGAATAATATTTCAGAAGGAATAAGAGTTCTTGAATTAGGTCGATCCGTAATACTGGATACTCATTTCAAATATTCACTCATAATTACTCATAATTCAATGGGACTTCTGGAAGTGGGTATTCGCAAATCATTAATCATAGTTCATCAGTAAAACAAATTCAAAATTAGTCATTTGATATTCCGTGAATTATAATGAATTTCAGACTTTTGTTTTCACAAATTATAAGTGAAATTACTTCATTTTGTCACTGAATGAAATATAAATTTATATTAACAATCACAAAACTAATACAGTGCACCTGCCACAACAATAATCTATTCACTACCAAAATGTCCTCCATAATTGTTTATTCATACATTATATTTCAAGCATAATTTCAATAATCTCTACATGTGGAACTTTTCCACGAACTATCAAATTTCCACATTCAACAAAGTATTGGCCTTTCATTCCGCGTAGAAGTTTCCTGCAGGAGTGGGTGTCAAGAAACTGATTGGACTACCCTAAATTAGATCATGTGTTTGAATTAATTGAAGGGTTGAGTGAATTTTACCTTAATTAAGAGACGACACTTCCACTCAAGGCGTTAACTAACGTTTCCGGCATTCTGGGTTTCTCAGGATACAGAATTAAATGGTTATGGTGTTTATAGTTAATTATGGGTTTAATATAATTTACTCGAATCATATCCTGGACAATAAGGCAATGCAGCATAACGTTCCCCAAATAATACAATAATATTCAGTTCCAAAAAAAAGAAATCAGTTAGATCTACTTCAATGTCTTATTTATTGAAAACAAAATATTTCCTACAATGTTGAAACACCTTTGCCTCCAACACTCTGACAAAGTGCTATATGAGGCTTATATCCATAGTAGTGAAACGTTCATTCAGTTTGGGTAAATTAGCTACGATATTCCAGGCAGAGGTATATGCCATTGAAATGTGTGCAAGGGAGCTGGAAAACCGACACCTCACACGAAAAACAATAAAAATATTTTCAAATAGTCAAGCAGCATTGAAAGCGCTTGAATCCAACTGCTTTTAATCCAGAGCAGTATGGAACTGCAGAGACACCTTGAACCGACTAGCACAAGGCAACAACGTTACCCTAGTTTGGATACCAGGTCACACGGGCCTAGAAGGAAACGAAATAGCGGACACCCTAGCAAAAGGGGGGGCCGAAACAACGTTCACTGGGCCAGAACCGGTCATCGGTTTAGCATATAGCACTGCCAAGAATGCTACAACCGCCTGGGCAGACAATAAAAGACTTGAGTAGTGGCTCAGTCTACCAGGACTAGCCCATTCCAAAGGATTTATTGCTTGTACAAGGAAAAAACAGGACTCTGACAAACTTCTAGAACTCAGAAGGGCACATCTCAGAGTAATAGTAGGTTTGCTCACTCGCCACTGCAAACTCAAACACCACATGCATAAAATCGGACTTGCACAGGATGCAGAGTGCCGTCTATGCATGGAGGATGATGAAACGGCTAAACACATCCTGTGTACATGCCCTGCAGCGGCCAGAACCAGATTTTCAATATTTGGCAATACAAAAGTAAGGCCAGAAGATCTGGTAAACTGTTCTCCCAATATGTTACTCAATTTCGTTAAGAGATTGAATATACTGGGAGAAATATAACCATAGGGTGAGCCACAATAGGCCATTGGCCGCAGTGGAGGGCCTTATATGGGCTCACTCACATTTAAACTTAACCT
The DNA here is from genome assembly GCA_958298965.1 of Chrysolina haemoptera. Lineage (NCBI taxonomy): Eukaryota > Metazoa > Arthropoda > Insecta > Coleoptera > Chrysomelidae > Chrysolina > Chrysolina haemoptera. Next base: position 8,685,643 of record OY282594.1, read on the forward strand.
AACCTAACCCACCTGTCTAGGCAAGAAAAACAGTTCTTTCAAGCGATTTATACAAATGTAAAATCAGTCATTATACCAACGTAAGCCTGAAAGAGTTTGAACACCTTTTCACTCATACGAAGCTACTGAAAAGTATTGAAAAACATTCCATTCGCGCTTCAGTTAGAGTTCCCCTGATGTATAGATCATTTTTATTCAATGTCTAAGTAAATACTTCGTTTTTTCCTACACCCATGAATATGATTAATATGTTATATCACTCTGTCAGTCTCAAAACATGCGTGTCCCTAAAGAGACACATTATGCCATCAGTGTAAATAAACATGTGCAGCAACGATTATTATATTAATACCGCAATTCGCCGAGATTAACATAATGAAATATCATCTGATGTAACGAAACATTAAACATCCACGCAAATAATATGAAGTAGCGACGTTTATTCACTGAAACGTTATATGCGAATCGCGCCCTTTGTAGATAATCTAATTTTGATGCAGACTTGCTCTCAGATAAATTGTAATTACCATATGTCTCCCGTATCTCAAGGCCGATGCGTTAAATGGAGATGTGAGTCGCGTAACATATTGCCAGAGAAACGGGGTGTGTGTTTTAGGGATTAAGAACATATTAATTTTGTTTGGAGAGGGAATGAAATACACGACTGCAATATGTCAGATTATTACCGCTACAAAATTTTCAAAAAGTTCGTGGGTTAATTGGGATTAGTCACCCTGGGTGTCTGGGTGACTAATCTGGTTTTACTCGTGAGCCAGTGGCAAACACCTATTAATTGAGCAAACGACCAAAACTAGCGGGACTTGTTAGGACACTAAACCAATTCGAATCGTCTCTTGGCGTTGTAAGCCATTTTCGAGGAATCGATTGAGAGCGAAAGCTCTGGAGCACTATCTGCTGTACCAAAGTTAATTAGATGATATCTTCTTGATATGTTTGGTATATCTGTAGCCATTTCGGCATGACGATACCTCGATGCATTCTGTTGGATCTCAGAAAAACAAACACACTCTTTTCCATAAAAATACTGGAAACCGCCCAATTTGGCTCAATTTTAGTCCCATATGAGGCGAGCCAATGTTTTGCTGGTAGAAAAAGGACAAAGAGTGGAAATGAGGTTGTGGTCGAAGATCCAAGTGAAGCACAAACTTTTTGGGGTGTAGGTGAAGGAAAGAAGATCGAGAGTATTGTTGAAGAAAATTAGTTCGAGTGCATTGCGCGATAAACGAGAGGAAAAATATAACGGTCCCGGGTTCCAATTACAGAGCAGTGGAGTCCTCAGAAGTAGGTTCGATGGACATCAATAAGTATAACAGACTACAGCTGATAAGTGTCATTTAATATTCACAAGATGCGGTTTGGTTAAATTATTGGAACAAGGAAAATGTTTGTACTCAAATGATTGAATCTGGACAAACCTATTCACTTTCAGCAATATGTCATGATTTATCTTCTGGACGGGTTTTGAAGCCCTTGCACGTAGGCCTATCAGGTTGAGCGCTTCATGTTTTGCTTCAGTCGGAGGCACCTCTGTAGGTTTCTCCAGCTGTGGTTTCGGAGGTCCCATGGAAGATTGCCCTGCTGACTTTTGTTTTGGCGTACCACTGGTTCCTTTTTCTCGGGTGCCTGAGTTCTACCTCAAAGGCACCCTTGTAAGTTTCCTTGTTCAGTTACCCCAGCTTTCCTCGAATGGGTTCCGGAGTTTTATGCTTCATTTCCCCTTGTAGGTGTAGTCTTCTAGTCGATTTTTTTGATAGGCAAACCGGGAAGTCACCATGGATGTTGTTTAGCAGGTTCCTTGCAAAATTACGCTGTGTAACTTGTGTATTGGGGTAACCTAGTTTTGCCATCTCCGAGGAACCCTCGGGGGTTCCTCCAGTCGCGCTTTCGAAGTGGTTGGCTCGGTTCCCCTCGAATGGGTTTCAGACGTCCCTGCTTTGGTTTCTTTGGGGGTGTGGTGTGGGTGTGGGCAAAGTTATGATATAAGTATTGACCACGGGTACATTGTGGACAGTTTGTCTCAATCGACACATATTTCCAAAGCTTTAATATCTTGAAACAAACAAGGATTTCAAAATTGAAAATTAATTTATTGCTCCCAAACTTTTCCAAACACCTCTGAGGATGTGATGGGTTTGCTGAAAAAATAAAATTTCAACTTTTTCCTCATGATGGTTTTTGGTGAAGTTCATCAAATCATTCGAGAGAAAAAATTTTAATGTGTGAATGTTTCCTTTATCAGCCGATATCATTAAACTTTTCAATTTTCGAAACATTAAGAATACCTGATTGAATCTTTTCTCTTTATTTCATTTATTTCATTTTACCCTATTCCGATGAAAATTGGGATCAACGGAAGTAGATATGAAATTTAATTTCTGTACCCATATCGGATTCAGTTCGTACACAAGCCATATAATCACCCCTTGACCATGACGACTATAATCATTTCACGATTCGATTTGAATTCAAATTCCACGCATACCCAACACTTTTTGTTCGGAGATTAACATTCGCGAAACATTACATGATTTAGAGTAGGCGTTGGAATGTTGGCAGCTATTTTGGTACTCATACAATTTTGATGTTTCAGTTTTAGTCGAATGAATGAATGTCGTCCTCCAGTTATGAAAGGGTGTGGGTGCTTCAATTGAATGCCTTGTTTTCAAACAGGACATTGAATTTGACATGGAATTCAGGGGAAAACTAACTGACATAAACAATGGTTATACTCGAAAGTTATTTCAGACTACCCCAATTAGACTATAAGAGCATGAAATTCTGAATTTCAACATATATTATTTATCTGAACATGAAAAATGGTTTAATTAGTGTACATACTCGTCGTGGGAAGGACTTTTCTGAATTAGAAATGTTTTCCATGAGTAAACTTTTTCACAACATCGTGAAATTGAAGACCTTACATTCATATTCAATAGCACCAATTATATTTATTCTCTCACTTATTTTACTATATCTGTGGATTTCAATTTCCCTTGGTATTTCAAGGACTAACCAGACGTTTCACATCAGAATACCAAAGGACACCGCACACTTTTATAGGGAAATTGGCCTCCTGTCGAATCGGCTGAATTTTTGATATGTTGTAGTCCAAGTCATTCCAAACAGAAAGTCCAATTGGCAAAACTTTTTCTATAGGCTAGTTTTGACGGTAGAGGGCGTTGAAAATTCTCATTTTCTCTCTGTTTTCGGTGACAATGCAATATGACATTTTTGTAATAGAAAAAAAGAAAATGGCGGCTCCATGATGGCGGACGAGATTTGTGATTATGGTCCGATTCAATTCAAAGTTGGTATGATGAAAGGATTTTCGGGGTCAGAGATTACAATGTTTTTTTCAATATTCATAAATTCAAAATGGCGGCTCCAAGATGCTGGATGAGATTTGTGATTGTGGTCAGATTCGATTCAAAATTGGTATGTCAAAAATTTATAGATTAAAGATGTCGGCTCCAAGATGGCGGACGATTTTTGTCATTATGATCTGATTCGATTCAAAATTAGTGTGTGAGGGTTTTTGGGGTCAGAGATTATGAGTTTTTTGTCAAAATTCATGAACTGAAGATGGCAACCCAAAATGGTGGCCGAGTTTCGTGATTACGGTCAGATTCTATTAAAAATTGGTATAAGAGGGTTTTCGGGATCGGAGATTTAGATTTTTCAGTCATAAAAAAATATGTAGTTTAGAAATACTAAAGAACACGCTTTACTTCCAAAATGGACTAAAAAGTAAAAAATAATTGACAATTCAATGTAAAAAAAGCATAGGGTGCTTGACGAAGTTCTCTTGAGCTCTTAGACGCTCAGTATTGTTATATTAAATTAAAAAATATAAGAATGTAGATCGGAAGCACCCAGGCTTTCTTCACATTTTAGTAATTCAATTGTCAAATATTTTTTACTGTTTAGTCCATGTTGGAAGTAAAGCGTATTCTTTATTACTTTTAAACTACATAATTTTTCATATTATCCAGTAGCCCATTCTCGAACAATTTTCAAAACGAATCTGGACTCTAATATTTTCATAATGCGTTAAAGTTCCATTTCAAGTTCAATACAGGGCGATACGAAAAAAATTGGGTTGGATGGTGGAACGAATTGTCAATTATTTTTTACTTTTTAGTCCATTTTGGAAGTAAAGCGTGTTCTTTAGTATTTTCAAACTATATAATCTTTTTTATGACTGAAAAATCTAAATCTCCAACCCCGAAAACCCCTTTATACCAATTTTTAATCGAATCTGACCGTAATCACGAAACTCGGCCACCATTTTGGGTTGCCATCTTCAATATAATCTCTGATCCCGTAAACCCTCACACACTAATTTTGAATCGAATCAGATCATAATGACAAAAATCGTGCGCCATCTTGGAGCCGCCATCTTTAATTTATAAATTTTTGACAAAAAATTTGAAACATATGACCTAAAAACCCCCCACATACCAATTTTGAATTGAATCTAACCACAATCACAAATCTCATCCAGCATCTTGGAGCCGCCATTTTGAATTTATGAATATTGAAAAAACATCATAATCTCTGACAACGAAAATCCTTTCATCATACCAACTTTGAATTGAATCAGACCATAATCACAAATCTCGTCCGCCATCATGGAGCCGCCATTTTCTTTTTTTTATTACAAAAATGTCATATTGCATTGTCACCGGAATTAATTACATAGACACATACATACATACAAGTGAAGCTGATATAAGTGTGTTAATAACAAGAGTTTTATCATCAACTTGAGGTATTAGTTTGACCATACAAGATGGAACACACTGTATAATTGACCATGTGTAATGTCAACAATGAACAATACTTTTAATATTTTCTTATACTGATGAATGTTTATATCTTGATTACTCAGAATAGTGAAAATTATTCAGGGTAACGTTTTTTGTTGTTTAAAAACAGAGAGAAAATGAGAATTTTCAACGCCCTCTACCGTCAAAACTAGCCTATAGAAAAAGTTTTGCCAATTGGACTTTTTGTTTGGAATGACTTGGACTAAAACATATCAAAAATTCAGCCGATTCGACAGGGGGCCAATTTCCCTATAGAAGTGTTTGAAAAAAATCATTAACAGCATAGGACATACTGGAAGACAAGCAAAATATTGTTAGAATGACGAAAAAACAAATTGGAGTCGACAAAATGGAGAAGGGTGGAACGAGGTGAACTTTTAGGGGTTGAAAGTGGTATTTCACGATCTTTCGCGATTTGCAACGAAAGTTGATCGAAAAAAGTTGAATGACTAAATTGTTTATGATAAAAAGATCTACAACTTTTGCGTTCCACGTTTTTCCACATAAAAACCGATTTTTTAGTTTTAAATTTTTTTATCACACATAATTGTTTTTCACGAAATTCGTTGAAAATATAAATTATTGTGTTTCAAGTAAGCTGTAATTTTTTTGGAGTGAAATAAAGATTTTTTTGGCAAATTCCAAAAAAATTACGAATGCAGATATGGCATATCTCATGATCTACAACGACCATTTGCCCACCTAATTCTCATTATACTCTAAAAATATACAGAGTGATTAGTAATCTATTACTTCACAACGAATCCAGACGCCTTTGATTATTTGTAAACTTGCCTACTTTGTTTCAAATGAAATTACCAATTTTATGTTTTGTTATTTTTGTCTCGCTATTTCAGTAAATCCCAACTAAAAATTATTTTTTGTTTCAGATTCCTGAGCGTGAAGAAATGGCTTCTGCGAAAGAAACACCAGATAGAACTGGCCCGGAAACGCGGCTGGAAGGGTTACTGGGTCTGCTTGAAGGGCACGACGCTCCTGTTCTATCCGTGCGACTCGCGGGAGGGGCGGTCGGTGGAGGCGGCTCCGAAGCACCTTATCATCGTCGATGGGGCGATAATGCAACCCATTCCCGAACACCCCAAAAGGGATTACATTTTCTGTTTGAGCACTGCCTTCGGTGACGCCTACTTATTTCAAGCCCCGTGCCAGGTAAGCACAAAACACAAAAACACATCATCGCAGTGTTGCCAATCAGTGTATAGTTATACGATTTTTGTATATTTTGGCTTGGGTGTGTCTGATTTTCGTACCCTGAAAATTGTCGTATAATTCCGTATAATTTCGTGATGTTGAATTTTAGATGGTAGATGATCGATTTGAAACCCTAGATCTAGATGGCAGTGGTGTATAAGACATTAGACATTAGTGTTCGGAGGCGGAAGTACATGACACAGACACAGAATATATGCCTGTCATACGTCATTGTAGAATCAGTTATATTTTTTATTTCTCTGCCTGTTTTGTGGAATCACCGAGCGTTTATTTCATGCTCTACTTCTGTGATATGTGACTGTCATACGTCATTCAGTAATGGTTTATTTAAAATAACCGAAAATATATCCAAATGCGCCACATTGGAAGCCAAGGCCAAGAAACTGAGAGAGAAACTAAGGCTTGTTATGGCGTCATCAGCTAAAACGCTGTCAAATACACTGAAATTTCCTCGACCAAATCGAGAACGGCTTGTGTGTATAAAACCGTATAATCTGATTACAACTGGCGTATAATTTGACAATTTTCTATCGGCAACACTGCATCATCATCCAGTTCACGTAGTTACCCAACACGCCCCCTCAGAACATAGTGTTCAGTTAATGATGCTCAATAGAGAAATTCGACGGATTGAAGGTATAGCAGTGTTCCTTACGGGGTGAACAAAGAACATACTATGTGTGACTAACACGAGTGAACTAATACTTTGGCTTATGCCTGGCGTATATTTAATAGTAGTTAAGCTCCATTTTCAACGTTCAAAAACCACTCTACTTCGACCAGTGTATGTCAGGTTGGCGATAACATACATGGATTCTAGTTTGTAAAAAATAGGATGGATATAACTCTTGAGTGAATGAAATTAATTCGTGAAACAGATGATGAGGATTCAAACGCAACATTGCCGGCTCAGGAGGTCCTGTCATAATTAATATCATATGTACCACAGGTTTATTTCTGTGGGGTGATGAGCAGGTACACATTAACTCATAGAACACGCACAATTAATCAGTTGGTTCAGAGCTGATTGGTTCTACTAATTAATTATGGGTCATGTACCTCAGTGGTTGAGACTTTCTCGTTCGAAACCAGTGATTGCTGGTCGGCTAGGTTCGAATCCTTAGCGACTACAGATTCTTATCTGAAGGCCCGAGAAAGTGCTAGGAATCGCACGTTAAAAGGTAAGACCTCGTTAATCCTTGGCTCGCACAAGTTTCGACTTTTGGGGGCTGCCGTTCGTAAGGGGACGACAGCTGGTTAACGGAAAGAACAATTTTAAAACAACAACAAAAACAATTCAGTAATCTTTGGTTTGATTCAATTATTCACTCAACTTACAAAGGAAACTCAAGTAATAGTCTGTTTTTCATTTATTAAGGCAAAGGAGAGAAAAATAAATATGAATAATTTGACTAGAATGTTAATATTTAAGAGAGAAAAAAGAAGGAAATTTACTTCCTTCATTAACGTCAAAATAGTGAAAATTACAATGAATATACTAAATCAGACTGCTAACAATATTTCGTTAACTCAACAAAAAAAACTATCTGATTGACAATAATATACCTAGCGTGTTAGCTTACCAAGACCATATTCAAATACTTGAAACTGATTTGAATTCTAATGAATGGTAAAATAATTAAGAAACCCTTCAACTCTGAGAAAATATACCGGTATTCTGAGCCTGAGGCCTTGACCTAAGAATTTTCACTCGTCTTACTGCTTCAAAAATAACATTTCAACTGCTTTCTTGTTTTAAGAGTTCAAGGCATGCCTAGTCTGTCCTTTCCTCTCCAGAGGAGAGGGAGTGGTCCCATCTTTCAGGATTTTAACTTGTAAAATAGATGTCGTTACTTGTCTGATCTTGGTATTCTAAGCCCCATTTTTTATTTTCTACATTCCTAATTAACGACATATGCTTCCATCCGTAATGCTAGTAATGTACAAAGATGGTTGAATCAAATTTTTCCACTGAAATGTATTGATCGCACTAGCCTTATTATTCATTGGCCTCCACGTCCACCTGATCTCACCCCTCTGGAGTTCAACTTTTGTGGCAATACTGAACAGAGAGTTGATGAAACTAGACCAAGCACTGAAGAAAAGTTGCGACGAAATATGCAAAGAAATATTACCCAGAGAACTGAGAAGAGTTGAACATTTTATTTACAATCATTGAACGTAGAGTCTGATCCTGCCCCATTCCCTCAACTCATTCCAATTTGAACCAATTTTTTATACAGAATTACTTGAAGAAGTTCCTTTTCCGAAAATTGTAACAGGTAGGTATGGCAAACACCCCGCAAAAAATATTAAAATTCGTCATGATGTTATTCAAGACTGGTCCGAATTAAATGCTTGAACCAAAATGTTGTTGAAAAAATGCCTAATACCTTGTCTTCATTTCTGGCATACCTTCTGTGATCGTAGCAGGTCGTGAAAAGGTTAATGATGATACTTTTTCACCAGTGACGGTAGAGCATTTCTAGAGGTACATATATTGGAATAAAAAAATAGCTATTTATGATATACGTTCGTAAAATATGACTTTTTTGTATAAGCGTGAAGTTTGTTGAATGAATTATTTCACTGTTATGAAAAGAAAAGAATCTGCATGAGTAAAAAGAAATAAATGAATGTTCATCATTCATCACTATTTTTGAATAAATTCAAGATTTTTCTATGAATTTTTTTAGAGATTTTTCGAAACAAAGAAATATTGGTTAATCTTTTATATTTTCCGTGACAACTTTTTTGTCCCGCATACAATGAAAATGATTGATGAGTTTGATTGTATGCAAGATATTGTAATTTGTAAAACGCTTGTGTTGAGTATCGGTTATTTTGATTCAACATTATCGTCGATAACGTCGTTTGGATAACTTCCAGTGTTTGCAAGTATATCTTATATGCACAGCTCCATCTAATAATACCATTGATGCGATTCAAACAGTCTGTGATAAAGAATCATTCTGTGCTTGGGGACTATCTTCATGGTTATCATTGTATCATATTCACATACACTATTTTTTTATACGCTTACGATTCGCAGAAGTCACGGATTTTCAAAACCCTCAAACCACGATTTACTGTTTTTTGTGAACACGAGTATAATTTTCCAGACGATTAATGTCTCCTATAAATTACATATGCCTTGAATGGAGTCATTAACCTGATTTCGAAATGAATTAGTTCGTGTCCCATGAAATAAAGCCTTTTACCGAGATATTGCTTATCGATTTTGTTATTTATAACTTCTAATGAAAATGCGAGCTTATGTTCATTCTCTCTTCAGCTCGAACCTCGTAACGTTGATCCTTTGAGATGGTTTCACCAAACATTAAAACTCTATTGTATACATTGTAAACCCCGTCTTCTTTCATTTGCTACACTTCTGTTGCTGTTGTTTCTGACCTGCTTACAGTTGCTGGTCTACACCTTTTTCACGAGTAATTCAGAAAGTGTTACTTGTAATTCAGATTAGCAAATTGTATTTTAGAAAGTGTGAATTGAATTTCAGATTGGTGAATTGTTATTCAGAAAGCGTCAATTGTAATTCAGAAACGTGTGTAAGAGTAAGGAATATAAGACCAATGAACATCAACCAGAGCTGGGAAGTACTCAGTACAAATACCCGAATACTGTACTCTTGAGTACATTTCTGGTACTCTGTTCCCGTTACCCAGTACATTTTATATAAAGTACTCGGTACTCGTACCCGTACATATCGGGTAAAAGTATCCGATACCCGCGCTCCTGATGAGAGTACATTTTTAAGAGTACTTTATTATGCAACCCGTCTTCGCCTGGCCTGTCTGTTTAGTCCAGCATGCCCCACCCAGCAACCTCAAAACTCCAAAGGCTTTATAAATCATCAAAATTAGTTATTATGAACAACAGAACAACAGAATCAACCAGTTATGCCACCATGACAACATGCGCGAAGTAATGTGCAAAATACCTATTTCGCACACTGCATATAAACTATATGGGATTTTCATATTCCATCATTTATTTCTGAATGTTCAACAATAATTAAACAAGGCTTTTCTAACACTTTTCAAATTGTGACAAAAATTTTTATCATCTATTTTTTTGACGTTTGTAGAAAAAATGTGTTTGCATCTCGTGCGCGAAATACTTTGGTGATCGAGAACTGCTTTTTTTTAACGAGGCGCAGCCGAGTTAAAAAAATAGTTGAGATAGTCGAGCATTTCGCGAACTAGATAGAAAAATAGCTATTGTTTTTATTATTATCGTTAATTTTATCCTTTATGGACTGAAAACTACAAAATAGTTCATTCATTATTGATTTGATAGTTCATGGTTATTTATAGGGTGCAAAAAGTGGTGAAAGTATAATGCAAGACTCTACTGGACTGGACTTGCTACATACAACTTGATGAAAAAGTACTTGCAAAAAGTACTCTTAGAATTCGAGTACTTTTACTCGGAGTACTGTACTCGAGAGCATATGTAATGAGTAAAGTACTTGGTACTCTGTACTCGTTCATCAATTATTGGAAGTACCCGGTACCCAGTACTCGAGTACAATTTATCAGTACCCGGCTCAGCTCTGATCAACATAGTTATAATACTTATTGGCCAACAGGCGTGACTTGAAATGCTAAAACTGCAGTGTGGTGAATTGTGGTGAATTGGAAAATCGAAGATTCACTTCAACATTTTCCTTCATTTTGCACCATATTGTTTCTAGCCGGTTTAACATTGAGAAGTACGAACTCAAACGAAGAAGAGTTGCCTCAGTTCCGTCCAGATCGTTTTCAAATATGGAATGGCAAGGTTTTGATTTCCTTGATTTGCCATGATATTTGGATACTTGATTCACGTTCGGTTCTTTAGGAGAATACATACCGATTTTTCTTGACATTCTGAAATACATTTCAGTAATCTGACACTTCCTGTGCAACTTCCAATACTCATTCAAATTACATAATAATCAAGTTACATGCAAAGCTTTGTTCTATCAATGACAACGATAATATGAAAATGAAATCAACAACTTTGATTATTGTCATTTCAGCCATTTGATTGGTATCTAGGGTATTCTAGAGTGAGTTACGCATTTTATTGTATCAAATGTGTTGTTATGATGTTAATAATTTGTGATGAAGATTCAACCCAAAAGAAAGCTTCATATTCAGTTATACGATAAAAGATATTTTCTTTTATTTAAACCCATATTTGAGTTCAAACTGTCATCTTTGAAACCATTAAAAACTTACTAGATTGAGTGAGAGTAGAAGAGAAAAACGAACTATTTTTATGTAGTATCAACAAACATAGTTATACATTTTATCATTACCATAATCACCTCATAATATTGTATATTTTACCTGGTCAATAATGTTATCAATGTACATGATATTTTGTTCTCCAACACCTAAACCTTCAACTTAGAGAACATGAAGATCTATGTACTCTCACATAGGAATTTATTTTGGGCCATATTGTATCGCTTGTATGGAATCAAACGAAGAAGACTTTTCAGTTCCGTCCAGAACGTTTTCAAATCTGAAATGGCAACATCAGAGAATGGATTTTCTTGATCTTGCCATAGTCCTCTTGACTTGATAATTGGATACTTGAATCACGTTCGGATCTTTAGGAGAATAAAGACGGGTTGTTCTTGGTTTCTGAATTACAGTTGATACTCTCTGAATAACAACTTACGCTTTCTGAATCCCACGCTTAAATTTTTTCAAAAAAATCTGAATTTCATTTATTTTTATTATTAATATTATTATTTATTGCTTTCTGAATTATAATTTATTATTCTTTATACACTTTCTGAAATACATCTAATACTTCCTGAATTATAATCGAAAAAGGTGTAGAACAATTAGACGTAGCCACCCCAAAATAAACTACCAATCATGACGAGGCCGGGTGGAATTTTTTTTGTATTTCCCCGCTCCTCTCAAAATATCTCTTAAGTGTCGTACATAAATAGGTACTAATAACATCATTGTAAACTTTGTAAAATAATTATACTCCCATTTATATTCATTAGAGAGTCTGGCGTTTCACTAATATTTCAATTTCACTCAGGCTTGCTTTAGAAGAAAGTTTGGTGAATCTCTTTGATGATACTATTTATCAGTTCTAATTGGTTCTTTCTTTTTTTTGCATTCGAACAAAAGAGCTGTTACTCGTTTCAATCCTTCTTTTCATTTCCAAAACAACTTTCAGTATATTGTGCTGCTGAGAACTTTCCACCATTCAAATAGTTAGGTGGTCAACAGTCAACAGTGATGGAAATGAAGAATATCGATCCTTTATACGTATTCAGTTCCAGGAAAAATGGATTAATTTACCCTTCTACACGGAAAAAAATTCTTGCCGTAATATCCAGAATGGTAACAAGAATTCTGATTAGTATGGGCCTAGCTAAAATTCTTGTTAAAATAACAAAACAAAAATTGCTACAAACGTTTTGATATGGTTACCATATTATATTTTGTAACAAAAACATTATAATATTTTGTGATCGTTACTATATGTTATTTTTCCTACGAGCGTACGGAAAAGTTACTTTTCCGCACGATTTTTACTTTTCCGTACAATTTTTACTTTTCCGCACGATTTTTGTATTGTTGAAAATGAGGATATTTAGGACTTACAAAATGATCTATGAAACTATTCTGTCTTATTACTCATTTTGTAGCATTATTATAAAAACTTAATTATTAAAAATTTTGTTTTTTCATAAATAAGATGGGCAAAAACACTCGTAGGAAAAATATTGTACTCAACTCTTACGGAAAATGTCTTTTCCGCCCTTAACTGCCCTTAACTGCCATCGCGTGCGGAAAAGTACTACTTTCCGCACTTGTTAGGTAAATAACTATTGTATCGGTTACTATACTATTATAATGAGGATGAAAATGCAATATTTTTACCTTGAGTTCAATTTATAGTTAGTTGTGAAAGAAATTACTGTAACATCAGTAATGTTTGACTAATGTTTTCCACACATTTTCATATTGCGATCATGACAAAAATATTTTGTATTTATATCATTTTCATATGGTATTCATGACCATAAACTATTGTTATTCCAGTAAAATCAGTATCGTTATTCGAGCCACATTCGATTGGCTAGTTCAGTTTTTGTACCGGACTGAGAGGAAATTAACTGACGGAAACTAGAAAATAACGTTTGAATCCACACTTGAAAACTCCGGAGAAGTCAATGATGACCCTCACGAACGACAATAAATTGTCCAAATATTTGACGTCAAGTGACATTTATTCTCGTCAAATTTCCGCACATGCGATATAGCCAAAATGCTTAAATGTAAAGGTCTATTATGCTGACTAATTTGGTTCAGTTACAATGTTTTGATGCAGATTTCGATTTCTGATCAATGATTTCCAAGCCTAATTGCCACCACATGCCTACTAATGAGCAGAATTTGCCAATTATGACGAAAGTTGGATCATTGATATTACTGGTACATTTACCTCATATAGAAAATTCCGTTTCGTGTATTTTCATATGCATATGTGAATTATTATTTGATATTCTGCACATATCATCGAATGTTAATGAGTTGTTTCAAATTACTTGTGAATTTTCACCAATCAGTGTTATCAAGATTCAAAAAAGTAAAAGAAAAAAAATATGTCACAAAATGAGTATATAAAATCTCAACTATTTCCATATCGTACTTCTATATATAATTATTAAGTACAATGCATTCAACATGTAGATATTTCAAAATAACCTTATTTCGAAATCGCTCCATACAAAAATTATTAATTCATCTGAAGTCGAAAACGAGTTCGACTCTTATTAATTATTCAATCTTTTGGTGAAAGTTATGCGTATTCCTTCCAATTACTCAAATTACAATAGCTAATAAATCACTAACAAAATGAAATGTGAATTACATGTTCTCATTTTCGGTTTTATGATTAATATGCTGGCTAATATTCCGACGGGAATGAAAATCACTCTGTCATACGAAGTTATTATTCAATTAAATTTATGTGCGGTTTTCGGTTTCGAAAATTGTAATGGAACTGGCAAAATTGCAGAGGGTGTAACGACGATATGTCGCTATTATCTGGCATGGTGGTGTAGTTTAACACTATTGACAGCGTGAATATACATAGTTCAAAATGTATCATGTACATTTTGGATGCGATTTTACTCATCAATCGATTCTTTGTGAAAACTGGAAAATCCGTGAAAAATCACGAATAGTTGTTTCGGAAAAGAAAACCGTGATCGATAAGAAACTATATCTTCATACCCAGTGAGTAAAATGAATTGATGAATATCATCTTCAATTTAAAAAAATCAGACTTTCCAGGCCCAGATGAATGTTTTACTTTCACCAAAAAAGTAATGAATGCATATTGGACCCATTACGTCATATTTTCAAGTGTATTTTTGGCATATGGATTTCCTGAATAGTTTATAAAATCGAATATAACGCCAATATTCAAATCAAGATAAATAAAACAACCGTTAGATATAAATTATTTCACAACAATGTTCGAGAAATGTATTGAAAGTCAATTTCTTGGAAAAACACGAAAAAAAAATTATTTCATCTGATTCCCAATTTTACTTCAGAATAAAATGTTCCACTCAAGCAGTGGAAAAACTCTGGATGTCGATGCTATAACCCAAAGTTCACAATCCCAAATAATTTCGAATTAACTTCAATTATTTGCTCTGACTTTTGTTTTATCATCCGAATCTGAAGAAAAAATATTCACCGACATAATATAAGCATTCATAAAAGACTGTCGTAACTTTAAATACATGAGATAGATTTTCAGTTTTGATATAACATAGTTTAAAAAACATAAAAAAGATCAACCCATCCTCTCTGGGAATATTAGCATTGCTGCCTTCTCAAAGTTTGAAATTTTTGCATTTCTTAGGAGCTAATTAAAAGTCAAAGCTTTTCCTGGGGCGTTGTAATTGAACTAAGGCCCAAGTTTTCATATCTCTTACTAGAATTAATATTAATGAACAATTTTCGACTACATTATGCCATCAGAAGAATTCGAGTTGAAAATGAAAAATGAAAGAATTAATTAAATACTGAATTAATTCATTGGCTGAATAATGAATCCTAAAACTGAAAACTTGCGGTCATCAAAATAGTTTTTATATCCCTGATAATGGAATATCATTCTCTGTCGGTATCTTCTTTTGTATAACTTCTTATGGAAGTTTGAGTAAAACACATTCATCCATTTTGTAAATTATGCAGATTAATTATTATATTGAAAACGGATGAGCTATTCCACTGAAACCCCTTATTCGAGGAAGTCCATTCAATTATATAATTGTACACCTATTGGTGTCTGCTGTGGTTGATGAGTTCACCATAAATCAATTTGAATTTAACTCATAGGCACAATATCAGGAAGATAGTGAAACGCATACTAGCGAAATTTTGCTAAAAAAATGGCTGGTTCATATACCTCTTACTTCTACTTCATCTTTTACTTTTACTTCAGAAACCCAAATAGCATACTTTTTCTGGGCCAATATTGGTACGATATTGTAAAATATTGGCAAATATTGCAATATTGCGAAATTGATATTGGTGAAATATTCTCAGAACAATGTTGGCATCAAAACATTGAACGATATTGATGCCATATCGCTGTAGAACACTTACATTGGGATAATATTGATACAATTTTATGAAAATATTCAAAATTTGGTTGGCGAGATAAACATGTCGCAATATTGGTCCAATATTTATTTATTTATTAGGTGGACATTATACAAGTAATAATGATGAAATAATCTGGAAGCAATATTGGCCTGAAAACATCCAGTGAAATTGGTACAATATCATTTAGTTATATTGATAAAATAATCAAAGTGAATATTTTGCCTTGAAAACTAGGAAATATTTCCAAAATATATCGAATAACTCGGAATATCCACAATTATATTTCTTCTTTAATAAACCATAAAAATATGTTTTTGAATACAATATGTGTGAAGACATAATTGATATATTTTCTTAGGATTCATCTGACATTCAATATATGGAGCCAACTAACGATTTCTTACCCAGGTTTGATCATAATTCATTTCAATATTGTTAAGTGAAAGGTAATAAAATTCTTTTTGAAATCCTTAATTGAGGTAGCATAGAGGTCAGTAAACAATCTTTTAGAGTTCCTCCAATTTTTCGGTTATTTTGGTTATTTCAAAGAAAGTTTGCAAAACGATTTATTATTATTTGCTGCATTCCTGCATGCAATTTCGACATATTTAACACAGTTCAAATCGCAAATGGAAGAAACATGTATATTTTTGTACCAAACTCATCAATTTTGACGGAAATTAAATGTATAAACATATTTTGAGTGGACATTGACTGGATAAGATTAGAGGCAACTAAAGGAATCGATCGATTCTATTACGATATCAATAAGAAACGTCGATACCCCTTTACACTATTTTATTTCTCATAATGACTACAGAGACGTTCCTCGAATTCCCTTCAACTCAGGAAAAACAAACAAGCCAACTCGGCCAGTGGAACAACAATAACAAGTCGTTACTCCAAAAATAAAAGCTGAACTCGTTATTTTTTGTTGAAGGTTGAACTGGAGAATTGGGTAAACAGCATCCATAGTGCCTGCGCTGCAGCTTTTGCGAGGCATCGCGGCAAGACTGGGACTCTGCATTTACTCCAAGAAGAAATATTTCGGCTCGAGAAAGCTATCGAAACGGTGAGTGCATCCAAACCAGATTAACTCCAACGATGCGATACTTTGTTTGTCTTAATCTTAAGAAATTAGAGCTTCAAAATGGAATATTATTCATCAAATAACTCTTTTGAATTTTCCCAATTGAAATTTAGTCTCAAATTTATTGTTACAATGCATTTCTCTCTGAGAAGAGTTCCGGTTGTTATTTCAGTTCAGACTGTGTAACCTGGGGGAAATATTTTCAGTCTGACAATCTGAAAACTGACAATCAAGAACAAAAAGAAATCGTAAGAACTTTTCGTAACAATTTCGGTAAGATATTCAAATTCGATTTTTTCTGGTTGAATCTGTCGCACTCTCACACACCCTATAACACTTAGCTCCGATCCACATAAACAATTTAAATATTTTCCCCAAAAGTGTACACATGCACTTTTTTTCAATTGAAGTTGAACCATAACAATAGGAAATGAAAAACGCAACAATGAACTCGAAATGCAACATACCCCAGTTAAATACATCACTTGATGTTTATTCACACATTACCAAAGCATCGGTTATGAGCTGGCAGTTCAATATTTTTCACATTCAAACTGTAAATTGAAAATTCGACACGTCAGCCAAACTAACAATATATACGATTTGTTGAACCTCACAACCATTCCACCAGAATTCTGTGTAGCTTTGCCAGAAAACGTTGAAAAAGGATTGAAAATATTTATTTTGCAAAGTTGTAAGCCAATTAGTACCGTATGGAAGCTGCAGATATTCCAGTTTGAATTGTTTGTGTTAGACAAGGGATCAATTTCTCAATTCGTAGATACCATTTCATGAAAATAATTCAGATATATTTCGCTTGATGACGAAATATTTTTGAAGCAACGGGCAGCGAATTCAATTGGCGTAGTCTTGTTGTCAGTTTTTCCTGTTCTACGATTGGAGTCCTATTACCTTGAATTCTGATCAAGGACATTCTTTTTTATCACCTGGTCATATCGCCTTAGACATAATCATTCCCGTCAAACTATTGTTAGTTTTTAAGCTATTCTCGTTAAAATGGATTAGTTACTTTGAATGAAATCTCAACAGCTTCTTCATTCAATATATGTCGAATCACACATCGTATTTGTTCAATAAAGAAAAGTCACTTATTTGCATTTTCCAAATTGAATCAAAGAAACCGTGTAACTAATATTCTTTTCACACCCCTTCTATTCTTTTTTCCTAACCAGTAACAAGACCATGATCTTTTTTGCTGTCTAGATCATTACCATTAACCCTCACCCTTCAAAGAGATTCGTAGAGAATAAAGCAATTAGAATGAGAATAAACGCGAGAAGAAAACATTTTTGGGACCTGCTTCATTACACTATTCAAGCATAAATTTCATTTAAATGTTCATTCAATGCCATTTGGATTATTTTGTGGTTTTTTACTTGAGCGATTTTCAGGAATGCTTGGATTTATATTGATTGTCTTTCGGGATTTGGCTCAAAAATAACGATGAATCACTTTCTTCCAAACGTACAAGGGGCGTTGAGGAAACTCTTCATATTCAGTCGCATAACTTCGAGTAGAAATATTGAAAAGATCATTTGAGTGGGTATATGAAATTTTGTAGTGCGAGCGTAGCGAGTACTATAATAGATTCTCATAATACATACCACCTAAAAAAGAAATTAAAGATACAAATATTGAATATTATAGTGAAAATCGAACACTAATTGATGTCATAAAAAGAAAGGTGGCTCATTTGGGATTTGAACTCTCACCCCCATTATCCGAAATCTGAATGTTCGCTCACTCGGCTCACATTATAATATGATGAAATTACCAGCTATACAAACTTCCTGCCAACTATTCGAAAGTATAGAATTCGATTGTCATCAATTTTTTTTTTTGAAATTAGCGGTGTCAATGTCAAATCATCATCACTACTACTACTCTTTTTGACTCTTTTTCGAATACTTATTTTTTTTAACGAATTTTGTAAATACTGATGTGAAATGTCAAATTATTAGAACGTTAACGAACTTGATTCTATCTTGTATTATTTATTATCATAAAAATGACAGTCTAGTAGTTCATGAAAGTCGTGGGAAATGCAATATCCTGTATTGAAATGATCATTACGGTACAGCTTGCGATGGAGAAATGAAAAAGTGTTTTGAAATCAGCCTAATTCCTTGATCGATAAAGCGCATAAAATGAGCATATTTCCATGTGGTCGTAGAAAAAATGATTTACCCAAGTCTCCTTATATAGGAAATATGTCGGTTATAAAGTAAAAACTAAGAAGTTTTTTGTATGTTACGTTGAGCTTTATTTTGCATATGGGCTAGGAATAACATTCAGAAACCTTTTACCAATACATTTTTCTGATATTTTGAGAAATATCCCCATGTTTGAAAAGTGTTTGACAAAAATTTAAATTTGACTAATGCTGATCAGTATTATTTCTTTTCCATTACTATTCATCTCGATCGAAATAGAAATTAATGCCAAAGTCTGATTTCGACTAAAGCTATTAATAAAAAAAAATCCCATATGACGCGGACTTTACTGGCGCAGTAGGAGATTTTTAGAAAATATGAGCGTCACATAAAGTTTTAGCTTCAATCCTATCGAGGATCGGCTGACGTATTTAGTGATTCTGAGGCCTGAGCTCAGAATCTAGCAATTTCTTTGCAATGAAAATTCTAAAAATGAGCTGAATCGATAAAATTTCTTGAGTTTGGGAGGTATACTCTGGAACTGCTTATTTCCATTTTCCACATCAGAATCTTGAAGTCCAATTCTTAAAAATGCAATTCAAGTAAACATCGGCACACATGGTTGAAAATTTTCCAATTATAAAAGCAAAATTTTAATAATTTTATGAATAAGGATTTGATGTTAGATTTTGTGGAGAAAATACGTTTTTTACATGGCTAAAGTAAAAGCTTAACCTTACATAGTACAGAAATGAAAAAATATTCGACCAAGGAAATACGTACAAGTTTAGAATATAAATCTACCAATTTGCACTTATAAATATACGGTTTCGGCTTTTAAACCATTTTCGAATGTTAGTATGAAAGTCAAAGGTCTCAAAAATCAAACCAAGTACCAAAATTAGGCAAATGCTATTCTTCTTCATCCAATATTTCAACATGAAGTTCCACACACTGAATGAATCATCAATCAAACAAGTAATTTAAATATATTCACCTGTTGGAACTCAAGAATCGAATCGAAATCATTTAATTTTTCAAGGTGAGTTCTTTTTCAGAAAATTTTTGCATGTCTAGGTTTGAAACTTATCTGTTTTATGTGATTTTTTTAAGTAATATGAAGTAAACCAAACCACTTATGCGCGTTTGGAAAATTGCTTGTTTAATCGCTTTAAATCCCAGAAAATATTTATATGTTCTGTTGTATTCATTGTTTGATGTAATATTTCATTTGTACATAAAATATAAGAGGGGTGAGCATTGATATTTTGTGAAACACAAAATCTGTTACCCTAAAATAAACCTGAGGCATGGACAGTTTCGAATAATAGCGATATAAAAGTGGGTCCATTCGATTTAATGTTGGGATTGTGTTTTCCGACGCAACACGTTACGGAATGCTTGAACATTAATTTTTATCACCTATGAAATTTTGATAACGATGTCACATCATATTTCATGGAAACAAGAACAGCGTCGGCTTGAGTTATCTACGAATGAAATAACTTGCAGTTTATGGAAAATAAACCCTTATTATGTATTATTATTCCTTTACTCTTTCATCATCATATTATATATGGATATCAGTATATATTATATTCTGCTATTCTCTCAGTTCCTCAATTTTTTATACTATTTAGTGTCTCTTAGATTCTGATAATTTTAGATTATTTTCTTCGTTATATATCATTTAAGTCATATTATCATTGAACTACACCTGATAGATTTTGTGAAAAGACTCTAATGGAAAGCGAAAATTCTTATTTTCATTCAGATAGCTGATTTTTTCATTTATCTCTAGTTTCCATTGAAAATTCATTAAATAAATCAGATAGGGAGAATGTAATTCAAAAATATCACCCACCGGAATCGTTCATTTCATTGAAGAAAGCTTCGATTCTCTTACATTTTTGTTGAAAAAAATCTATTTCGCTTTGCCAGGCTCTTCAGAAGCACTTATACACATCGAGGATGGAAATAATGGAGATATTTCCTGTTCATATTTTCGAACAAATATCAATGCCCATGACAGGTTTATGCCAAAAAATAACTTTCCGTGTTACCGCATAATTTCTTCTGAAGAGCCTGTTCTTTCCAATCCTACCAATCTCCCTGATGAGCTTGGCAAAGCGAAATAGATTTTCGTCGACAAAAATGTATTGGGGATTAAATGCGAGAGAAGCGAACTTTGCTTCAATGAAATGAACGATTTCTGTGAGTAATATTTTTTAATTTCATTCTCCCCATTTTAATTTATTTGATGAATTTTCAATGAAAACCAGAGATAAATAGAAAAATTAACTATCTGAATCTTTCTGAATCTTTTCACAATATCTATGTAGCGATGTAGTTCAATGTCCAGCGTGGCTTTAGCCGGAGAAGTAGTTGTTTTCTGTTACATTTAACAAAAAATCATATTTTTTATTTTTCAATTTTCATGGAGAATGTTCCCCTTTTTCAAATATTAGTTAATTTACTATTCAGGCACAAAACGATCTCATATATATATATATATATATATATATATATATATATATATATATATTGAAGTAGGATTCCTGAAACAAAAGAATCTTCCTAATTCAAAATCGTTTTTCTTTGAAACATATTTTGTCAAATAAGGAATTTATATAAATATAATCTTTTGAATCCTTCATTTCCAGAATTCAGTTTCATCTCATTTCCCATCTCACCTTTCCATCTCCGGAACACCAAAATCGAAAGTAAATAAGTAATGTAATATGAATATTCAATTGAAACCTTTCCATCTATCGAATATTTTAGGAAACTAATGTTACACTCCTTTGAACTTCTGAAACGAAATAGAAATGTATGTGGAAACCGACATCAAAGTAACATAGAGCTTAACGTATAAAAACATGTTCTGTGTTTCGAATATCAATCGTATAAAAGATGAAGATTGCGTATATATGTTTTAAAGCGGCAAACAAAGGGTTTTCAAGCTTGTATGATGGTTCATAAAAGTCGAGCGAGGTTATTAAACACCCATTATCGAGGTTTCGCCTATTATTTTCTCATCACCGTTACCCATTGGAAATAAACTAACATCATTTTCACATTTTTTCAGTTGCAATGAAATACGTTTTATACGAAAATGGAACAGTTACAACATGTTTATTGTTTCATTTCAGTTTGAAGATAACGTGTTTTTGAACGACTCAACTGTAGATAGCTTAATTTTTGTAGGTTGATCTGAATGTATTTTAATGCAAGAAAAGTAAGGTAATAAATATGTTGAATACTTTCATTGTGGTTTAATATCTCCGATCGTAAGTATGTACTGACCGCCAGACCGCCAGAGTAATGAGAGGAACTTCATATATCTTTATATATCTGGCCGTACCTAACCTTGGTGGGTGCCATTATCGTTTGTATTCTTCTAGAAATGACCTGTTATTGATTAATGTTTTCCGCACAGTCCTAATTCCAACGATAGGTTGACTGAAAGATTTGTTGGCCTGGATGTGTTCGGACTCTATACATTTTCTTTTGAACCAGTGTTCTTCCTTATTTAAGATATCAACTTCTTTCCATTGGAAGCGGTAGTGTTCCGTCTTGACTGTGACGCCTCTTACCGTCGAGTCCAGCGTTTGTGTTCGTCTACTCCAATGCTGACCGGTCTTCTCACCAATGAAGCGGCTTCCACTTATTCCCAATCCTTTCAAGTATTTCTGATATGCCTCTGATGAAAGATAGGAAGACAGCATGGCTTGATTGTTGATCCTCGTAACTCTTTTTTCAGAACGTCTTCGGAGTATATCTGGGTACCCGTTCTATTTCATATACAGTATCTGAAACTTTTCATTTCATTATAATACCACATAAATAAGAGAGACGCACTACTGTGCGCCTATCCTGCTACCCCACCCACGAATTAACAGCTCACATCGATATCCCTTCCTCGAGCGATTAGAGGACAAATTGTAATGCTCTCTCAACATATAGCAAGCTATTCTTTACGTTCTCATGAAACCACCATACCCAAGATGAAAACTTTCCGATACTGTATATCTCACTAAGTTTGTTGAATTTTCAGTGGCTTTTGCTGCTAGCTGCATATGGTCCTTGCACTTTCGACGAGAGTTTTCACCTCTTTTCTTTTGGTCGATGTTGTGTGGTTTGAATCGAAGCTCGGGCTGTTTTTTTTTGTAGACTGCTGCTTGAATTGTCTCCAATTATCTCGACTTCGACGCCTGAAAACGAAAAGACGCCATTATCATTCTTTACGTGAGTCTAATTTTCTGATTTTATTGATTTCTTTCAGGAATTTTGCGAGGTGTAGGTTTCCATGGTCCCACAAAATGACGTATCATCAAAACGGACCTAAGAATGAGTTTAGGTTTCTGTTCGCTTTTTTAATGGCCAGGCTTCCGAACAATTTATGTATGCGTTGGCGACAATCGGTGATGATGGGATGCTCATTAGAAATCTGTCTACCTGAAAGATAAACGATCTTTTTCCCGAAAGTAGGAGTTGGGTAAGCAGATTTCTAGCAGTTCCATTATCGCATTTCGATTTCTAGGTATATTCAACGATTTTCCTATGGATCCATTTGTTTAAATGTTTTCTAAATCAAAGCTGATAGGGCGATCTTCTAGTTGTAGATTTACTCTATGATGGTGACAAAGTCCCTCGAGTTCTCTACGTGGGAGTCGCTCTTTTCTTGAAGTGGCTTTTGAGTCGAAAGCAGGTATGGCTGACTTGTAGTTTGTGGAGTTCCTGGGTCTGATTAACAGTCTTAACGGTTTACCTAGCTTGTGAATCATTGGAAGTCCGTATAAATGAGGCGTTTTGCTTACGTGAGGTGTGAGTTGAGTCCTTTATTTGTCAAGTATGTACGACTCGTCCTACTTGAGTGTAGTATATACCGGGTGTCTTAGAGCTTTCAGGCTAGCATAAATGTCAGTTATTCGCTGGTAAAAAAAATTAATAAAAGTACGTGTCGTAGGAGACCTTGAGTTCTCCCAAGTAGCATAGCAGAATCCACCCCTTGACAAACAACCCCTCTTGAATTTTGTTTTTCAAATTACACCCCCATATTTATTTTGATTCGAAATACAGTCCTTTCCATTTCTCATTCAATCGTGGTAGCTAGAATGTCATTCAGAATTATAGAAAATAGAAATATTGATTGATTTGAAATTGTTCAAAATGTTGGCCAGCACTTGACACACATGCTTCAAGTCGCCGAATCGGTGCGCAAGTGCAGGAAGCTCCAATCATTTCCGGACTGATGGTATTGCAAGCCTCTGAAATTTTCTGGGTTAATTCTTCAATATTTATTTACTGAATTTTGAAGGCAACTCATTTCAAATATTCCCATAGAAAAAAGTCCAGTTGCGTGAGAACTGGAGAACGTGTAGACCATCGAACAGGTCCACCATTTCCATTTCAACGCTCTTGAAAGGTATTGTTGGGAAATGTAGTAACTATGGTTATGTGCAGGAGCACCATACTGTTGCCACCACATTTGTTGTCCTTTTTCACCAGGAATATCTTCTAGTAGTGCAGGAATAGTTATTTACCTAACAAGTGCGGAAAGTAGTACTTTTCCGCACGCGACGGCATTTGCACGAACGACGCGGAGCGGAGTTCGGGCAAGCCGTTAAGGGCGGAAAAGACATTTTCCGTAAGAGTTAGGTACAATATTTTTCCTACGAGTGTTTTTGTCCATCTTATTTATGAAAAAACAAGGTTTTTAATAAACAAGTTTCCATAATAATGCTACAATATGACTAATAAAACAGAATAGTTACATAGATCATTTAATTAGCCCTAAATATCCTCATTTTCAACAATACAAAAATCGTGCGGAAAAGTAAAAATCGTACGGAAAAGTAAAAATCGTGCGGGAAAGTAACTTTTCCGCACGATTTTAAATCGTACGGAAAAGTACAACTTTCAAAACGAAAAATCGTGCGGAAAAGTTACTTTTCCGCACGCTCGTAGGAAATATAATTATCGGTGGCCCATCAAAGGGTCTTGAAAAAAATAAGTTCCGATGATAGGTCCATTATGTAAACCACACGACACGTTTACACCCCACATTGTTTGGGAATTGATTTCACCCTTCCAGTGAGGGCTGTCCTGTGACCAACAGTGCATGTAATGTCGGTTAACAGTGCCATTATCATGGAAGCAGTATTCGTCACTCCACAGTATATTATTGAAAAAGATGGGATTGTCATGGACTAAAACTTGAATGTGAACAATGAATGACATTCGTCCTTCGAAATCTATAGATTTAAAAAAAATGTTTCAAACCGGATGTCAGAATCAACCGTTTTACTCGATTGATGATTCAGAATATAGATTAATTCCTCAGTTCAGAAAATGTCTAGGCGAGGACACGAAATAATATTATCGCTGCAAATATGATTCAAAATAATAAATGATAACAGCCGTTTCCATTTGTTTCTGAAAATAAGCAAATTTCAAAGCTACGAATATTGGCGCTCTTTGTGACGTACCCTCCCGAGCCTCATCAACCAATGAGCGTATTCTAATCGGGTTGATTGTGACGCGAAACGGTAATGCTATCGGTTGCTCAGAATTCTCGGGAAACTACGTCACAACAATTTGCAATGGCGCGAGAAAGAAACCATTTGAATTTTGTCTACTTTAAATATTTTTTTCAAGGTTCAATAATATTAAAAGAAAAATGCCAACAGAGTTTCCACAAGCTGCATAATCTATTGAGATATTTTCAAAATTTCGAGTTCCCGCCTATTATCTGACGATTCATTCTAATTTACAATGATCGGCGACATATCACTCAATCATGGAAGCCTATCATCAACCGAGAATGTTTCGACGTTCTCGATAAATAGAAGGGCCATAAAACGATACAGATTGCCGCAATCTGTATCGCCACATTATCTCTTTCTCGACGTCGGCGTAGCGGCGAATTTCTCTTTGTTATCATCCTCGAACCCACTACACAGCCAGCATGAAATAATTCTATTTACTGAACGAAGAAATTTCGGTGCGCTGCGGTCATAATTTGAATTTAAGCGGACCTGCGGGAGCTCCTGCGAGTCCTGCGAGTCTTTTCCGATTCTTGGAGGCGAGCCAAGGTTTTCGAGGTGGCGGCCCTGGCGGCGGCTTTGTTTGTGAATTTTGTTGCGGTGGCGGCGACTGCCCTCAAACTTTCAAGCGTTTTGCGTTCAGTGTCTCATGACTTAGTTCGATGACGAAGAGATCGAAAGCCGGTATTTTGTTCCAAAGGATTGTTTGTTAAAATCCTGTCTCGCGGCAAACTTATTAGAGCGATAGTTCGCAATTTCGCAATCCTTACTCAGAAGATATTTTGTTCTCATCACTTGTTCTGCAGGAAATCACCTTTATTGTCAATCTTTGGCCCAACGTCTTGTGAACACTTTATAAATAATTCTGCTATTATACTCAAGGTAGTGCCTTCCTGTCTGGAAAAAGGGATTTATTCTGTTTATCATGAAGGTAATAACCTGAACGTTTTTAGTTTCAGAAAGTAATACAAAATGTAAAACAACAACAAAAATCTAAAATATAAACTTTTAGTCATAAAATAAAACTAAGTATAATTTTGAACATGTGATGAAGTGTCCTCCTGCTCGTAGAAGAGTATATATGCCTTTCCGCTCACAAGGGAATTTGAATGAATCGGTGAAACTAGGGAATCGTTATACTCGTGCCACGTGCCTGTATATGGATGCCTACAGCAAGCAGTGTAGTGTCCGCTATTGGTAGTCCCGCTGTGATTATGCGTTATAGCGACAGGGGGCTATGTTGTTTGCACTGTAGTTGCTCAAATCTAAGCCTTCCAGAGGAAAATCAATGGTTATATTCAATTTTCCTCTAAATCTTTCTGTTTGAGAGAATCTTTTTAAATGGGTTACTAAAATTTTGGGGAATTTCTGAATCGATAGAGACTTTGTGCATTTCCTTTTTCTTTTACAATTCAAACATGTCAGTTTCTCATCACCATCCATAGTTTCTTCCCTAGTGAATGAATCCAAACATTGCGAGAGTCTGAGTTGGCCTGTTCTTTTTGAAATTGGAAGAGAAAGGTCCCAGAATGTATCGAAAGTGACTGAACAGTGACCACAATGTGTACATTCCAATGTCGACTTCAGCTGTCCAACCTGAACTGAAGTTTCCAGATTCCATCTCAAAAAGCAAATCGTAAAGTAGATATTATCTTCCCCAAAAAGTATTTCTTTTCTAGAACATCGCGGGAAAATTGATGAAGTAGAGTTTTCTTATTTTTTTATTTTCATCCAAAAAGTTTGGTCTACCGATCCATCTGTTATTAACTTGGCGACTTGCCGAAGATATATTCCTCGAGACTCATTACTTCAATGTACAGCAAAACGTTTTATCTTTGTGTGTTTTTTCATAAATTATAAGAATTTCTGCAGTCTTTCCTTTGGTTCCACGATCTTTTCCACATATCACAGTACTTTCTTTTTCATGTAATTTTTTTGTTAAAATCCTGAGGAGCTCATTTGAGAGTTCGTTATATCAAAGGAGATCCAAGTCTACAGCTTACATGAGAGTTGATTCCAAACCACCCTAGCTCAGTTGCAGAAGGCATAATTGAGGCCATATCGTCTGGGTTAGGGGCGAAACAAGGTCATGTCTCTCGAGATTGAAAAATCTTTCAACGTTTACTCCATGACTATCACCAAACTATAGACAAGGTTGACCAATAGGAAAAACCATTCAAATTCTCACATCTTCTGTCACTTTGAAAAAACTCACACTTTATGCAGATCTAATAAAAACCATTAGTGAGGAATCACACTGATCGACCAGGACCGACCGTCCGCGACCGTCCACCTACGACCAAAAGTAGAAGTAGATCAATAAAAACTTTCAAAGTCACACTGATCGACAATCCACGACCGACCATCCACGACCGACCACTAGAATAATTTTGTAAATCTGACATTAATTTGACATTCGAAAGGTTATGGGAATTGTCTGTTCATTTTTTGAAAATAAGTTAAATTCATAATACCAATAGTTTTGCAATTCCTAACAGACATTTTGTTTTTCCGGTAGGAAATATACCTATTCACATGAGTCAAAAGTTCATCTTAAATGTGTGTCAAAATGACATCACGTCAGGATAGTATGACACCGACCAAAATTTCCAGCAGACTACAATTTCGAACATGGTCTTTGAAAAACGGTCGAGGACGATTATATAGTGTGAGTTGTGCGATAAGAATATACGTGTTGGAAATTTTGGTCGTAGGTGGACGGTCGCGGACGGTCGGTCCTAGTCGATCAGTGTGATTCCTGGCTTAGGTAGATTGTTTCTGCTTTCTGCGTACGGCTCAGTTGTAAACCGAATGCAGTATTTACTCATTCGTATCGTACATAATACATTCATTTCTAAAAACCCAATCGAGAACCTGCTCAAAATCGCATATACAATTTACATGCAATGTGGTGAACGTACGAATGTACGATGAGTTCAGCTTCATCCTAAATATTATATAACATGGTTTGTTCCCAATCTCATCGTTTTTCGATGTTGAATAATTTGGAAACGAAGTTGTACATTATGTATATGTACCATAAGATTAATTTTTCATTTTAACTTTCGAATTTTCCCAATTTGTACAGTTGAAGACCTGATAACAACTTCGAAAGCCTTCATTCATCACTGAATATATCTTTTAACTATGTTTTTGATGTTGATTCTGAGCCTTTCCCGAAATCATAGAATAAATTCAACAAGTTAACTGAAAAGGAACAGACCAGAAACTGAATTTGCAACATAAATGAGTTCTATCATTTCAAGTGCATGACATCACACGTTGAAAGGTAAGGGCTGCATCTTCCCCAGCTCGCACAAGTCTCTCGAACACTTCTGAGGGTTGCTCGTAAGGGGACAGCCGGTTGATGAGAATAACAATTTTTACAACACCAATAACAAGTCAGACAAACGAAATCGGTAAGAATTTCTACTGCATAAAGTTCTTTTTTTTATACAAAATTTAATTGTTAATATTAATTAGTTGATCAAATAGCCAACCGAAGATTCATTCAAGTTTCCGTTAGATACATACTAATCCAGTAACGACAGACGAACTCGAGCAAAAAGTGAAGAATGAATTGTAGCACTCTGAAACTCGGCACATGACATCTCGACATCATGTATTATTAGAAAAAAATTGTTTACCAGAAAATCAGAAATGGAACCTAAAAAAAAAAATATTATTTGTTGTTATTTCAGGAAATATGAGATTTATCAAAAACGATTTCGATAGGTTGAGATATAATTCAATTCTCCACAAGAATTATTTTCAGTAATACCTCATGAAATACGCTCGTTTTCTCAGAAAACGTGGTTTAACGCCAACATCACATTTCAGGCTCGCGCTAACCCGCCACTGCAAGTTCAGGCAGGGCCGAAAATTAGATTTGTCAAAACTTTGCTAAAAATTATAGTAGAAGTAAAAGAAAAAATCTGTATCGTTCCTGAAGACTTCTACTTCCTCTTGCAAATATAACATGAGTATCTGAGAACCTAAAGTGTGTTTTGTCCTACTTCACATAACCCTTCTACGATATTTACGGAGGGTCCGAAAGTCATGGATATTTTAGTTGAAATGAAATAATTATACTGAATCAGGAATCAGTACCCTCTTTGGACCATATGCAACGATTTTAGACTGGTGAGACAAGTCTCGCTTACACATGCCAAAGAAAACAATGGGTTTTACTCATGCCTTAGTTTTCAACTTACCCATAATCCCGGCAGTTTCTTCAGTAAATGTTGAAAATAATCTCTCATCCACATTCTACATAAAACATTAAGTATGTGATTTCAAGCTTAAGGTTTGCACTTCATAACAGTGTTATCAAACATATACGCAGGATATGAATAAGCGATGATTTTCAACATTTACCGAAGATAATGCCGGTTTTACGGGTGAGTTGAAAATGAGGCAGGAGTAAAACAAAGTGTATTTTTTGGCATGTATAAGTGGGTCCTGTCACACTACTCTAAAATTGTTGCAGTATGATGATTCCATATTTACTAAATTATTCTTGATTTTCGGATCATCCGCAAACATAATATAATATAATGTTTGAATGTTTTATTTGCCAGTCTTGGAAATATAATGTACATTATACATATATAACATTACTGATAATATCTATCCTATATAAAGTACAGACTTAACTTATTTATATTAATTAATAGTTGATATGATCGCATCAGCTTCACAAGACTATAGTAGTCTGTGCGGGAAGCTGTTGTGATTGTTATCTACTCACAAAGTTTCGTTTGTACCTGTAGTGGGCATGATACAGCTCTTGTTGATGAATCCCAAGTGGCATAATCACAAGGTAACATATACTTGTGCGTGACTTCTCCGTGAAGTGCGACAAAACATATTTTAGGTACTCAAATGCTCGCATATTATACTTGCATGAGAAAGTAGGAGTCTTCAGGAACGATATGAACTTCTCCTTTTCCTTCTCCGATCATTTTTAACAGAGTTGTGACCAATCAAATATTCGACTCCGCCAGACCTTTTAGCAGCGGGTAAGCGTGAACCTGAAATTTTATGTCGGCTTTCAATCACGTTTTCTGAGAAAACGAGCGCATTTCATAAAAAAATTACTAGGGATCATAAGGAGAATTGAATTGTTTTTCACCTTGTTGAGTTGTTTTTCCGATAAATCAAGTACTTTTTAAATCTATTTATTTATTTTTGAACGAAAAAAAATATGTTCTACTCCTGGAATTTTGATAAACAATTTTTTTCGTGTTTATCATGGTTCCAACTACTGGCATACCAAGTTTGGTGGTGCTCCAATCAATCCTTGTCTCAAAATCCAATCGTACTAGATTATACATCAATTAAATTGTTTCGAAGCCACTTCCTGATTATCTTCGTGCTCCCAAAACATAGAGTAGCAGAGTTGCTGAGTACATTGTAATCAATTTCCGTGTAATAGTGTAGACGAGGAATACTAATTACAATGTACACCGCATCAGACAGACCAACTAAGAGTAATGGTCAACAACCGTACAGCTCCGAGAACATGAAAACATGTGGGACCGATTAAATTTACACCAAGGGAAGATAACTCGTGTACGACATATATGAATTCAAAATCAACTCATATTATACTATATCGAGGTCCAAGTTTATCTCCAAACGTGTCCTTTCAACAAGAAATACGACGGTACAAAGGCTTTCCGACGGCTCCAGAAAAACCTGGAAAAAACATTTAGCGTCACGTCATCTTAAAAAAAGAACTATTTCCGTAGATGAATGGATCATTCAATCTGTAAAAGTATTAGCTTCCGTACAGGGTGAACAGCGAACACTCACCGAAAATTATAAAATTTGGGAGTGGTGGAACGCGCCGGCACTGGATGTCAACGAATTGACAACCAGAATCGCTTTCCCTCTTTCTTCATTGAACGTGTGACTGAAGCAGGTGTTTTGAAATGGAGTTTTAGGTTGCTCTCACTAGGAATTGCCTAAAATAAATGACACTTCACAACACAACACTACACCATGGAAAAAGAAGTAAATGTTTGAATATTCCACAATCATATCACATTGCCAGTGTTCATCAAATGTCTGTATCTAGAATAAACAGGGTCTTCAGTAGAATCATCTGGAGGATACGGGCTATGTCGTAGAATGATTATTTTTTGTATCCACACAAGCAGTGGATTTGTTTTGCTATGTGTGTACAACCAAGACAATAAATAAGAAAAATCTGTGATACGACCAACAGTGATTCTCTTTTATTCTGCACTTGGCATCGTAACATGTGACAACAATGTAGAATATGATTTTTAATTACGGTAAATGGAGGACAGGAAGTGTAATAATCGACAACATGTCTCAACGCACTTGAATCAACATATCAACTATAAAAAACAATATGATCAAGAGGTTGATACGATGTAATATTTTAGAAAGCTTCCTCCACTCTAAATTATTATCTTTTACAACCAATACGCTGATACAGTACCATCGAATATCACTTTATCGGCTTATCTGCATTTTCCTTCCCTTCCTAGGCCCTTGTTCACTGTTTCACATCAGATACACGATCATAACTGCTACATGTTGCATATCTACTCCCCATAATTCTGCTGAACAGGTGAAATCGATACTCAGTGATTAATTGAATTTGACGAAATAGAGTTTGGCGCTAGCACCTCATGAATTATGTAGTGGCTCAAGCGATAGATTAATGTAGTTTCAAAAATTAATTAATCCAAAAATCTCCGGTTATATCTGCACTCCACAGTTTATATCAGGTTCTGGAATTCCTTCGAAATGCAATGATTTCTAGAACAATGGATTTGGTTTAAAAGGAGCAAGATAATTTTTTTTTTGGAAATTGTGATTTCCGTCAACCGGCACCCTTGAGCTAGAGGAGACGTAGCCTCAACCTTTCAACCTTGGATTAAGAAGCGAACACTTCACATACGGACCACCATAAGGTCCATATAAAAACCCTTTTTCCCTTGTTTGCATGAAGTGTAGCTCGGTCATTTTGTTAGGTGACTAATATGCTACAAAATTGAGCTTGAAAAACTCCATTTTTTGTTCTGTGTTGATGGCACTACAATAATAATATATTGGTCGTTACAGTACTGCCGATAAAGATCACAATGAAACTCAACTTGAAAAAATCGTCAGAGGGCTTGAACAAAATTGTCGTTGAAAAATTCATTTAACCCCCTG
This sequence comes from Chrysolina haemoptera, assembly GCA_958298965.1. Lineage (NCBI taxonomy): Eukaryota > Metazoa > Arthropoda > Insecta > Coleoptera > Chrysomelidae > Chrysolina > Chrysolina haemoptera. The sequence goes on from OY282594.1 coordinate 8,718,403, forward strand.
TAACTTCTTTGTTATTTTGTATAGATGTTTCGAATTTGGTACATCTATTTGATGTCACGAATGTACAATTTAGCAAAATCAGACCAAATATGACACTTCCAGTTTGACCGGAAGCGCATCAAATTTTTTTAGTTCAAATGGAAGGTGCCATTGTTATTTGAAAATCACGATTTGATAAAAAATTACCTTTCCAACGATATCACAATCATACTTCACAAATTACTGATATTTTTGAGATTTCTATTCCCCTAGTAAGAGAACATTTTCCCCTAGTAAGAGAACATTTTCATGAGAGTGTGCTTTGGAAGATGAAACAATAACATGTGAGTAACAATAATTCATTGTCTAAATTTTTACACCATGATTTGTATGCAGAAGTGAACTATTTACCTAATTTTCGTTGGTCTCTATTTTCAACATCAATAAACTCATTTCTTTTTAATGATAATACAGAATTTTCTTGTGTTGGTTAAAAATTACTATCTATATTAAAATACAAAACATGAACAGAACTACTTATTTTTGTTTCCTATTATTTTTTTATGAAGATAAGTTTGATTCAATACAAATTTATGTATGGTATGGAGAGTATCTGCATCAAAAACTGAATAGGAAACACAAATAAGCAGTGCTTTTATGTTTGTATTTCAATATACAACATAGGTATTTCTAACCCACACAGAAAAAATCCTATGGTAGCAATTGAAAGAAATGAATTTATTTTTGTTGAAAAATAAAGAAAAACAAAAATTGGGAGAATAGTTACGTCTGCATAAAAATCATAGTGTGAAAACTTTGACATCGAATTATTATTACTCACATGCTATTGTTTCATAAAATCTCAAATATGACATCAAATAGATGTCTCAGATTTGAAACATCCCTACATACAACGAAGTATATTAAAACACATATTTTTCAAAAACCTGTGGTATTGGTGGAAATAATACAAGGAGTTTCTATACATTTTTCTCATTCCCTGTCAAGGTTGTCACTGAATAGATTACCATAAAAACTACTGTTCGGTGGTAACTTCATCAAATAACATGAAATTTTGGGATAATACCAACCGATTGAGTACTGTGAAGCATAACTCTTCTATCCAATCTATGCATCCAGGAGTGGACTGGGGAGGTGTTTTCAGATCTTCCTCTTGGTTCCTAAGATGTTCTCTAAGATTTTCGTTTTCGTCGAAGTTTAATGTTGATAATTTTTTAATTGTTAATAATTTCATAGAAAAATGGTAGTTTAATGACGAAGCAAACCCAACCGTTTTCAAAAGAAAAATTATTCGCAAACATTGGTCCCTTCGCCATATTTTCAATGTCAGAAGTCATCGGTCCTTCGCCAAATTTTAAATGTCTGAAGTCTCCGATATGTAATTCATGGTAATAGGAATAAACGCTCGATAAACAAAAAATTAACGCATTATAAAAAACGCGAGCGTAAAATCAATTCACGCTTGTTCAACTAGCAAGCTATGTTAGCTTGATCGGGTTAAGTTTACGTGTCAAGTGTGATCAAAAAACTAATTCACGCATTTTCGACTCGCAAGCTAGGTTAGCTTGCTCAGGCTAGGTGTATATGTCAAGTGCAAGCAAAAAACTGATTCATGCATTTCGACTCACAAGCTAGGTTAGCTTGCTCAGGTTAGGTTTGTGGTCAAGTGTGAGGGAAAAACGAATGTACGCATTTCAACTCAGTTTGCCTTCTTCTTGACTTTCATTCAAACGTTCCGCCATTACAGTGACCAAGCGGTTTGTATAAATTTATCGAGCATCTATCCTTTTTTTTTCATGCAAAGGTGATTTCAATATCAAGTAGTGCTATTGTGCGTTTGCATTATATTATATAACATTTTCAAGTTTCCATTGTGCCAATGTGCACTGAATATCAAACGCTTCATTCCTACCCATTTAACTCAAGTATAGAGTCGTCCAAAAGAAACATCAATTTTTGCAGTTTTTGCAGTTAAATAGGAATGTAACTGTTTGCACATGGATAAATGTTCATTTACCTTCAAAAATCTTGTGTGTCTCCAGGCGGCTATTTTCGTGATGAGAATGCGTAATTTTATTGTCCATTGTGTGCAACTTTTACAACGGTGCCAAGTTTCATTTTGATGATCATGACATCACCAAGCCTGTTTTTCTTCATTATATCAGTCAGAAAAAAAACGAGATATACCACCTTATACACTTTCTAATTAAAATGTTCTATCATAGGTTGTGAAAAGGTTCATTGATTTGTCGACTGTTACAATTGCTATGAAGAAATGAATACTGAATACAGATAACAGGTTCTATAAAATAAAGCAAAAGGAAAAACTTATTCCTTTCAAAGATTTCCAAAGGCTAATTACACGTAACCTGAATGCTTTATTTCACATAACACATGTTTTTGAATGAATATTTCATACCCAATCCCAATCAATTGAAAATACGGTTGAAAGACTTTTTTCTCTCACATATCATTTTCACGAGTTTTCTTCGCCAGCCAATTATTTCATGTAACTAATATATTTCCATTATGACTGAGCCTGTTCATGTGAGGGTGAGTCACTAGATTTATGAAGGAATAAAATGAGATAACACTAATAAATTTTCTCATTTTGGCTTTGTGCGCCAGGAAAGTAAACAAGTTCCGAACAAATTGTTTGTCTGCATCTGCAACACAATGCTTCTTTCACGGTGTTGTATAATGAAAAGCGTCGGTAAAAAGAAAAATAATTAAATTTTATGGTTTTATGTTTTTAATTCCTGTTACCCCAGAGATGTTTATCAATACCGTTTTCAAGTTACCAGCGTTCAGGGCTTCTCAGTACTACACTAAATGAAATCGTCCAAAACTCGTTATGAAACTAAGTATAATTATTTCAGGAACTTATTTCTGGAAAGAAAATACATTTCATATCATAAAAATATTCACCATTCATGAAAAATACATTAATGAAAACCAAATGTTATCTTATCTCTTTGAAAGAGCAATTCATGTATATATTTCCGATATCTTCAACGATTTGATTCAAATTTTGTTTACACACAGGCGTCTTTCCTGAAAAATCGCTATTTTTTACAAAAAACATGTTGTCATGTGGCGCAATCTTGTGAATTTTTAGGGTACTTGCATTGGAGCTCTATGACATCCAAACGAGCAATCAAACCAATGTTAGATCTCTCCTGATAGAAAGAGATTTTACACAAAAAACAACATTTGTTTTCTTCTGTCATGCTAATAACAGTCCTAATAATGTCATAATGTGATAACTACTTGTATTGTTTCTATTGTCAGCAACGTATTTTAAGTTGTCATTTTGTCTTGACAATTTAGGTGCTGAATCTCATATACCAATTGAACAACAACAACAATTAAAGTCAATTCTGGCAGTCACCATCAGCGGCCGGTTTATTCTCAAAAAAATTATTGAAGGGGCGTGATAATAAAATCTAATAATTTTATTCAAATGACTGTAGTTCATATGTAGGTAGGATTGCAATATATCCATTTTTAATGGGTATGTGATCTGTATCTAAATAATCTTCCAAAAATCATGATGTTACAAAAAAAACCCAGGCGGAGCTTGGTGGCTCAGGTACTATTGTATTGTATTTTGTTGAAAGAGTGAGACTGGTGAGACTTCCTTGTATATTCTGTAACAATTCAGAATCAAAATTGGATGCGAGTGGTAAGTGCCGAGCAAGAACAAGAAGGGAGCAATAAAGTTAGTGATTCGAATTATTGGACATTTAAATAGCTTATACATTTCGGATTGCTATTGAGTGATTTTCTCATAAGTAATGTTATGTGCCTATTTGAATGAAGTGTCGATCATTTTTTTTTCTAAGAGCTGCGCTTGTAGAAAAAATAATGTGTGTATTTCTAGCACAAAGTGTCATTGTCGTTCTCCAAAGATTAATCTTTTTGTCGAGCGACAATCAATTACTTTGCGCCCTAAATACACTAATAGCTATTAAAGAACTAAAGTAGAAGTAACATTCATGTTTGATTTTTACCAGAATACAGGATATATAAGATGTTCTAGAAATTACGGAAACAATTTGATTATACTAGATTCACAAGTTTCATCGTTTACAACTTACTTGAAATGAGGGGGAGGAAAAGTTTCCTCCCTAGTTTGAGGGAGAAAAGTATATACTTTTTATATGGGTAGGAGGAAAACAATTTTAACATTTTTTTACCACAAGTATAATCTCAGTGAATCTAATTGTATTATCGATTCATATTTCCAGACGTATCAAGTTTCGGATCGACTCGTAATATGAGCTGTGTTAATTCGTTAGACCCTGAGATTCCCGTAACAGTAATGAAGCGGTGTTCCATTGCGTAGAAACAAAAATCAAAAATGAACGGGCATGAAAAGCCAAGGCAACTTTTATTTTTAGAATTTAATTGTGCCGAAGGCCATTCTTTGCTAAATGATTGTTGTTTACGGCATCATTATGAATGGAGAAAAAGTAATTAGGAGCCCACTCTGAGAGCTCAAAAGTAGGCTTCGGTCGTAACAGTGGCGTCACGAATTCTTCCGTCTCCATTTCATTCTTGGGAAAGCGGTTAAAAAGTATTTACAGTTTTGGAAAGTTTTCATCTTGGTGGTGGTTTCATAAGAGCGTAAAAAATAATATGCTCAGTGCCGGATTTAGGGGGGGCTATCAGCCCCCGGCGGTGAATTTTAAGAGGCGGTCAAGCAAGCAGCAATATAATCGTCGCCGACGAGGCGGCAAGTATATTATATTGCTCCTTGCTTTTTATATGCCGCCTCTTAACTCCTCGCCTTTGAAGCAAATTCGCAATGAGCGACAGCCGGCACCACATCAAAAGGACTTAAGTTGGGACACTGTTTTTGTGAAAATCATAACATTCACTTATCAAGCGTCAGCGGTGCCTCGGACAACACAGAAGCGGCTGCGGTACATTTTATTAGTATGCAGTAGAGGTAATTTCGTCTAACTCAATAACAAGTAACAAAACAGAGTTCAATATTGTTGTTGTCGTTGGTAATGGTAAATATTTAAACTGATATTTAAAAAATTAGTAAAAAGGAAGGTGGTGCATTCTGGAAACGATAGAAGATGAATAAACAAGAGAAGTTGGATATCGACGTGAGCTGTGTCCGGTGTATCGCATTGCCACGGGGTCCGTTAATGTGTCGGGTGGGGTAATAGGAGAGGTGCACAGTAGCGCGTCTCTCTAATTTATGTGGTATTATCATATCATTGCGTTCCTGGTTGCTCGCGTAGATTTCTGTCTATACCCCAGATAAAAAGTTTCCGATACTGTATACTATGCGTAGTATGTGCAGTATGTTGAAATATGAAAGGTATAAGGAAAAAACCTGCATTTTCTGCTATTTTCCATAAATTGAGAGACCTGTCGTATCTTCGAACCTCTGTATCTCGGTAACTATCTGGTCCAAAATACTTTTATAATATTAAATTTGAAGAAAATTCTGTTCTACAACTTTGTGTTGATTATATTTCCTCGAAAAACGCATAAGAGAAATACGCGAAAACTTGATAGATTTACAAAAAAATTGAGGTGTTTCGCCCCGCCCCCAAGTAAGTACAGGATCCTCAATGTCGTAAACTCAGATTCTACACTACATACTATCCAAAAACAAGTGGCCAAAATTTTAATAACCCCGGAAAATTTTCCGGTGATCAAAAAGTAGCTGCCAACTAGCCTTTATACAATTTCAACTATTTATGTTTTTTCTCAATGTTCTTACATGAAACGAAAAATTTCGACAAAACAAAACAATGAAGAATTGAATATTGTCTCCCGTTTGTTGGGAACGACCACCTGCAGACATGACATATTTCACGGTTTGTTTACCACTTCTCCTGAAACAGTTAATGCATGAATTCGGGCAGTCCGAAAAGTGTGCCGAAGAATTTCAAATAAATGAAACGAAAAATTTCGACAAAGTTGAACATTTGAGGCAAAAATCTGTCAGAAAACAACTACTACCCCCTACGAACATTGAATTACATCTGACATCAATTTGTGCAATGTTCCTCCAAGAAGACACAGTTTTGGGTGTTGTCGTTCTTTGGGTGGGCCAGGATAACGCTAATGTTGTCCAACCTATCCTTGCATTGATAAGTGGTAAACAAACCGTGGAACATGTCTACAGGTGGTCATTCCCAACCAATGGAGGATAATATTCAATTCTTGGTACGTATTATCTGTTTCTAGGGTTATATTCCAATTTCATTCTTCACTCTTCCTTAAGTTGATACGATATATTGAAAACGTTCATAATCGGTTATGAGTTTGATTGCCACTCAGAGCACTAAGAATACTCGGGACCTATTACGGCTGATTACCAAAGACTATTGTTAATTTGTGATTATCATTTTTAAGTTTTTCCGTTTTGTTTTTACCAACTTCATAGCGAGAAACACTAAGTAATGGTTTCCGAGGTATTTCTGGATACGCTCATGTTTTTTGTAATTTCCATCAACCAAACTGAAGGAGACTTAATTATCGCATCAAGGTTTCCTTTGCGTTACGAATTTCTTCATGCATGCCAGTAGAGAGCTGGCTTTATTTCCAGTTCCATTCATTTGAAAAGTGGTGCCACTGACGTTTTATTTTTCCCAGGTTGAACGTAATTGATTTCAGAAGTATTTCAAAATAACTATATGAATTATAGCATCATTATTACTTTTTACGGAACATAATTCTTCCACTCGCTCTAATGGAATTATTGAAGGTACCTACTTAATGAAAGACTTGCTTTGGGATGAAATAATTGATGATCTGCCTATAAACTTTTTGAATGACGTTTCAGTTGGACCATCGATGTTCCTGCAGTCGGTTACTAATAATGAAGTTATCAATATAGTATCTAAAGTAAAAACAGGTCGGCCCCAAGACCAGATGGAATAAACTTCGATAATGTCCATTCACACAATATGGAACCACTCACCCACTTCATAAATATAATATACAAAACTGGTGACATACCATTACAATGAAAAGAGTCGGTGATAACCCCTCTTCACAAATCAGGTGGTGAAAGTAATCCTAACAACTACCGACCTATATCTCAATAAATAGTTTCGCAAAGACTTTTAAACATTCCGTAAAAAAACGTCTGATGAATCTTTTCAACATTTATCAAATGATAAAAAAACAAATTGGGTTCATTGATGATTCTAGTACTGAAAAAGCTGTTTTACACTTCTCGAAAAAGAGGGCTCATGCCTTGGAGAACTCCAAAAACTGCTTAGCAGTTTTTCTGGATTTAGCCACAGTGTCACACTCCAAGATCATAAATAAACTAAAATACGGAATTCGTGGACCCATAAAATATTTATTGCAGAACTATCTATTTTGCAGATGTCAAAAAGTAAAAATAGACAAATACACCAATGAACCCTGAAAAATAACCGTTGGTGTTCCACAAGGCACAGTACTGGGTCCGATACTGTTCCTAGTCTATATATATATATATATATATATATATATATATATATATATATTGGCAGAATAAACACCATCAATCAACTGATTTCATATGCAGATGATACCGCAATTGTATTTTCAGGAAAGTCATGTCAAAAAACATATCAAACTGCTGAACTTTATTTAGAAGATAACCACATATGGCAAAATTATATTCTGCTGAGCCTAAATATTCTCATAACAAAATTTGAGTGTTTCACACTTTTAAGTAACGATCAACCGATTCATGAAAAACTGAAAATTCACAAATCAAACTGTTCACAGAATGAACATTGCCCAACCATAGAAAAAAAAAACAAAACTAAAATACCTTGTGGAATGATACTTGACCAACATATGAGATGAGATGAACGCTTTAGTCATGTATACAATCTAAGAGAAACACTTACCCGAAATTTTTTTTATAATAATATATAATTCCCTGGCAGAATCGATCATTAGATACGGCATCGCTATTTGGGGTTGACTTTTGGACAGCAACCTCAAAAGTCCTCAGCCATTTCCAAAGTTAGCAAAATTCACTCATACATTCTTTCATCACATAATCATTCATCGCATATCAATACCTGAAATTGAGACTCTGTATAGTCCTCACATTATTTGATATTAACATAACAGATAATAAGTCCTTAAAAATTTTCGTATCAAGTTTTTCGTTTTCTATTTTCCATTTTGATTATGTTAATTGAATATCGAAGAAAACCTCACATTGCACAGTATGTTATACTTTTTTAAACTTCATACATCTATTGTTCGTATGATTATATTGTAGTCCTCGAAAAAGCAAGTAAAAATTTGCGAAAGCTCGGGTAGCAAAAATGAGTATACTTCTTTTCTTAGAGGCTATATTAGTTGTTTTTATCGTTAGTGTTTTATTTTTCAGGACTATAAATTGAAGCATATGGCCGAAATGCAACAATCAGTTGTTGGTGACTCGGACGCTCGACTACAAATCGCCAACCAAGTCGTGCAGTGGGAAGAAAACCTGGAGCGCCTCCATTGTGAACAATTCAGGCTGAGATGTTATATGGCTAGTTTGCAGAGTGGAGAGTTACCGAATCCAAAGGTGAGTCTTGTTGGTTTCAGACCAATTTTGTAAACTTTATGTGTTCCAATCTTCACGGTAAAATAATATTGGAGAATACTAGAAATTTCAATTGAAGAAGTTCCGAATTGGAAAATAATTTTTTGGCACTCGATCTCAAGGGTTAGCGGTAGGTGTTAGGGCACGGCAGGGCAGGCATAAGGATGGGTAAAGATGATTTGTTACATACTGAAGTTTCATCCCAACAAGAAACCGCTATTTGAAACACCTCGACACGTGTTCAAATTACCAAGTCTTCATCTATCCCTCCAGAAGATGTTCAAAGAATTCTCGGAAGTATATTTGTCACTACGCAACCGTTCGCCATGCAGTGGTGTTGGTTATTTCGTATTAATATGTTCATTATATAAATGTATTGATTGATTTAAGCTATCATTATATATTTAATGCTGTTAACTGGAATATTGCAAGAGTTCATCAATATTTTATACTTGAATATTACCGAAAAGCGAAAAGCATATCAAATAAATGTGTTCATAATATTCATGCGTAATATCCATAATAGTTACGAACAAATTGATGAAACTATAATTTTTTTACGTCTCCTTTTTTTTCATACAAAAAAAGTCTCTTATGTTTTGACGCATATTGTTTCAGTTGCAATGAAAAATTTGAGTTTTGTAATAAAAAATCGTGACCGCGCTAGAACGACAGGTTTAGGTTCTGTGCATGATAGGTGCGGTGTAGGTGCTTTCCCACCTATCCCGCACTCTGAAAATTTCACAACGTGATAGACTCTTCAAAATAAGGCTGTTAAGACCATTTTAACGAATAATTATCAAAAAACGACGCTGTACTGGGGACTAGTATTATTTTACCATTTTTAGCATATGTGTTTGACCCTGTTCATCCGCCATAATTTTAAATATCGTTCATCGTTTTGAATTATTTCTATTTTGACTCAGCGTTTTCGCCATTTATTTGAAAGACACCACCGTCGTTAGTGTACATACATTCGATATTCGGAAGATAAAGCCAAAGTATAAACAAAAATGTTTGTAGTTTATATAGCATTACAAATACTTTCAGTCTTGGGATATGTCATTGGACTAGGGGGCGGTAAAGTAGCGCACGTCAAAGATCTCGATTAATCGGTAATAATACTATAGGTACTTCAAAATATTCGGTTATACATCGATAACTTGTTGCATAATAATTACAGTGTCAGTTTAACAGTTTAAATTAACCGACCGAGAAGCGGGAGGTTTATTCTGTTAAACTGACACGATTCGTAATTGTGCAGGAAGTTTGAGATGCGTAACCCTGAAATATTTTGAAGTACAAATCGTATTTCATGCAATTATTTTTTGAGTCACACAATGAGGTATTATCAGGGGTAAAATAATAAGTGGTATGATTATTACCGATAATTTTTTGGAATATTAATGAATTGCAATCCCAAAGCTGAAAATCCGCAGGACGAGTTGTATTTTCTTGCATTGGGATTGACAATGAATTCCAAAAATTATACGTTTTTAATCATACCATGAATTATATTTAGGACAATATATCGATTTGAAATGAAAAATCGTGTCACCTGGTAATTGATGCTTTACTTCTAGCCGTATTCAACGGAATACTCTTTTCCACGGCCTCATCTATGATACCATCAATGGACATTTGTCCCCAACGATCGCTCATATTGATAAATAAAGATAACTGCTCAAAACACATAAATTTGACGTTTATAATTTAAATCATTATTTTCACTTGACAGATAGTAAAACAAAAACTGGGCAGGTTTATCACCGTGAAAATACAGCGACAAGCTATATTTTAACTGTAGTTCCGATTCTATTGGCAAAATTTGACATCCACTGATTGGTTGTTAAGCAAGGAAATATATTGTCGAAATTATACGAGGCTTAACTCAATTGGACGTTTGGAAAAAAATAATCGCTGTTACTCTCTACACCAATATATACACCTCAATTTTACTGTGACTGTCTTGAAAAATATGAGAGATTGTTCACTGGCATCATATAAGATGCTTCCGAATAAAAAGATGCAGTTGATGAAATAGTATGAATAAAATGAATTATTCCATTTTCCTTTGCATATGCATAAGGAAAAACTCTGACTATATGGGGAGATGTATAGAGGCACAACACAGAAAAACATATATAATGTATTTTAACTTTTTGGGGTATATACCAGATCATGTATTTTGGATTCCTGTGTGTCTCATATAAACATGCGAGAAAAAATATTCTATATTCTATACAGTTTATTCAGGTATGGTTAACAACTTTTGTGGATCAGGGAGATAAATGAAAAACTGCTTCACATATAAAGCATTCATGTTGGTGCCGTTTTGTTTAGTTTTGTGAGTATCTGGAGACGGCAAGTGATCTTACATTACATTTCCATCAGAGAAATCAATACTGGAACACTCGTTAATTTATTTCATGCAAAACCTGAAAATTGATTGAGTTCATAATTAGGAAAACACTTTTTGAGTCAAACTGATTAATTCGGAGATAGTCTGAACAGCGTGTCCATGAGATTTCAGCTGAGTTACTGCCCATTTGATCAGTTTTCCAGCACCTATCCAATACATTCATTTGGTTCTAGTTACTTTGTTCCCAAAAAGTTTATTGAAAATACTCCATTTTGAGTATAAGCACATACTTCATAATACAAACTCAACAACAACTCATTCTAAACTAAATTCATTTTCAGGTTTCAAACTACGTCAAGTACAGACAATTTGGAGCCAATTAATTTATTCACTATCTGGAAAATAATTATTTTCAGCCGTAATGTCCTAATTAGAGCCAAACGGTAGAACATTGGATACAGTAAGAGTCACACTTTGATTAAACTCGAGACTTTATGAACTAACTAGAGTAGCACTTTCTGTAAATAATGAATGTTTTGAACAAAACTTACTCAGCTTTACTTTCTTAAAAAGTGGCATCTACGAAGGAAACAATGTACACTCCACTTCCTTCATAGAAAATGAATCGGGAACGGTAAAAAATAAATAAATATTGATTTAAAGTTTTAATGAACAATTTTGACAAACTCGAAATCCCCTTCTTTCCACATTATCCTACAAAGTGGAAAATTTCAGGCAAACATCTGTCAGAAAACAACTACTTTCCTCTACCAGTATTTTATTACATCTGATATGTATTCATGCAAGTGCTTACTGCAATCAGATATTGAATATTATTTTCCTTCTGGTTGGGACTGACCACCTTCAGGTATGACATGTTTCATGGGATTCCACCCCTCTCATCATTGCTAGGAAGATTAGACAACGTAAGAGTTATTCCGGCCTACCCAATGAACGATAACACTTCAATCCAAAAACAAGAAGCACTCCTCAGTAGCACATACTCTAGGAAAAGTTTATGCATGTTTGAACAAAGTTTGAAAAGTGTGTCGAGAGTTTAGAATGAATGAAACGAACAATTTCGACAAAGTCGAAATCTCCTTCTCTCCACACTATCCCACAGGGGAAAATTTGGGTCAAACATCTGTCAGAAAACAACTACCACCACCTTACGAACATTGAATTACATCTCAAATTAATTTGTGTATTTTCCTCTTGGTTCTACTGATCACCAAAAGTCCAAATTGACCAAACCAAAACGATAATTATGTGGCGTCTTGCTGATGTCATGTGTTTCTCTTGTCGATCAGAAGCGTTTAAATTGGGTACAACGCGAGTTTCAAGATAGTGGTTTGTTGTTGGGATAAAACTCCAATATATTCATTATTCAGAAATGAGTAACTGATAAAAATCAAACTTCAAACATTATACCGAAACAAATATCTCGCCATTGAAATTATCAGTAGTTATACCACAACTGATTGAATTTTCTGTCGATTCATTTCTGAACGAAACTGCATTGTTTCGAGAAAACACCACGAGTCCGCAGAAACATTCAATCACGAGTGGAATTTCATTAGACTATTTTACAAATATTTTTGAATGCGTGCACAGCGTAATCACTTATATTTAACGTTTAACTGTCACATGTACTGTGAACAAATCTGAAAACACCGAACTTGATAGGCCAATCAGAGTTAAGAGTCAAGTTTGGTATTATCGGTAATCCGAACTTGACTAGAGCTTCTGATTGGTTCATTTCGCAAGTGAGTGAAATAGTCATAGTAAAACTCTTAAATCATTTCAGATGAATAATCTTTAGCTAACTCTAGTCGTATGAATATTTTGATTCAATTGTGCGAGCTAGCCTACAGTAGTACCTGGATGGTCGTAGGGAACAGTAATTGTTTTCTGTTGAAGACTTGCCGACAAAACTATCCATTGTTAAGGTTTATGAAACACATCTTTAATAATTACCTAATGATCCGTCAAGTCGTGTCAACTCCTTATGAAACATATTGTCGGCAGAATAGTTGCGTTTCGGAGTTTCATCTCCTGACTTGTTTTCGATTGATCACCAACAATTCAGATAATATATGTCCAAAACACGAGTTAACAATCCACGTCTTTATCCAAAACTTTCAAGCATAAAGTCGGTAGTTCAAAAGTCTCGAGCGTTCCCGATATTTCATAAGCTTCATATTAATAGCTTTCTCCATTCATACTTATGAAATGACAAGAAGGAGTGCAATATATCCTGAGGATTTGCGTTTGAGTTTTTTGTCCATATCCTCACAGCCGTTTGACATAAATCCCACTGAACCTGGTATCAGTTGATTCGTTATTACGATATTTAATCGATAATGCAAAAAAAATCACTTCTTTAAAAGGGTCGTTTACGTCTTAATACCCTCCAGCCCGGTCTGCGTTTTTGTATTCACGTATCATAAAAGTTGTCTTCCATCTCTTGGAACATAACTCCAAAATAGAACAAAAAGGCAAATCCCTTTTCCACAATGTGAACAGTCCTTCGGAAGGACTATCGTACATATCAATACAGAAGGGTGCAAGGAGACGTTAACGCTATGGAAACACAATTCATGCCATGAATTCCGGAAGGTCTCGGCGATTATCATCGTCAAATCATAAATTCATTATACTTCTATCACCATCATCCCAAATCACGCCCCACTTGTGATTTATCACTTCCCTCCCATCCTACGTTCTATTTTGATGGATAAGTATCACCGATCACTTGTCCTTTATGGCACAATACACTCTTGATAGTGAAGTAGATTCTGCCACGCCTATCTCGAGTACATCCGACCTATTAGCAGACTTCCAGACTCTGGAAAAAGTTACAATGATAAATTTTCCACAACATGTACCGTTGAAAGTTTTCGAATAAGTTTTCTTGTTAGAACGCCCCAGGAGAGTTATAGTCTGCCTGTATATTACAATACAGCTGTAAGGAATTCGTGGGAAACGAATGGCAATATAAGAATGTGGTTTTATTGAATCTGAATAAGTAGTCGAGTTTGGGTGTTGTGCCAATTTTGAGGTAGTATTGTTAATTTCGATCATTTCTTTATTACATATCTAACATACCGGGTCATAAAACTGCTAGGATCTATATGAAGATTCAAACTGTTGACAACAGTCCTTGACATTTCTCATATGGAAACTATACAGGGTGGACCACGAAGTTTTGGCCAGGGAATACCTCGGAACTCGAGGGTAGTAGAGAATTGAAATTTTGGGGGTGTGAACTGAAGCAATTGGTTCAGCTTTTTTTTATATTATGTTTCATAATGAGCTTTTTGTTCTCGGTCACTTGACATCAGATTCAATATCATTAATTGGCCAACCTGTATATTTTGGCATTTCTATGACCCTCCCGATAAATGATTCCAACAAACTATGATACTTCTGGTCTAACGCGATTAGTTTGAGAACTACAGGTACTTCAATGTCCTTTGTCCCATGACGTCTGAAACGACCAAATTATTTAGGTTAAGGGTGGACACCCTGCATATTTGGGAAGTTCTATATTTTTTGTGAAAACGAGGCAAAATTATTATCAAAATATGCTTACCCATAAAATACTAGAAGACGAGAATAAAGCGTTATGGTACAGTAAGACAAACCTAGCCAAACATGTTAAATTCCCACTCCATGCGCAAACAACAACGTAAGAAGGCAATCGGGAGGAAAAGTAAAGATTACGCTCGGGTAACAAAAACAGGTATAATCGGATGTACAAATATAGGAACTGTTATATACATGTGAATCCTTTAATATTAGATCAAAACTCCAATTCATTGTGTATTAATTTTTCACAGTCTGTACCAAGATTTTTCCTGCATAAACGTTGGCCTTATCATGAGGTATACGTCATACTTCTACTGCGCGTCATGGGCGTGAATATTTTCGAATTTGCACCAGGATGTGTAGCACTGTACCGGAATGCATAAAAATTTGTCATAAAATTGTATTCTTCACAAAAATTGGTGCATTGCGTAAAACTCGTATAAGAGTTATCAAAATTCTAAATTTCTAAAACAGTGTACAGGGAAGAACAAACATTTGGAATTTTAATCAGGAGTAAACTACCCTCATTTTATATATTATCAAAAAAATCTATCAAGAAAAGTTGTTTATAATTGAAAACAATATTCAAATTTAAAATCACAGCCACCCAATTATTGACATACATAGAGAGTGAAATATGAAATTTGCTCAAAAAAACTAGTAGCAAAAAGTTTCGTATTGACTTATTATTATAGGAATATGAGGGAACTGCCTAAGGTGTATATTATGAGATATTTACTAGTTCTTTTTATGAGAGTAGAAACGTAAAAAAAATTCGGAAAAAATATTTTGTTACGTAGGCGGCTGTGATTCTAAATTTTAATAATCGTTTCCAATAACAAACAACTTTTCTAAATGAACTTTATATTTTCCAGTATCATTGGTCAATAGTTATTGCTTATTGGACTTTGGCGCAAACTTTCAATCAGGAAGACTTTCTCTGAAAAACATAAAATATTCAGACAAATCCCATATTCAAATATTCATTAATTTACATGATGAAATATAAAATTTATCATTTTAACATTCTCTTTTTATTCACCTGTAAAACCATGATAAGGCATAATTTCACTCTCAGTCGTTTGAGAGTTATAACCATATCTTCGGACGCGCCTCGCAAATCGACCCTAATACATTCTTTCATATTTTTTTCTTTCCAGTCTCTTCTGACACACGTATCGCGAGTAACGAAAAACACCCTGAACAAACTCGGGGTATTCACCGTCTCCTCCTTCCACGCCTTCATCTGCGCCAGGAGTCCCTCCCTCCTGAACAATCTACTAGCCGGCCGGGGGGCCACGAAAAGAAGACCACCCATGCTATCCAGGTCTAACAGTGGATCCAGCAGGAGATCGTTACAAGTAAGTATCATGTCAGCCATGCTACGACCTACTGAAGTGAAACTGAAATATTAGGCCAGATAAATTACCTTTTTTTCACGTAAAAATTCCGTACAGGGCGAACTAGGTTGAAAAAGAAAGAAAAAAGGGGCATAACTAATGCACGGACAAAATTTCAACATCTGAATGCACACAGTCAAGGAGGGGTGGGGGATGAATGGGGGTATAGGATTATGGCAATGAGCGCCGTCCTGGTTTAGCAGGACATCTTGTTTCTCTCTTGACAAGCTCACTGTGAACAATGCAGATTTCTTCATTTGTATTAGTGGTTAAATTAATCGCGCAAGTTTTGGGTATTGCTTTAGTTGAAGGGATGGAGTTGAGATGGCGCCCGTGATTTAGTGAACGCTAGGCTGCGGGCGGTGTCTCAGTTTCTGCCTAGACATGGATATTTTGTTGAACCATTTGTTGTAGACATTAGTTATTGTCTGCAGAGACCCCAATTTTCATATTATCATTACCATTTTTTTTTTAAATGACAACATAGTGGCTCGTCGAGTCAGAAAAAAAGAGCATTTCATTACGATTCATTTGATACCGCACACTATTAGGTATCAAACAAAATTTCGTCAACCGACTAAAATATATTACAGTAGATCTTTCCTTTTGAGATTGAAATAATATAATTCGTCAAGTAACCTGTGACCAACACAAATGATATAACAAAACCATCAATCGAAAAACTAATAACATTTCTGTTTGCATAAATGATTATAATATCTTTTTCAATCAATAGTATACAGAATAGTTTCCCAATTTACTTTTGCAGACGTGAGGTAAGATATCGACAAGGTAGGTTTTTTTTTAATACACCTAATTACCTTATCAGTTATCTATGTAGGTCACAGGTTACTCAATAGATTTGAATCTCATTTTTTTCTATCTAAAATGGTGTTTTTCATTTCAGGGAAGATCTCAAGTGATTTTTTAAGTTTTTAACAAAAGTTTGAAACCTAAAAGTGAAGCGGTATCAACAAAATCGTACTAGAATGCACAATGTTGCCATTTGAAAAAATTAGTGATATAATAAAATATTTCGACTGAAAACAATATTTACAAAAATATTTCTAGCAAAAAGTAATAAGTGACACAGTGACAAGTGACATAAAGTTGTAGTCAAATGGAGCCAAAAAAAGGGAAAATAACTGAAATGAAACCTTACCTTCAGCAATGCCGAACATTTAAAAAATATTTTATAGGATCCAATCCTATAGGCCATATGATTTATATAAGTTTTTTCATTATGCCTCAATCCACCTATGTATTCTATAAATTAAACTCATTTTATATATTACCTTATACGAAAATACCTCACAACTCCTTGCGGGTTTCAATATGCACCGCGCCACCAGAAAATTGATAAATTAATGGTTTCGAATTACTACCATAATGGACGCTGAGCTATATGGAAACCTCGGTAAATTAAAAGTTGCAGAAAAGCTCAAGAAAATCTGGGAAGTTATTTTACCTTGAATATACATTAAAGTTAAGCACCCCTTTGAGTTACCTTCCAAATTAAGGAACGTATATTCAAAACAAGGGTTATTAATTCATTTTGAAACTCAACTAATATTCTTGAAGATGCTGATCCTTTATGCTCATATTGATATGAAGGAATGTACTCAAATAATTTACAGTGTGAAATAATATAATACAAGTTTTATAAGATCCTATTTTGTCGCATGCCTTGTTTTGAGTAAGTTTGGAGTACGACGAGCAAAGCGAAGAGTGCCCGTTAGGGCGAGTGGTGTTACTTCAAAGCAATTTGATCCAGTTCGAGATTTTTTGCAGAATTCTCGATAGTATTGCGAGCACAAGTTGTATTTATTAAAATAATTTCACAAACAAAGAAGTCAATAAAAATTCATGAAGTCTGACAGTCTAGACAACAAGATTCATCATTGTTGTTTGTATTAGTAATTGCCCATGACGACGTGGTCCTACCGGCTCGAAAGGAAGGAAGCGTGTACCTACTATCACTAATACCGTTTTTATTGGCTGTCATATCGCAGGAGATGTGAGTTTCATATCCTGAGTGAAATTATCTCCCATAATTTTAGTGTCGGATCACCTTTATCAATTCTCTCCCATTTCTTGTTCTGATGTAATTAAAACTCATTTGATTTTCAGTTGTCCCGAAAAATGATTTGAAATTAACACAGTAATGCGTATTTAAAGGTGCGTATTCACTAGACATTCGTTCCGCATTAGCACCGAATGAGCACATAAGATGCTCGGTTCAAGCTCAGCCTGCTCGGTTGAAGCTCAGGTTGCGTAGATCCGCAGTCAGTTGCGTACAAATTTTCATACTCATCAATATCCCAATTGAATTCAAAATCTCTGTAATAACCACAAACAGAACGTCAAGCACACTTTCACCGTCCACACTGACGAAAAAATCGACAAATCGACAAGTGCGTAAAAAAGTCACATGTGCGTAAATAAATTTTCACCCACTGTTCATACATTTATTCATTATTTAAAAATACAGTATTTTGTGTCAAATTTATCTCGGAAGTCATCATTTGGTAATACGAAGACAATTCATAATATAAAACATTCAAATTAATGTTACAACTGATACAATTTCACAATATAATAACTGTCGAAGAAAAAACGTTGTATGATACACTTTCGTAAAGGCCTTTTTTGTACTTCACGCTCATACAAAAAAGTCCTACTTTACGAACTTGTATCATAAATAGCTATTTTGAAGAACAAATCAGTTGCACTAACAACATTTTAAATCAATTATTCAATCATTATATTCAACGGGAAGAGTGACAGATTAGAAATGTGAGATAGTCTTTCCCCCTAAATCTACTATCCATTTCCGTGATGTGATCGAATTCGAGCGAAATTCAAATCAAAACTTCATGTGGGGGTGTTCACCTCAACACGAATTCAGTATCCTAGAGACCATCAGTAGAACAGGTTGTTATTTATGTAACTAAGTTTTTTCTGTCGGTGATATTCAGTGAATTATCCAGAAAATTGTTCTTGTGGGTATAAAAGTTAGACGATTCATAAATAATAAACATGAGTAAAGAAAAATGTATTGCAGCAACATTTTTCCAAGCGCAGAAAGGATGAATTGGTGTAATAATCAAAATAAGGTATTTATTGTATTTAATAATACACCATAGTGGAGGATCCAAATTAGAGACAAACTTCACTCATCTGTTTAATGGATGAAAAGTATTTGATTATCAATTTAGTATTTTATAAAATATATTGCGAGGGGGTTCCCTAAAATTTCTGGCCAGACCAGACATGCACTCTTTATATTATACCACTGGAAAGTATGAAGCCTATACAATGCGTCATACACAAATGGGTGAAAAAAGCGAATAATTTAAATCCACTTCTCCCCACACTATCTTCTCTTGTGGTTTTTCCTGGTGTAACTAGTGGTGTGGCAGGTATAAACGGGTAAGTCGGTACAAGTATTTCACACCTATCTGTTCAATAAACATATATTTAATAAAAATATACGCTATTTCATTGCGAACACGATGATATAGGGTTGCCTCCGGAAAATCTGGTTTTAATGACGGTTGTCGAGCTTCAAAAAGCAAAATTTTGGCGCGAATAAAAATGAGCGACAAAGAGGTCCGAGCGAACTATACCGTTCTCGAAAGTTGTGCTCAGTATCCAATAGTATGTCGCTATCCTCCTCAATTCCACGTATTATCATTCGCACCAAAATTTTGCTTTTTGAAGCTCTCTAACCGTCAGTCAAACCAGATTTTTCGCAGACAACCCTGTTTGCAATGAACCACCGCCTATTTTTACATAAGATTTATTAATTGAAGAGATAGGTGTGAATCACTGGTATTGACTCGTTTGCACCTGCCAACCCAATAGTTACGCCAGGACAAAAAATGGTCAGAAGAGTGTGGAGAGGAGGGGATTTCGACTTTGCTTCATACTTTCGATTGGTAAAAATTCTGTTCGTTACACTATTGATTGCAGATCCATCAATGAGATTGGTGAAGGTCGTCTCTTATTCGGATCTTAGACTACTATGGTCATCAGTTCAATATAATAATAGTAGTACCTTCCCCATAGGAGAAACATATTTTACAATAATTGCATATTCTGTTCATTTTTGAGAAAAGGGTTCATACTCCAATCAGTACTGGATAATAAATGTTCAATATTGACTAGAAGCCTTGAAATATCTCTGAAACTTTCAATATAATAATATATTGTTACAAAATCTCGCAGGAAATACTATCCTACTGAAGAATAAAGAAAATTACTGTTTTTTAACACAATCGTGGATTGGGAATATTTGTTACACAAGATTAGTACCACCCAGACTTTTTTCCCATTGTTCTCAATATATTTTATAGTCGATTGAACTCTGTTATCAATCGAATATAGATCAAAAATGTTTGTGAACAACGAATGTCAATCTATTCGTTTTCATGGAATAGCATAGCACGCAATATCATTCTGTTTATTCACACACACTACGTGTCGGGATTTCACTCCTCTATTCCAGAAAATTCAATGTATGACATTAAAAACACATTAGGGTGGCTAATGTCACCATTATTAGATATGACATCGTGAGAGGCATTCTATTAAATATCCCATAAATTGTTTTGTTCTATCCCTAGTTCAAGTTGGCTGGCGTGAAATTACATGAGAACAAAAAACTAATCAAGTTCGTCGCCGCTGTCGACAGTTTCACATATTTTCTACATTGTTTTGTATGTTTCCTCACAGATGCTTCAGTTCGTGGTTTCCGTTTTGGGGGTATTATGGAAAATATGAAATAGTGTATATCTTCTTCCTTGATTTTTTTAGTTAGCTGGCATTTTTCTGTTGACGGGTTCACTTCCAAAGACTTTTTTTTATATTTCTCAACAAGACGACAATAAGATCATTATGAACTTTCTGAAGTATGAGCTTAGTCCCAAGAGTTTTCGGAGTTGATGTAAATTCTTAGATACCAGGAAATTACAGACATCAATTATTTCACACTGTCCAGTTCATATTCATTAGCCCCATTTTCCTAATAATCCACAGTAGTCTCAATGAAATAGCATTTCTCTATATTCAGTTTCAAGGCTAATTCCAACAATGTCAACACGAATTTCAAAATATCTAAGACTTTTTCTACTGCCACTATCAGCTAGATCTAGAAAGCTCATAGAGGGCTTTTGAAAATGTCGATGGAGCATTCGAGATTCCGAAAGGCATTCGCAAAAACTCATAGTGTCCATCATGTGTACAAAGGCTGTTTTTTAACAGACTTCAGTACAACAGATAACTGATATCAACCTTGAAGTTGCATATTTAAGCTGTAATAGCTTTTTGGGTATTGAGAGTAAGTAATACTTTGCCACTTGACAAAAAAGTTCGACGAAAGCTGCTTGCGCTTTAAGTACACACAAGATTTTTTCTTCAACCACAGATTTTACAAGAATATTTGGTAAAAATTCATGATTATTGATAACCTCAAATTTGACAAATTTTTAAATGTGTGAGATTAAAATTGATTGATTGATTGATTGATTATTGCCGCGAAGTCATTCAATTCTCTCTATAAAACCCCCTTGACCCTAGGTCCAAGGTTCTTTATTGGTGGAGACTTGTCAAAGAAAATATCATTGTCCATTGTCCATCTGGGGCATACAGCTTTTGTGGGAGTGAATGGAGACTTTTAGCTTGTTGGTAGTTGCTTGGTCTCAAAACCACGGACACAACGCTCTATATTGCAACATGGTATTTCCAATAGTCTTTTTCAGTTATATATTGTAGTACGAAATATCTGAGTGAAAAACCAAAGACTTGTTTTCAAGAAATGGCTCATAATTTTTTTTCTTGTTTCAGATAAACTCTCGTGACGAATCGGAGAAAACGGTCAAAGTATCTCTTCCGGACTCCGCAATGGCAACCGTATACGTGCGAGACTCTATGTCGGTAGAAGAGTTCCTAGCGAGTGCGTGTGCCAGGAAAAATCTCAGCGCCACCGAACATTTCATCCGAGTGAAGAAGAGGAGGGAAATGGAGGACCATAACTATTTCGTGCCACATAGGAGCGACTTAATCGAAACCTATGTGAGTAGCTTTTCAATTCGTTCGTTTGGAAATGAGAAATGTTTGAATTGAATGTGTGGGATTAGATTCTGATGAAAAGATCCAAATGCGAGTATGCGGAACAGCTTAAACGATTGTATTTGACTGGGTTTAATAGAACAACGCTACCTCTAGTGTATCGGAGGGAATGGTTTTATTGATTGATTGTGTACGAGTTGGATTCTGTTGATTCAGATTCCACCTACGATAATTCGGTAAAGTCGATAGTAACTAAAAGGATATTCTATCTAACACAAGTCATACAATGCGGCTGAAAACTAGGACAGTAAACACCACTGTCCTGCGGAATAAGATATTTGCTTTCAACACACATGTCGATCGGTAAACAACTAGGGCGGTATTGCTTGATTGTTGGTAAAATCACCCACTAAATTGTAACTAACCGTCTTGTTATCTATTATGTACTCCATCAATAATAATAATTAGATTTCAGCTCTGTCTAAGGAAACTAGAACAGTATGCAATTCATCTTATGCATAAATACTTATAAGTTATTCAAATAAAGAGGATATTATTTCTGAAAGAGAATTGACTAAGGTAGAATAGTAAAATAGAATAGTTAACTTCGATTTATGTCATTGATACACGTGTCGGTGGTCTGGTTCTCGCGGATTTTTCGGTGTATCACTTTCAACTTGATTTCATCTAAATAGTGTTTGGAATTCTCAGTAGTAATACTCTTAAGTAATTCAAAATATTCGGGTTATATATCGATAACTTGTTGCATAATTATGAAAAGTGGCAGTTTGAGAGTTTAAATAAACAGACTTCGAAACGAGAGATTTATTCTTTCTTACTTTTTTGGAATTTGCTTCTCATATGGCGCGATATACCTGCTCTCGCCACACTACGTGGGGATTCGCTCCATCCTAGCCTATTTACCGACTTAAGTAATGAACACTTTGTCGAAGGGTGGAGGAGATTGTTCACAACAATTATCTAAGTTGATTCCTAACGTTATAATGCAATAATATTCATTAAATCATGCAATGCATGTAATATGGCTAACGTCACAAGCTATATTCCGTCTCCTAGCGGTATCCACGTATTTGGATAGACGATGTCAGATGTCCGTTCACTACCACAGCTTAAACGGGACTGAAAAAGTGAAAATTGTTGACTTTCCAATTGTCTTCAAATGTCTTGGTACTTATACCGATACATTGTTGGTGTCAGCACTTTGCAGTCTCTTTGTCAGAAACCTGGGGATTTTTCGGGTCGGTTACACCCCACAGATTTATAGAATCGGACTACTAGTACCTAATTAACATTCGTAAAAGGCAAGAATGATGCATATTACAACGCAGCACTCTACAGTCCCTTGGTTATCTGATTTAGCCGTGGCAGTTCAAATAACACCAAAATTAACATTTCAACAGCTCGATACCTGTTTTGATCAGGAAACATGAAGAACTCAATACAGATTTGTAACATAGCTTATCCAATCAAATAAGGCTTTTGCTGCATTCCTATTTAAAAATAAAATAATGTTTGTGAAATAGGAATTGCACTCTGTATTTTATATTGGTGTATAGTTTTTGATGGCCACATTTTCCAGTTAATGACCACCAAAGCACAGTTCCTGCATATCTTGATTCTACTGCAACAGTTCAAGTGCTTCGAGTTCAGTTGCTAGGGAAGTTAGCCAATGAAATTTCTTGTTCCTCAGCAACTGAACTCGGTTCACCTAAACCTTCGGTGAACTTGTCTTGTACAACTGGCCTATAGTATAGTAATAGACCACTGTCCGCTGACGTCACAACATGGCGGTAATCAGCTGATGGGGAGACGCACAATGAATTGGAGTTTGAAGTTGTTTTTTGCGGTGGTTAGTGGTTAATTGAGATTTTTTTGAACTTTACTAAATTTAGTGATCCTTTGAAATCTGGAACTTTGACGTGCTGGTCTGGATCGGATCGGATATAACAACCCATAACAGCACAAGTCTCCATGTTTTATGTCCTCGAATCTAAAACTTAAAACTATTTGTATGATACCTATCATCATAACAACATTTTTGAATTGGAAAATCCATGTTTATAACACCTCTACAGACTTAATTAATACTCACTAAAATGCCAAGAACGTGTTTTTAGAATTTTTTTCGCAAAAAATTCACAAAAAGGACACGCGTAGTCTTCTGGAAATGGCTCTGTTCTTTTCCGTCACAAAGTCATTCCATTTCTTCTCAGGTAGATATTTTGGTAACCGTCTCACTGAAAATGAATAGAGACCATCACGTATATGAATTGAATGTAGAACTTTTACTCGGAACTAAACAAAATCTTGAATTTCTCTAAAAAAATTATAGAACGGCTCAAAATCTAGTCCCATGTCAATCACGAAAATTGATAGAGCGTATCACTCAAATTCAACATGCATGTTGAACTGTCTTTAAAACCGACATCAATCATTATTCTTCGTATATATTTGTTGTTTGGCCCTCGAAGTCCTGTCTATCAACAATTACGCGAATGGCATCACAAGTTGATTCGTATTTGTTGTATTGAATCGGACCAGACATACCAATTAGATTTCAATCAGCTGTTGATTTACTAAATTGATTAACACGTGATTCAACTACACTGAAATGGGTCATTAACAATAATCGCTTAGGCCATCGAGATTTGCCTTTCTCGGAACAGATTTCGATCAGTATATCCACCGAGAGTAACAACAAAAACAGTATGTATGACAGTAACAATAAAACTGGAATGTATGTACGTTCACTCATTTTGAATCAAAACAAATTTCAAGGTGTTCTTTGTGATACTTACCGACTGATAATTATTTTAAGTTATAAATGAAATGGGGTACTAGTCTGCCATGCTCCATTTACGTCATTGTCCAGAACCTTCAAACAAATTACTATATTTTGTATATATATTTAGGTAGGTAAGATCTTTTGATCTGCAATTTCTGTTGTTCCACGCGAATTAACAACTTGATAGCAGTATGTCATTTTCAGTTGTAAATTGATGGATATAGCCATTACAATACGGAGATCATCAGGAAAAATAATTAATAAAAAATACCTATATCTTTATTCTACTTATATTTGTAACACTAACGTTGCTGCAGTTTCGTCCTTTATGGATATTTTCAAACTATATTTAAACTGAATATACCAATAGCAAAAAAATCAAATACCTAGGCATAATTCTAGATAACAATTTAACGTGGAATCAACATATATTACATCTTGGGATTGTACTGTATGTATATAACTCGGTTTTCTGAATACATCAGAGTCAAATTTATTATAATCGTGGGTGGTGAAATCTAAGAAATTAATCTGTTTATCTTTCTCTGTCTCGAGTGTGAACTGTATGTTGCTAATGATAATTGTTGCCACATTTAAAAATAACATCAATATGTGTTCTAATTCGATAGCCTTCAGAGAACGAGTGGCTGAAGCTGGTTATTTAAAATAAACTTTTATTATGACCCCAAAGGGGAAATTGCAAAAATGGATGATTTTTGCAGAGCAGAACACAGCACAACCTTAGAGTAGAAGTAAATAATGTTGGTGTCGAATATACTATCGTCGAAATTGAACATCAAGAGACTGTAGGCAGAGAGTGACAAAAAAAATGTGTTTGGTTCAGTAGCGCATTGTTCGGATTTTTCCAAAATGTAGCAGGTGTGTGTCCACATTAGTAAAATATTATTGTCCATAATTGATAATAGTTCAATCTTTAGTCTATAATCATATGGGGTGGCATAAATGAATACAAATTGACACCATTCTTTTTCACTTCTACACAATGCAACTATATCTTATTTAAATATATTTTCAATCGGAATCCACTCCGGCATACTTTTTAATTCGAAGTCGTAATTTTGAAGACTAATCCGCGAATTCTCTAATTACCGTGCAATTTCCGAATTGACTATTAATTCAGTTCTGACGGAATACATCGACTCCCTCGGCATAACTGAGGGCACTATTAAAGGGACGACAGTTCCTAATTGATGGGAAATATTTTTCAATTTTCTCTTTCATCCGGTTCATCGAGAAATGGGGCACAGCTTATCATTCGAAAATGAGAAATGGTTCATTTCTATTTCCATTAGAAAGCCTTGAAGCAACAGCAAAATTGTGGTTCAAATTGGATTATGTCTTGTAGTTCATTGAAATTGTGCAATCAATAATTGGTTACTTCTACTTTACATTGTGGTTTTCTCAACAGTAAAAACACAAGATGAATTTCTTCCTTCAACGAAATACTTTTACCTATCAGTAATTTCAAGAGAAAAACTGACATGAAAAACTTCTTTCTACAGGAGTTGATTTAGCAGTAAATGTATTTGGCTCTAGCATTAAAAATTCCTTGCAAATTTTCATACCCCAATTTAACCCTCTCAAGAGTGATATGTCAGAAAACGCTCAAATTTTTATCATTTAGATTTAATAGGGAACCTTAAATATATGTTTCATGCTTCAAATATAATAACAAAACTCCCATACAAACTTTCAACCCACATTTCACAACCAGGATGAAAACCACCCTATGACCTTTCCGGAGTCTCAAACTATATCTCCATACCAAATTTCATCTAAATCGGTTTAGCGGTTTAATCGTAAAAAGAAGAAAAGTTCGTCGGTGGTAGGATCGATAGCTTTATAGTAAATTGCTTACTAGGAATCAGGTCATCTGTTATGCATACATAACATGACACGAAATGATATTTTTCTTATACAAAAACCAGATATTTGGTGTCGGGCGGTAATTTCTTGAGAACCTCGTTTATATAGCTATTTATGTACATCATGAAGAATATGTTTTTACCATTTGATATTTCCAATACTTACGTTACTGCAGTTTCATCTTATGGAAGCATTTTTCATTTCTCATTCTTCATAAGTATTTTATCAATATAAAATTCCAAAAATGAAACAAACAAACAAATGTGGTACGTCTGCAATTTATATTTCAATTCGAAAGAAACTTTTGCATTAGTGCCTTAATGAAACATAGTTTAATAATTATTGTAGAAGATCACTTTTTCAATAGTAGATACCACTTACAGTTGTAAAAGGGGCCTGATGTTGGTTTTATGTCATATAATTTCGTACCACTCAACTGTGATTATTATAGTGTGAGATAGCAACGGTGTCAGTGTTGGCAAATCAAATTACATGAGAAACTTTGACGAAAAAAAAAACTTCCAGAGTGGAGATGTTGGATTTGGTACGTTTACTTAATGCCCTGAATAATCCATGGCATAATGCAGCAAGTAGGGCACGGACGAGCGCATGTCTTGCAGAATTTGACACAAAACATGAAACCTGGAATAGAGAATTAGGTGTACGAGAATTCATATTCCACATGCACTATATTCCTCAAGTTATCTTCATAATTCCAGCAGTTTTATAACAACTGGCATCTTATCCCTTGAGTAACAAAATGATAAAAGAATCCTTGACATGATTTTTTGGGTTTATAACCTTCCACAATCTGAAAATGAAAAAATGTCTGAAAAGATAACACAGATTGGCCATAGGTATGATCCAAACCCAAAAACACTGATGAATGTTCAAAAAATTGTGTTTACAACATGCCTTGTTCGTGTGGTAATAGTTATATAGGTGAAACATCAAGACTATTGATTGTGCGCCAGGAAGAACATAAAAGTTACATCAGAAATCGAAAAATAACGGGTTCGAAAATATCCGAACATATTCTAACATCTGATGGCGATAATATGATGGAATGGAATAATACCAGAATTTTATTGAGAGAATCAAATCAAGAAAAAAGAAAGTTAAAGGAAACTGCGTGCACTCTTTTATCGAACAACTGCTTTTCAACCAATTTCATCGAAATGGACCGCACCTGGTTACCTCTCCTCAGAGATGAAATAAGAACTAATAGAATTGTGATTGATTGATACCGAACACCCTATGTATCAAGATACCAAATGTCAATCAAAAGAATGTATGACAGATTTCATTTGACTCTGTCAAAGAAAGATCTTATTTCCAAAACCGCAATTCAAATTCAAGTTTTTTCAGCGTCTTCCCGGTAAGTTTTGATAACGGAGGCAGATACAGCCTCCGAAACGTCAACAATTTTCAAAAAAAGAGAAGTATTCTTGGTTAATTTGATCTCATTTAGTTAAACAAACTTCCGAATAATTCCAATGAGTTTTGATTCATTTATTACATTCGATTTCGGCTTCCACAACATAAAGTTACTGATACTACCACTATCGATCTGGAGTCATGCCACTCTGCCTCGCATCGCATTGCCTGAGAAGATTTTTCCCGGAGCTCGAATATTTCAGAAACTGAATACCAATTAATATCTGAAATTCCTCTTTCCACGTTTCCACGATTCTCAATATGCCCTCCATACTTATTTTGCAAACAGAGAAAATGAAACAATGAAGCTCTCGATTCAGTAATTTTTATCATAATAATGTAAGCGTTGTTATAATGTTTATTTGGCAATGATCTATCTGGTTAACAACTGAATATTGGAAACAAATTACTATTATTTCATCTGAAGTAATCAATGACCATAAGAACACGAATTCTAATATTTGTAATCTTGTTCTGAACCACTATTTCAAGGTGTGTATTTGGAGCAGTAAGTGAATTATGATATACAGTATCGGAAACTTTTCATCTGTGGTATAGACAGACGCGAACAACAAGGAAACAAGGAAAGCAATGATATTTTAATACCACATAAATGAAGGTGGATTCATGCAAGCATAAATCTAAACTTGAATGAATTTAAAACTAAAATTAAGAATATAAAACAATGTAATGAAATGGAGGTGTTCATGCAAGAAATCAAGCAATTAAACTTAACATTAAAACTAATAAAGATGGCCAACTTTCAACTAATAACTTAATTTCTTCCATAAATTACTCACTGCTGATTGCTTTCAAAGAGGAAAGAGGTTATGTCATGTTCGCAATTTCAGCATAGGTTTGACGGTATGTTTTCTATATCTCTTATTCCTCACAACACCAGAGGCTCCCGCAGAAGCAATAATGTACTCAGTACTAAACCATACTCACTTCTCTTGGTGATAGTTTTCATGCTGTACTGTAAACACCAGACCAGATATATAAAACAAAAAACAACAAAACACGATAATCTTAGGTTAGGGTTCACCTATTGTTTTCTGATCAAAGAATACCCTAAGACGTTTCAAAAATTGACAGTTGGAACGATATGCGATATGTCTAGTACTTTCTTAATTTCGTTAAATTGATGCTGCCTGAACACCGTCATATTCTTAATTTAAAATTCATCTAAAGCTTAAATTCATTTTAGTTTTAGTGATGTTGCATGAATACACCTTAAGAGAGACGCACTACTGCGCGCCTCTCCTGTTGCCTCGTCCGACGAATTAATCCGAGGAGAAATTGTAATGCTCTCTCAACATTATAGCAAGCTATTCTTCATGCTCTCATAGAACCGCCATACCCCAGATGAAAACTTTCCGATACTGTATAATAAAATGATGTACATGTGTTTTCAGAGAACCAGAACTGCTACAGCCACTGTTAATGTCCCATTTTAGACGTTGAATCACGTGTTTAATACATTCAATAAAGCCAGGACTAATTGATTGGACTGTAATTGGGATTTCTGGCTAGGATTGAATCAAACCAATATACATTAACCGTTTCAGTAATTGTCAGTTAACCGGGCCCCGAAGACCGAAACGGTGATATGAATAATTGAAATTTGTCAGACAATTCAACAGTAGGATGTTTAGGTCGGTTCCAAGGACATTATACACAGGACTGCTCGATTCCTATCGTGACGTACCTCAGTGGCCCCATACCTAGTCCATTTTTCACTCAACAATTTTTCTTTCATTCGGATGCCACCGAATTACGTCATTTCAAGATACAAACATGGGAGATAGGAATCCAGCAGTCCTGTGTGTAATGTCCTTGGATCTGTTCTAGGTATTTCCATAACTATGACGTGTTTTTTTTGCATACGTGTCCTATAACTTAATAATTCCTGATACATGGTGTAAAGTGTTTTGCCACTTCTTATAATGGCTCTACCAGTATTCAACCTTCGAGTTATGATAGGCACACGTTAAAGTATGTAATTATTTTCAAAATATACCGCGAAATGAAATTTTACTCAATTGAATAGTTCTATAACAAGAATTCAAACCCCAAAAAAGAATCATAAGGAACATTTTTAACCTTACCTATCGCCAAAGTTATCGCCAAAGTTGTCAACAAATTTTAAAGAAAAATATATACTCACCCTTCCATCTATTTATATTTTGAAATGCGTTACTTTCACCAATTATCTGACTTTGCAATCCAAAGGGAAAGCCATGGTTATGAAACAAGAACCAGACTGTTAAGAATACTGAAACATAAAACTTCTACTTTCAGAACCGTTGTATCTCAAAGTGGAGTGGTATGGGTTCATCACGCAGAAAAACTCAAAATCATCTCCAAATTACAATTGCATATCGTTATTCAATGCCCTCCCTGCCAGCATTAGAGAAGAAGCTTTGTATGGTATTTTTAAGAGAAAAATAAAAGATTTTTCATTAACAAACATTTTTAAATGAAATTGTAAAATTGACAATGTCAAGTTCTCCAAGTGTTGAGAGAAAACAACGATTTCCCTGGCTAATACCAAGGTGGACATTGAATTACATCTGACACATATTTTTGCAACGTTCCCAGTTGCAAATGCTTATTGTAATTATATAGTAGATTATCCTACATCTGGCTGGGGAAGACCACCTGCAGGCGCGTTTTGCAATTCTTGCCGCTCATCAGTGACAGGGTAGGTCAAACAACATTAAAGTTGTCCTGCCCCAGAGCATTGAATTAGAATCCACTAGATAACTGATATCTCCCTATAATTGAAACAGCGACTTAGAGTTCTTAGAAGAACGTTGCAGCACAAATATCTGTCAGATGTAATTCAATGTCCGTCGTGGTATTAGCCAGGAAAGTAGTTATTTTCTGTCAGATATGTGCCTCATATTTTTTACCTGGTAGGAATATTTGGAGAGAAGGGTACTTCATCGATTTTACTATTTCATTTGATATTCTCCGGCAAACATTTTTGAAAATAGTTTTAATTTTATTACGGAATATTTGTCTTCCAGTTATGTTTCTTTCAATTGACGATTTTAACCAGTCTTAATTTTTTCATTGTACAATTTTTATGTCGGACTTTATGTGTTTATTTAGATATTTATTTGATTTTAATTTCAACTTCAACTGTTTTGACTTGCCTTCCTAACTTTGTATGTAAATTGAGTTCAATAAATACTTAACTAATCAGTAGTTATTGATTATACGGGATAAACGTCACACAAGACAGTATTTATCTGATTTTTTTTTCTCCACGTCATCCTCCCAAGCTATCGCGGGCTACACTATGAAATATTCGGTATACTTGTGCAAGCTACGGATGACAAGAGCCTCATCTTTCAATGTGCGATACCAAGAACGGTCGAGAATTTATTCTTACTGAAAATTTCCATCTAAAATTACATCCACTGTAGTTATGAACTTGAAGATGAGAAAACTATTCTTGTAGAACATCGGGACTGATATATCAAGACGTAATTCAATGTTTTTTGGGTAACAATAGTAGATCCCTGTTAGGTAGTTGTCAATGATAGTCGCATTATAGAGAATTGTCGTAAGGGCAATAATAGTTAATATCATAGCGAAGTGGTCGAGATTATAATTCTATTGTACAGCAAGATTTTTTCTGTCTGAAATAATTGGAATATTACGTATACTGATATTAACTATATACTTTTTCTAGCATTTTTTTGGAGAAATTTCCCCAGTTACAATTTTTTTTTTTTTTCAACTAAACCTAATATTTTGACTAGCCAGTTGAGGATATGTGCTCGGTATTCTTGCTTATGGAACCTATATGATGTTTTCGACCTCTGAACGGCATTTCATTATTATTTTCGTGATACACATTCGATCCTTCAGGCAACAAATTCGTTCTCCAGGAATTTTCATTTCATGTTCTATTTATATTTATTGAACCTACTACCTACCTACACATATCGAGATCGAATGTGCTCAGTCAACATTCCAGTCTTCATATGGTTCCAGTCGTATCATTCAGATACCAATAAAATAAAACAAACATCGCGGAAATTTTCTGTATCGACCCGACCGTTCAGCACATTGCCGGAGGATCACTAAGCCAACGTATAAATTCCTTTTTCGATTTATCCCAGTACGAAATGCCTATAAAACGATTCGTCTTGTGTAGTCTAATAGGTCAATTCATCCTAGTCTCTTTCCATCGATACATATAGAGAGATTCAATCAGACTCCTTCTGCCATACAAATTTGCGGCTATGTATAATGGAGCTTATTTTTACAGTCCGTTTTTCTCGTCTAGCTGGGGTGAGGCGAATCGTTAAATGGATACTTCAAGCGGGAAAAAACATTTTGTCATAAAGCCGTTTGTCATAGTTTCGGGTGAATAATCCCAGCAAATCCTTTCAATTCGGTTAGTGTAACAGATGATACCAGGTTATTTGTATTCTCCTGTTTTTTAACAATTTCCATACCGATGTCACCAATGTAAAATTCGTACTAAGCCCGTTTCCTATAATTGGCAGCGTATGTCACCATCTCGAAGTATACTGCCCAAAAAAGGCAAATGGCAGTAAGTGATGAAACATTGAACCGACAAAAATCGAAATTTATGAAATTTTATGGCCTTCATGTATTCAAGCCTTTGATGTGAAATCGGGGCCTCAAATTCAGGTCAAGGTGCATGACTTACTGTCTTTTTGTACTCTGTAAAAATGTATTTTGTCAAAAATGTCACTTCTGTCATTTGCCTTTTTGGGCAGTATTGCCAAAATGGCCCTGGCCTCGAGAATGCTAGTGAATTGTTCCCTTGTAGGGCAACTGAATGTTCCCTTCTATTCTGAGGGTCTCTTTTCCCGAAAAGGCAAATGGGTTCGTGCCCCCCGCGCGAAGAGGGGTCTTTTAGCGAGCTTGATACAATTATAACTAAAGAGAGTGGTTGTTGGAGTTCAAATCAAAGGCAGAGGTTCAACAATGGTACGTCTATTAAATCAAAATTGATAAAACAACGTTTACAAAAAAAAACAAAACTAGGTTTTAACTGGCTTAGACACTCTACTTGAATATTAAGTTGTATCAAAAGAAAAAATATCTAATCAATCAATTTCGCGTACATTTTGTACACGCCCGCGACAAATTCGACCAGCACGCGCTGATTCTCCGCTCGAAGTCCTCGTTTCAACCGCCGCTTCGTGAGAAATCAACTTTTTGCCTCTCTCGGAGTAAAATTACTAACTCAGCAAGTCTCGTTCCTTGGCGATCAGTCCTACTGACCGGTGATAGATATTTAAAATGAGTTCGCAATTCATGGAACAAACCATTCATTCACTCGACAATCGATATGATACTTTGTCTCAATACAAGCACGTTTCGTATCGATAGCAAATTGTTATTAAAAAAATTAACTGATCTGTTCGTTCGAGAAAAAATATTCTGTATTGGGTTTATGGGACGAAAATTATTCGTTTACATACAGGGCCGTTTTAAGATTGTTTTTTATTAAATGCAATAGCCATTGTTACATTAGCACGAGTCTCTACAGAGCAATTCACGATGAAATTAATCCATCGATATCTCTATCAACTCCTGGAACTTCGAGATGAAATTTGTTATCTTGAATTTTCATTAGATGGATGCTCGAGAAACAGTCTGGGAATCTTACTTTAAAATAGTTAAAATAATACAAAAATATTCGGCACATTCCAGCTTGATTCGTCGACCCTTTGCAAGATGTGAAATTCTCAATTGCCTAACATTCCTGCTGAGTTTGGAAAGAGGGGTCACTTCTGAAAACAGTAATAGTATTATAGCTTTGTGATGTCTTTAAAGGAATGGTGTCCTATTCTCGATGCAGGCGACCAAGTTAAATAAAGTCGTAAGTCCCTATAAGTAAAGTTTAGTGTGAAATATAAGTCTCATATATGTATGGTGGAATGATGATGAGAGGTCGCAGAAAAAATGAAAATGCTTGAATACTAGGGACGAACTACTTTCAAAATTTAATAAAATAATTACAGTGAAAAGTGCTGTAATTCGAATCCCAAAAAGAAGGTACAACCCATCGATTCTTGGTGCAATCTGCGAAAATTTCCACCCAACTAAAATTAAAGAGCAAAATTACTTTGGACGTAGTGACGAGTAAATTAACTCAGCTTTTGAGTCTAGTTCCACTCTTGGACTAATAATTTTCTAGAGGTAGAAGCTTTCTTCCCATTGATGAGGGAAAAGACTGTCATAGCAACGTTTTTTCCGGGTTTCACAGATAGGCGTGGTTAGGAACTTGCATCCCGTATGTGGTGCCTGCGGTAACAAAAATTGGAACTAATTTGAATTTGATTCGTAGGAGTGGCGTAGAGACTGATCACTAACTATTCATTATATGATGTACCGTAATCATAGACATATCGAAAAATATATCTGTGTATGACAAATAGAATAATTCACATGTATGTTAACGTACCCGTTTCCAGAAAAAGAATAGGTACCTTCGCCTGGGTGGTGAGTGCGGTCGTAAAACAAAAAGTCATCCACAACAATTTGTGTCATTCAAAAAAAATTTAATTATTTAAGATTTTATGATTCTTGAAATGACACAACTTTTTATGAGGCACCTTGTAAAAGATACCAAAAAAATAAAACAAACATCGTGGCAATATTCTGTATCGACCCGGCCGTTCAGCACGTTACCAGAGGAACACTAAGCCAACAACGTATAAATTCCCTTTTCGATTCATCCCAGTTCAAAATGCCTATGAAACGATTTGTCTCGTGTAGTCTAATAGGTCAATTTATCCCAGT
This sequence comes from Chrysolina haemoptera, assembly GCA_958298965.1. Lineage (NCBI taxonomy): Eukaryota > Metazoa > Arthropoda > Insecta > Coleoptera > Chrysomelidae > Chrysolina > Chrysolina haemoptera. The sequence continues at coordinate 8,753,331 of OY282594.1, forward strand.
CTCTTTCCATTGATACATATAGGCGGATTCAATCAGGCTTCTTCTGCCATACAGAAGTTGCGGGTATGCTAGTGGAGCTTATTTTTATAGTCCGTTTTTCTTATCTCTAGGGTAAGGCGATTCATTGAATGGATACTTCAAGCAAGAAAAGACATTTTGCCATGAAACCGTTTGTCATAGTTTCGAGTGAATACTCTCAGCAAATCCTTTCAATTCGGTTAGGACGAGACTCTACAATACGACGAAATCGATCCATCGATATCTCATTCAATTCCTGGAAATTCGAGATGAAATTTGGTATCTTGAATTTTAATTCTATTCAGGATTCATCTAAAACATTTTCGTTGAAACTCCTTTTTCAGTGAAAGCAGAAGTTACTGCAAACTTTCTTATTTCGAATGAAATGGCAATTTTTTTATTATTATTCACCTTAGTTTATATTGTATTCATTTATTTCCGTTCATAGAAAGCTAAAAATCGTGCACGCTCGAGAAACAGTTTGGGAATCTTATTTTAAAATCGTTAAAATAACGAAGTAGAAAATATTCGGCATATTCCAGCTTGATTCATCGACTCTTTGCAAAATGTGAAATTCTTAATTGCCTAATATTCCAGCTGAATTTGAAAAGAGGGTCACTTCAAAAAACGGAACAGTATAGCTTTGTAATGTCTTCAAATAGAATGGTGTCCTATTCTCTATGCAGGCGATCAAGTTTAATGAACTATCAAGTCCTTCTATATGTAGCGAAGTTTATCGTGAAATATTAGTCTTGGATATGTGTAGTGAAAACAAAGTTTCTATAATAGCTATTTATGATGCAAGTGTTAAGAATAAGTGTTTAAAACACGCTCGCTCGTTCTGCATTACACACCAGTGTTTTGAATACACTTTTCACGAGTGTTTCATACAAAATTTTCAGTCGTCAAAACGTCGTACTTATTTAGGATTTTTTTTTAATACCCCCGAAAGAAAAAAGTCACAGAGGAAAACGTGCTGGCAGAACCAAATCGCTAAACGAATGTTTATGAAAAATCTGATCACGTCATAGTTTTAGGCTCATGTTTGAACCTATTCCGATTTTTTTGAATCAGTTTTTTTTAAATCCTGGGTTCTGCTAGCTTTACTATTAAGCTAGCAGAACTCGGGATTTTTTGAAAAAACGCATTCCAAAAAAATCGGCAATAAGTTCAAACCTGAGCCCAAAATTATGACGATCATATTTTTCATAAACATTCGTTTAGCGATTTAGTTCTGCCAGCTTAACGGTAAAGCTAGCAGAACCCAGAATTTTTTTTAAAAAACGCATTCCAAAAAAATCGGCAATAGGTTCAAACGTGAGCCTAAAATTATGACGTGGTAAGATTTTTCATAACGATTCGGTTAGCCTTTGGGTACAGCCAGCTCAATGTTGAGCTAACAGAACCCATAATTTCTTCAACTTCAACTGAAGCGAAAAAATATATTTACTTGGGTGATAAATTAGCCTGAATAGGGCCTTAAATTATTGTCCAACTGAATTTGTTCTGAGTTGTTTTTTTTTAGGTGGGGTTCTGCTATTTTAACGGTAAAGCTAGCAGAACCCAGGATTTTTTCTTAAAAACGTATTCCGAAAAAATCGGCAATAGGTTCAAAGGTGTGCCTAAAATGAGCCTAAAATTATGACGTTGTTATATTTTTCAAAACGATTCGGTTAGCCTTTTGGTACAGCCGGCTCAATGTTGAGCAATGTACAGAACACATCAACTGAAGAGCAAAAAAATATATACTTGGGTAATAAATTAGACTGAATAGAGCCTAAAGTTATTGTCCAACTGAATTTGTTCGCAGTTGTTTCTTTGTGGTGGGGTTCTGCCAGCTTAACCGCAAAGCTAGCAGGACCCAGGATTTTTTTTCAAAAAATGCATTTTAAAAAAATCGGTAATGGGTTCAAACGTAAGCCTAAAATGAGCCTAAAATTATGACGTGATCAGATTTTTCATAAACATTCCTTTAGCGATTTGGTTCTGCCAGCTTAACGGTAAAGCTAGCAGAACCCGTGATATCTCCCACAATTGAAGAGAGAAAAAATCGGAAATAGGGTAATAAATTAGCCTAAAATTAGCCTAAAATTATGACTTAAAAATAAATTTAAAATTTCAAAGTGGTTCTGCTAGCTTTACGGGGGTGTCCAATCCATACAGAAAGTTATGGAAAGAGTAAAAATAAAATTTTTGCCGATGGGGACTCTAATATTATGGGTGAAGTATGTTTGAGAGTAAGTAACATATATAAAAATTGCGTCAGAATATATGTTAAATTATTATTTTTTTATGCTTGAAAGCACCTAGCGAAAGCTATTGCCGGCGGAAAGTGTCCGGCATTGTTCCATATTATTTTGTTATAGTATATTTTGAAATATATATAGAAATCAGAATTTAAGATAAGTTGATCCTATTTTCTGTTACCTTTCTCACCTGTTATCTATAAATTGGCCGTCTAAGCAACTTAGCAGGTATGCGGGCATTCATTTTTTTTTTTTTTGTTATTACGAATCTCCCAAGTTTTCATAGAAAACCCCTCAAAAGCAGAGCTTGTGCGAGCAAGGGAGATCCGGCACCTACAGCTCAAAAGTGGATTCCGAACCACTTTAGCTCCGTGATGGCGGTGGGGATCGAACCCGGGTTGCCTGGGTGGGAGCAAAACGCTCTAACACCTCGACCACTTCGCCATAAGACTTCACTGTTCTCGAGTTGTTGATGTATCCATGGTAACTTTAAAAATCGCGCGTTTGCTTTAAATACGTAAAAAGGGGCACCAATTGAAAAAAAATGTTGTATTGTTTAAATAGTATTCGTAAACCATATACTGATGAAACCTTCTTGATTTTCAGCTCCATACACATGAAGTGGTTGAAGTATGCGCCAAAATTCTTTATCAAGTGGAACTTTCCAGGAGCACTCTGGAGCAGATGTGGGGTTTCAGTGTAGAAGCAGAATTGGTCGAAAACGCCGACAGACAAGACGAGCTCTGCTGTTATGTCAGTCGGGTGGAAGATAAAAGTGTTGCCATGCAAAATGGTGAGTATAATTTTGTTGCCGATTTATTTTTCCAAGTTTTTTGACAAGCCATAAAAAAGTTTTTTATTCAAAATCATCTAAACCAAAAGTTAGTTGAGTTCCCGAATTCTCACAAATGGATTGAATCATTTGTACCAGAAAATAAATCACAAAATAAAACTGAACGCTTGAAACCGATCCCCGCTTCTCCTTCAGAGAGAAATTATACAGACATAGACAATCTGAAAGAGCGGTCTCCATTTTTGGACAATTTGTTCACTCGATATTATAGTATTAGAGGATGGGGAAAAATGTAGGTCTGTATTATATTGGACGATAGGTACCTCCTTTATTGATAAATCTACCTATATTTTATTTTGAACAGTTTTAATTTGTTCTACACTTTTCCTTTGCCTTAGTCCTACGAGCGTGCGGAAAAGTAACTTTTCTGCACGATTTTTCGTTTTGAAAGTTGTATTTTTCCGTACGATTTAAAATCGTGCGGAAAAGTTACTTTTCCGCATGATTTTTACTTTTCCGTACGATTTTTACTTTTCCACACGATTTTTGTATTTTTGAAAATAAGGATATTTAGGACTAACTAAATGATCTATGTAACTATTCTGTCTTATGAGTCATTTTGTAGCATTATTATAAAAACTAGTTTATTAAAAACATTGTTTTTTCATAAATAAGATGCAAAAAACAGTCGTAGGAAAAATATTGTACCTAACTCTTACTGAAAATGCCTATTCCGCCCTTAACGGCTTGTCCGAACTCCGCTCCGCATCGTTCGTGCAACTGCCGTCGCGTGCGGAAAAGTAATACTTTCCACACTTGTTAGGTAAATAACTATTCTTCATACCATAAATAATTTTGTCTACGACCACAAAGAAATATGCCCATTTCATGCGCTTTATCGATCAAGGGAGTAGGCCGATTGTAAACACTATTCCATTTCTACATCGCCAGCTGTACTGTAATGATCATTTCTGTTCAGGATATTTCATTTCCCACGACTTTCATGAACTACTAGACTGTCATTATAGATATAAACGAATTTTATGATCATAAATAAAATAAAAAAAAGAACATCTATTCAAAAGTATGAGCAATATTTTTCGTGAAATTATACCATATTCCACCCCTAAATCAAGTGTTGAGAAGAAGACAATCACACAAACCCGCAGTACTTATGGCATCTGTAAGTGACAGCTGTCAAGCCAGGGAAATTGTCACTCATTAATTTTGCAGCTAGGTCACCTGACGTCATAGCAACCTGTCAAAATCATGGCTTAAAACAGCAGGTATAAAATATCCAGTGCATGCTTCTCTCCCCAAGACCAAGAAGGACACAAAAATTTCCGTAAATTTTATCAGTTGCTATGGTAACGATAAAAAATACAAGCCTTCAATTAGTCGAAAATGTTATGTGTGGAATTTTCTTTCATACTGTGTTTTATTGACAGTGGCAGTACCACGCAGTAAAGTAAACGATTTTGAGTTTAGTATATTTGGTTACACGTCTCTATAATTTTCACAGAATAAATAGGCCGTCAGATAGTGACAGATTTAGGTGCCCCATTTTCGCATACAAGCCTCGAATAGGGTTGAAAAGTATATCGATTTGGAGTAAAATGAAGATATTTTTTTAAAGGCGTTTGAAAAAAAAATCAATGCCCTGTATCTCAGAAAAGAAGCAACTCCGAACATATGTTCATAAAAACTTTTTTTCTCAAAACGACTTAACGAATCACCCTCTGTAGTTTCGTACCGTAAATAGAAACACGAGGGAAACAAATAAGCACTGTTCTGAAAAATCGAATTCTCGGTATGTTATCCCCAGGAGCCACTCGTAAAAATATCTTCATTTTACTCCAAATCGATATACTTTTCAACCCTATTCGAGGCTTGTATGCGAAAATGGGGCACCTAAATCTCTCACTAGCTGACGGTTTAAAACAGATATGTTAATATACAAATCAGTAAAACGCAAAGTCGTCTCCACAATTTAATAATAAAAATAAATTGTGGAGACGACTTTGCCTTTTACTGATTTGTATATCCATACCACTCCACTTTGAGATATAATGGACTTCTACCACAGGTTAGATATGTTAATATTTGTGAACATGAACATGCAGGCCATATATCTTGCGGATATACCACTACATTTATGTATTTTTTACAGAATAGTCAAATATTAAATATGTATGAAAATTAACATGCGTAAAAAATAACATAAAGCTTACAGAATTACCCCTACCATCGGTCAAAATGCTAAAAGATATGTTACAGGTATCATCAAAAGTGACGAAATCATGGTCATCAACGGTGCCATCGTTTCGGATCTGGACATGATGTACCTGGAGAGCGTCCTTCAGGAGGAGCTCGCGTTGTGTATGATGATGCGGTCTTCTAGAGTGGAACCTCCCGATCTGGCTGGCATCCTCAGAGCGACGGACGACATCATCGACAGCCTAGTGTGTCCGCCGCCACCTTCTGACCCGCCCGTCATCAGCGAAGAAATGATCTCAGGACTCATCGTACCCGCCCCAGGTTGGTGTGAGTAGTCAGTAGTATCCCAGTTTTTTCACCCACAAAATAAAAGACGCAAATGGCCTATGCTGATTTTAGATAGTTCTTCAATGAAAAACCCCAGCTTTATGGAATTTTTTAAACAAGAAATAGTGAAGCGTTGGACCGTTTGAGTTCATTTAGCCTCACTGCTAGGGCTTCTCTTGGTCTCACCGATGAACGAAAGGCCACATTCTCATTGTCCCTCATAGATGCGGTTCTTGGTGGGAGTGATGGGTTTTTCCAGTTTGGTTGTGAAACCCCCCAACGTATTTCCAGATCAACATTAAACGATCTGGAAATACGTTTGAGAGGTTTTATTATGAGAAAAATCTCATCACCTGTTCCGAAAACTACATCTATGAGGGCCCATGCGAATGTGGCCTTGGTGAGGCTAGATGAACTTAAACGCTTCACAAAGCGAGTCGACAAATCAAAATCTGGTTTCGCAGACCATGTGTGAAAAAACATCACCAAATTCAGCGAGAATGCGGGAGTATTACATAGGGAGGAACACTGGTTCAGAGGCTCTTCATATCCAAACCAACAAAGCCTTCATTCAGCCCCGCATGAGATCAAAACCGTTTGGAAACCGGTCAATAAGGTTATTGGCGGGAATCCAAAAAATAAATGGCATCCTGATCACAAAGGGCAGGTAGCAGGTATAAAAACTGTGAAGTATTCATTGAGCACAACAGCATAACTATCAATGCTATGGTATTCAAACGATTACCAACCAGTCTTTGGAAATTTGTCAGTAGCCACCTGAAGTCGACCTTTGATAGTAGCAGTTGGAACGTTGAACAGCACAAATTATATGCATGAATTCCAACAATGTCCAAAAAGTTTGTCGGAAAGTTTCAACTAAACGAAACGAAAAATTTCCTTCTTCTCCTCTCCACACTGTCCCACAAAGTGGAAAATTTGAGGCAAATATCTGTCAGAAAACAACTTCTTTCCCCTACGGACTTTGAATCACATCTGACATCAATTTGTGCAATGTCCAAGAGGACACAACTTCAAGTGCTAATTTCAACACAACAAATAATGTCAACACTCCCGGTCATATCAGTTACCCACTTTATCTACAGCTTGGCATATCCATCTATGAATGTAAAATCACCACCCCTATCGATGCGAGGGATCAGAATGGCTCAGTACAGTCCGTTAAACAAGTATGTGTTACAACTGATCAATCCTATTGTATCTGTCGTACTATTTTTTAAAAAATCGGAGACTTTTTCACAACAAATGTACTTGGTATTAATTCGAAATACTAAGTATATTTTCTTGAGTCAATTCACAACACAGCTAGCTAATTTTATTTCAATGAGAATCTGAATGATAACAAGGAAATAGCACATTAAAAACAATATCAACGGCTGAATTGATCTACAAGAAATTGAGTAAATACTCCTATGAAGAAGAAATTTCTCACCAGTCAGAAGTCTGTTCAAAGTACCTGTACCCATTTAAGATGGAAGCACCCTTCTAAAACTTACATTTTCCAACCGATTGGAATTTTTTTTTTTTTTTTTCATTACGTAGACATTCAAAAAGTCTACCAGGACACCAAATTTCATGAATGAATCTCCATATCCAGGGCCAACTTATCTTATTTTTCAAAGTAAAAACCACTGGACTCGCAACATTTTCAAATGGTTCATATGTTAATTACGTTGAAATGCGCCAATCAATAAAAAAGTTATAAGGGAATGAAATTTGAAAAATATGCCGTTTAATCAACCCACCAATTCAATTTTTTTTATTCAATTCCTTTATTCACTTCCTTCATCATCACTGGATATTTGATTTTCCAAATGAATCTCGCTGTTATGATATTATATTAATATTACATCTCTTAAATTATTATATTTAAGCAGCGTTTAAGAGCGTGAACACCCAGTGACTTTAATTAATTCGGCACCCGCTACTAAGTGGATAATCATTCCACTCCAACGGTGCAATGTGGTTAACACAACATGGCGACTAAATTGTATCAAAATATTAACATTCGAATGGATAAGCAACTTTCATGCTGCTATCCAAATGTCTGCTGATACAAGAACAATTTGAACAGGAGTTCGTCTGTATATTTATCTTTGCGAAATATTATTTGGTTATCTATTCATTGAGTTGATGGAACAGAACTGCTAGTTAGTAGATTCAATAACGCCTCAGTGCTTCATCAGTTCTTTAAAAAAAGACTGGCTAGCATGTCACATGCACTGTCACGATCTCAGAATTCTTCAAATAATTGAAAGTGTAGCCAAGTTCTTCTAATTGAAATTCATGAAATAATATGTAAGTGATACTACAGCTTTCAAAATCGAATAAAACGTCCACCTACCGTAAAAACGGAAGGAAGTATCTAAATTATGATTATATCAATGAAATTTTGTTACTATCTATGTAATATATAATAATAATATTGAAAAGGGGAACATTCTCCATTAAAATTGAAAATTGTGATATTTTGGGATGGACTAAAATTTGAAAAATAATTGTCAATTTGATTACTCAAATGTAAAAAAGCGTGATGGGTGCTTTCGATCTATATTCTCATAATTTTAAGTATAATTTAACAATACTGAGCGTTCAAGAGCTCAAGAGAACTTTGAGTGCCCCACGCTTTTCTACATTTGAATAATTTAATTGTCAATTATTCTCTACTTTTTAATCCATGTTGGAAGTAAACCGTGTTCTTTAGTTTATTTAAACTATTATTTTTTCATGACTTAAAAATCGAAATCCCCGACCCCGAAGCCTATACCAATTCTGAATCGAATCTGGCCATAATCACAAAACTCGTTCACCATCTTGAGCCGCCATCTTGGGCCGCCATCTTAAATTCATAAATTTAAAAAAAATCATAATCTCTGATCCCGAAAACTCTTACATAGCAATTTTGAATTTAATCAAACCGGAATGACAAATAACTATCGTCCGCCATCTTGGAGCCGCCATCTCCAATTCATGAATTTTGGCAAAATATTCGAAATATACGACCTAAAAACCCCCATATACCAATTTGGAATCGAGTATGACCATAATCAGAAATCTCGTTCGTCATCTTGGAGCTGCCATTTTGAATTTATGAATTTTGATGAAAAATGCATAATTTCTGATCCCAAAACCCTTACGAACCAATTTTGAATCGAATCTGACCATAATGACAAAACTCGTCCATCATCTTGCGCCGCTATCTTGAATTCATAAATTTTGACAAAAAATGTATAATCTCTGACCCCGAAAACCCTCACAGACTAATTTTGAATCAGACCGTAATGACAAATCCCAATCGTCCGCCATCTTGGAGCCGCCATCTACAATTTATGAATTTTGACAAAATATTCGAAATATACGACCTAAAAAATCCCTACATACCAGATTTTAACCAAATCTGACCATAATCACAAATCTCGTCCGCCATCTTGAAGCCGTCGTTTTGAATTTTTGAATTTTGATAAAAAATGCATAATTTCTGATCCCGAAAACCCTTAGGTACCAATTTTGAATCGAATCGGACCATTATCACAAATCTCGTCCACCATCTTGGAGCCGCCATTTTATTTTTTCCATAAAAAAATGTCATATTGCATTGTCACCGGAATTATGAACACATGCCAAATCTCAAAAATAATTCGGACGTCTGGAAGTGGGTGAAAATCACGTTCAAAGTTTCCGTTACATAGATACATACATACAAGTGAAGCTAATATAAGCGTGTTAATTAAAAAACCTGTTACTAAGAATAATAATTCAAGCACCGTAGAGTTAACTTAGCAGTTCTGTTTTCTGAAAAATAGTAAGTAATTGGAAGGATATGTGAAATATAGCGAAAATTACAAAAAAATTGTTATTTTTTGTCGGTGACTTGTTCTAATACATTGTTAATTTTTCTTATTTGGTGTTCTTTATAGGTTCACTAATCGTGCAAGATTTCTCCATGGAATTAAACCAATTTTCCTTTAGGGAAATGCGTATCAAGGAACTCGATCTTAATGTTTAAACGATTCTATTCTGTCGAACGACATTCTTCATTGAAACTATTATGATATGCGCCCACTTCAATTCCTCCATAGTTTCTTTGGTTCTTTTTGGCTTTGCTTTTTCAATTCCATTTGAGTCGTAACTCCCATTCAATTTGATGAAACTGGTATTGCAAGGTTATGCTAAAGAGAAACTCCACTATTGAATATTTCATTCCGTTTAGCAACAACGAGAATAATGGATTCTTATCGAATTTGGACTTGTAGAGAAATGCGCTATGAATTTCGACGGAATGGAATATCAGAAATTCATCAGTGGTCTTATATCATTCTTGATATATTTTCTACTTATATATACTGTGTAGTTCAATATCCAGCGTGGCTTCAGCCGGGGAAGTAGTTGTTTTCTGTTAGATATTACAAAAAAATCACAATTTTTCATTTTTTAATTTTCCAGACGGAAAATCAGACCATTGACTTATGTGAAGAGATATTGGAGAAAACCCCACAACAAATCACTAAAAAAAAATTCGGACGGTCAAACGGCTTCGGGAGCACTTCGCTGGTACCGATCAGCGTCCAAATGAGTATGGAACTGTTAAAAAAGACTCTCCTCAAAAAGAAGATTCAATAATCTGTCTCTGGTCTAAATTCCTGGCCACTCTGGAATGAAAGGCAATAAAGCGGCAGACTCTCGTGCGAAATAAGAAGCCGCAAAAGGTTTTATCAGACCACTTGGAATTTCTTCCAGTTTTGCCAAACAAATACTGAATACCTGGACTTCAAAAAGAGTATCAGACTATCGCGTCATTTCCTACTTATATATATATATTAAATAACGTCTTTTGACCTACACATGTAGGACCTTGTTGTTTCATTCGGTTTGATAGCTACGTCTTTGCCACCCCCCCTAAGCGCCCAACTAATGTGCCTTCTTTTTCGGCATAAAATTGGAGGGTTCCACAGAAGCCCTTGGGTATAAAACTTTCCTCAGACACAGAACTTCAAATAAAAATGTAATCGTAAAAAAGTAAAGACACCATAATTACTTCAATCCCGTGAAAAGCTGAGTTTGCAGAAGATAAAAGAAAGATAAAAGAGCTTTCAAAGAAAAACAAAAAGTTTTAAGAGAAACAAGTTAAAAAGACTAAAACCAAAAAATAAAATTAGAAATATGAAACTGGTTCCAAGAACTAAGAGGGATGCTGCTAAAGAGAAACTTTTTGGAGAAGACATTTTCGATGATGGAGATATTGGCAGAATGTTTTTATTGCAATGAGGCATTTTCAAAATCTAAAGCAAAGGAATGGTGGATAAGATATTGGAGCTGTAAAGTTGGAGTCATGACCAGTCTGCTAGTTGTGAGAAGGAGTGCAATGAGTAAGTATGAATTTGGTTGATTCATACGGGAAAAGTAGCCAGTTTCTCTCTTTTACTCATTGCGCTTATGGATAAAATAATAGGAGATATCTCCGTAGTCTTTGGCGATAACAGCTTTTTTGAGACACTAGGAATAAATGAAACTTAAACCATTGAAGATATCGAATGAAACCCTATATGTAATGTATTTAATATTTTTTTGATAACTCTCATATTAACTGAGAAAAATGGGCGGGTCCATACATTTGACTAACTCTGTATATCATTTCTTTGTTTTCCAAGCTCATTACGGAATTTCTTGCTATGAGGTCCAAATTGGATATAACTCTGATGGACACCACAAAATTCATCATCAATTCCTTGTTTTTTTCAGGCAAAGATCGATATTCCACAGACTCAGAAAACCCCCCTTCGTCTATGACCGACTCAGGCATCAGGGTCAGTTCTAGAACCAACTCATTTGAAATCGAGAATTTGCTCAAAACGGCCGAACAAGTGACTGGTTTCTGCCGATCGCCTGTGGAAACCAGAAAAACCATCAGCCCGACCGGTAGTGTAGTCAGTAATACATCCCAAGCTGCCTTAACGCCTTCCAGACAGCTATCGGATTCCGAGAAGTTACGGAAGGTTATCTTGGAACTCGTTGATACTGAGAGGGCATATGTGAAGGTAAGTGCTTTGGGTTTTTAGTTATTTGGTTCTAATACATTCAGCTTATCATTGGACAATAACAATCACAAAAGAGAGTAGCTCAATAATAATTCAATATCATATTTGATAATATAGAAAAACTGATAGAAGAAACGGATCTTTCTCAGTGTCTCGGTTAAATTAAAACTCATCAATGACATGAAACATCAATAGTAATTTATGTAACAAGGGCGTAAAGTAGGCGTTTATGGCCTGCGGCGTAGATAATAGCCCGAGGCCATTACACGCTAAAAGCCATAAACGCATTTTACGTACGTGATACATACAAAATTTCATGCACTAGCGGGCGATGAAGTACACTTTACCGCCCAGATTAGCTGGCGTAAAATGGCACTTTACCGACCGCGGGCCGTAAAGCAAACAATATACTCAAATTACTCACATGTACACATCAATGTACACATCAAAATTATTTCAGTTTATTAAAGACAATACACCTGCTGAGGACATTTATTCATTATTAGACATTTTTTTCAACATGTAATTGACTCATAGGCCTGAATATTGAAAATGCAGTTGGTAGAGATACTAATGTTGAGGATAAAATATTTTCTTGAACACAATTATTATTAATAAAAGCTGAAATACAGCATTCGCGTCGTTACTAGACCAAGTATTCATTGTGGAAGATTGGTTTATATAACTATAAGTGATCATTCGGGCACAATCGTTGGCAATTTTTTTTAGTGATAATCAATTCATTAAATAGATTCTTCTATATAGCTGATAGCTACAACTACAGTTACATATTTCTCATACGATGTTACTCTTGATTATCGTATAGATAACGTATGAAACGACTAGATAATTGAAAATCAAGTCAGTATTTATTCAATATGTTATATTTTTTTTTGTTTTCGTTGTAATCTGATATGAAGCTTGTAAGAAAAATTTTGTTCCTAACACATGCGAGCAGCAACGAACTCCGCTTCGCGTCGTTCGCCTAACTGTATTTGCGTGCGGAAAAATAGCACTTTGCGCACTTGTTAGGAACTATTGTCGACGTTGTTCGTTACCGTAATCTCATCGCCGGACAATCTCTTGTACATATACATATCCAACATTGTGGGAATCTACCAAAATTTGTCCTGTGGAAATTTATGGATATTTCGAGTCTACTATTTTTGAATAGCGCATATACTTCCTTCTACTAGGATGAATGTAGTCGATTGTAGTCGACAGACTTACTTTTTTCGATATTTTCGACTTATCAAATTCTTCGAATGATTAATTCCTGAATGTCAGACTTCTTGACATAATTTTTTGGGTTTATCACCTTCCACAATCTGAAAATGAAAAAATTTTTAATTCGATCTCATTTTTTCAGATAGGCAAATTCAGTGTAGGGTACGTTACTGACAAAAATTAATTTCTTTCAAGACAGCAGTCTTGTGAACGCAGTAACTTATCGGGCAAATTAATTAATTTGCCCTTCTACACTTGTACAGATTTCTTTGGATTAAAAAATTTTTTCATTTTCAGATTGTGGAAGGTGATAAACCCAAAAAATTATGTCAAGAACTGGATTTCCTCCACAAAATCAAACTTTTAATCAATGTCAGACTTCTGTTATGGATCATCAGAATGTAGAATATCGTTTTTGAAAAACGTGTACAAGAAATTCTTCAGAAAACGCTACGTCTACCAGAAGTATCGTTTTTCTGTACCTACTTCGGTAATACCAAACTTGATTGATTATTCTTGCAAAGAACATTGTTATTGGGCAAAACTTTGGATTAATTATCTTAGACTTTTGCCTATTCATCATAGAAACTTTCAGGAGGCCATTGTCGCTTTAAGTTATCAAAGTTTACTGGTGATAAATGTTAAGGGTGACTTGATGATTTCCCGATCGGAATCTGATCTACTAGTATTAATAATGATCGTTAATCAAAATTAGGCTGCCACCAGGACGAGTGGCCCAACTGAAATAATAATAATAATAATAATAATAATACTCCCTCATAAACACTCGTAGAGTGTACCCAAAGGCATGGCCTGTGCGGGTAGAGGACGGCTATTATTATTATTTGCCGTGGCATCGTTAACTTCGAGTCTTCGTGATATAAAAGCCCCATCGTATGGTGGAGCCTTTTAACTTCCTTTCGTGGCATATGGTGGAGGCGCCGGGCTGTAGTTCCAGGATTTTGTAGACCTTGTTAGGTCCACTGTGGTTGCTAGCTCTGCCAATGAATGCGTGTCGATAGTCAGTGAACCAGGGTATCGAATGATTTCGAGCTGTGATACCGGATGCAGGATAATGCAGAAAGGCCAGAGCTTAACGTAGTCATGGTTTTCAACAACAGTGTGTGTCCCAGAAAAATAACTCCAGGTATATAGAGTGTTCGGTCAATGATATTTTGTTTATTGACTAATCTGTACACGATGATGGTTCACTACCAAACCAAGAGTTTGACTTAGGTTGACCGGACATTCAGTCACACCGGTCACGGTGTCAGTATATCAGTGAATTGAAAATGATTAAATGGATAGGGGATCCAATCGGTATTCAATGGATAGTCGTTTAAGTCGTTATAAATAAATCAATTCATTTAGCCCTTTCACCTAGTGCATTTTCAACTTCGAGTTTTCGTGATATAAAAGCTCTATCCTACCACTGTTGACGTGATTTCGAAACATATGATATGGAATCATAGGTTATTCCATTTCCAGATAAATCATATTTTCAATTTTCACCTTCAGTAATTTTGAAAATAAAAACCAGAGACGTGGTTTGTCAAGTATTTATCCGTAGATTAATCAATCAACCTAACATTCTTTAAAGTTAATTAAAAAAAGTACCATTTCCTATTCAAAATATTCGAGAAAATTCAAGAGAAATAATGTCAGTTGAAAGGTTTACCAAAAGGAATCTACACTTGCTGTTGTTGATATGAATTTAAAAATATATAATTTTTTGACCTCTGTACTGAATTGACTATACCTTAAAATATGCAGTTATCAACCATGCCTCGTTATAGTAGGTTCCAATGTCAACTAATCATTTAGCTGTGAAATATTATAACATAGGAATTGTTTTTAGCATCTCAACAACTTGTTGGAGAACTATCTGGAGCCGCTCAAGAGAGAAACATTCCTGTCAAATGCTGAAATCAATGCCCTTTTCGGAAATATACAAGAAATCGTAACTTTCCAGAGACAATTTTTGCAGAATCTAGAAGAAGCGTTGGACTTGGAACCGGATTTCCATAAATTTGAATATAGTAGCCAATTCAGGGTGAGTTTTTTTTTTGTATGCAATTAGTTGAGGAGAAAGATGGACAGACGTTGAATGGTATCAATTAAAACTGACGGAGACTCGAAAGATTGTTTTTTCTTTGTGCAGTTGAAGTAACTATATAATTTACACAAAAAACGATTTAATCTTCACAAACTTCATTTCAAATATCACGACATTTTTCGCCACCACAGTAGCTTCTCCATGTACCTTTTTGCATACATATCGAGTCTGCGTATCGTTCAATATATTTTTTTTTAATAAACATCGATTCAATTTTATTTTGGTGAGTTATACTCTCACATGTGCTCATCAATACCATGCACGTGTACTGCGTTTTTTTGGTTGACTCATTAGGGTTTTGTTTCGGAAACGTATGATTGTTTTTTACTGACTTACTTTTATTATTTTCATTAGTTTTGTTTCCGGAATTCCAAGTTTATTGTAGAAAAGGTATTCGCTTCAAAACGTATGTTGGCTATGTTTTTTTTAAAAACAAATTTTTTTATCTTCAATAAATGTATTTATTGATTCAAATAAGTCTTCATTCCTTCTTCACCTACCTTAGACACTGTGACAAGCATCCCTGACATAAGGTTTTACGATTTTCAAAAAAATGTCAATTTAATGTTGAAAAAATCTTCATTTCTTCTCAAACCAATAACATGGGCGCTGAAGATGCAACGAAACTTTCAATGCAACTTTTAATCCCAGTCTTCCCTACTTCTCTCGATTTTCCCTAATGTGTTCTTCGGTGCGTTCGTTATTTTTAAATGTATGAAAGATATGCATATGAAGCTATAAAAACTCAATGAAGCAGTACCAGTTACTTGATTTTGTGGTGTAGAAGCCAAAACCGTTGTAACAAATAAACCAAGACTCAGTAAAATTAGATAAAAGTTGTAATTTTCTTTATTCAAAACTTAATTCAACATGTATTTCCACAAAATGAAAAAATCATCAGTCGAAAAAGTAGGTATTATTTTGTATTTGAGAATATATCAGAATAACACTTTCATCTGCACCTGTGTTTTGTATACGTATACTGTAGTATAATAGATAGATAGATGGTTTATTCACTATTTTATATACCAATGTACATTTATAGCATGTCATGTTGCATTTGGATGATATCCAGAGGAAATACAAAAGTCTTGTAAATATAAAAATACGTTACACTAGATACAAATACTCAAATGAAGATAAAACTATAAAAGAATATCACATACATTTTAAAATTTTAAAAGATATAAAGGTACAGTATAATTTAAAATTGAAAAGGAAGAGGGACTATATCGTCAATTAGTACCTGGCGAATATCAAAATTGAGATATTCTTCCACTGAATAAAAACAAGAATTCAAAAGAAAGCTTTTGATTTTGGTTTTAAAACCGTGAGCATTCAAATGTCTAATCTCCTTCGGCAATTTATTGTATACCCCGATATTCAAAGAATTCCTATCTGACTTCACTAGTGTATGCTTTGGTATTCTTAACAAATCTCGTGATCTGGTGGGATATTGGTGACCCACGTCTTCAGCCTCATAATCTTGTATGTTATTGTGAATTTTTAATAGAGTCAAATAGAGAAAAATTGTAGGAACTGGCATGATTTGGAAATTGCGAAAAAGTGGTCTACAATGATCCCTCATGATTCTGACGACTTTTTTTTGCTGAATAAATATTTTTTGAGAAAATTCAGTTCAACCTCTGCCCTTTTCTTTCCTCGCCGTTGTTCTATATTTCCAACATGTTCTCATTTTATTTTCAGAACGTCTTATTCTCCATCGGCAGCGCATTTTTATATTATGTAAATCACTTCAAACTGTACAGTTCGTTCTGTGCGAGTCACAGCAAAGCACAAAAAGTCCTGCATCCGAGTAAGTATTCGGATCTAATTTGTCCATCCTGTTACGAGATTAAACGATGGATTAATTCAATTTCGCAGATGAAGGCAACCAGGCGCTCCAAGAATTCTTATCGGCGAGAAATCCCAAACAACAACATTCATCCACCCTAGAATCTTATCTCATCAAGCCCATTCAGAGGATATTGAAGTACCCGCTGTTGCTGCAGCAGCTGAGAAATTTGACTGATTCGAGTAGTGATGAACATCAACATTTAGTGGGTGAGTTAGTTATTACTGCCAGGTGTGTTTTGAAGGAAATGGATAGTTGGTCAAAATTTATGTCACAAAAATCAAGACGAATATTGGAAAGAAATCAATTTATTTCTATGGTGTGAAAATTTACAATGAACTTCCAAATTATTTAAAAACTTATGGTAAATTGCGATTCAAGAATAAACTAAAAAAATACTTACTCCTTTGAATCCATTCCAATTCTGATTTCATTATATTTAAATTAATTTTCAATATTGTTACTTATATTATGTGAAATTATTTAAATTTTGTTATTTTCCCTATTATAAACTGTACGTTTCTTGGGAATAAATTGAATTGATTTGAATGAGATTACAACGGGATTGCTAATTGATTATAATGCCTAACTGCATCTCACGATAATGATAATAATGTATACCCGGAGACCCGGAACCAATGTACTCCCCTGTATCTTCGTTGTTGTTTTGTATAAATATTTCAAATTTTGATCTATTTGATGTCATGAATGTACAATTTAGCAAGTTTCAGACCAAACATTACACTTCCGGTTTGACAGGAAGCGCATCCATTTTTTTTTTAGTTCAAATGGGAAGTATCATTATTATCATTTGAAAAATTACGATTCGGTACAGAATTACCCTTCGAATGATATATCATAATCATACCAATTCACAAACTACTGAAATATTGTTTCCTATTTGTTTTTTTTGTGAAAGTAAGTTGGAAGATTCGATACAAATGTACTTGAGTATAGGATGGAGATTATCTTCAAAAAAAATAATTGAGAAACACAAATAAAAGTTCTTTTCATGTTTTGTATTTCTATATAGATAGGGCTTTCTAACATACACAAAAAAATCCAATGTTAGTATTTAAAAGAAATGAGTTTGCATAAAAATCAAAGTGTGATAACTTTGACATCCGGTAAAACCAGAAGTGCAGCTTTTTTTTGATATTATGTTACCCAATGGGCTTTTTGTTCTCGGTCGCGTGACATCAGATTCAAAACTATTAATGGAACAACTTGTATTTTAAGAGAGAAACAAGATGTCCTGCACTACCAGGACGACGCTTATTGCCATAATCCTATACAATAGGAATAATTGGGTCGAAAATCCATCAGAAAACAACTACTTTTCTGGCTAATACCACGACGAACGTTGAATTACATCTAATGAATTTTCGTGCAGAGTCCTACAATCGTTTGTTGCAGACATTAGTTATTGTCTGCAGAGACCTACCCTATACTGATGAGGGCAAGAACCCAGAAATCGATCTATAGGTGGTCCAAATGTTTCAATGAACATTTCCATGCAACTAGCAATTGCGGAGACATCCTAGGAAAGTAGTTGTTTTCTGATGGATTTTCGACCCAATTATTCCTATTGTATAGGATTATGGCAATAAGCGTCGTCCTGGTAGTGCAGGACATCTTGTTTCTCTCTTGACAAGCTTATTGTGAACAATGCATGCCGATTTCTTTAATATGTATTTTAAGTCAGATGACAGATAGCATCCTGGAACGAAACATTTTTCCTAAATCCAAGTTGTTTTTCTAAAAACACATGGTTTTATCCCAACGAAATTATCTTCTATATTTAACATTTTTCTTAAGAATTTTTGCTAAACTGGACTCTAGGGAACTAAGCCTGTACTTTTTATCTTCCAATTTATCACCACATTTCAAAGGCGCATTCAAGAGGGGGGGTTCAGGAGTCAGACCCCCCCAAGGAATTAATCAAACCACTAGCAATAATCACTGAAGATATCTTGTTGAGCTGTATTTTTGGTTTCGGAAATTCAAATTATAAAAGTTAACCCCCTACCAAATAAATCCTGGGTGCGCCCCTGCCTTATTCATATATGGAATTCATGATGAAATTCATCCGATGAGTGAATAGTTCTATTTTCATTGGGTTTTTGCCTTTTACATAAAATAGATCCAATATTCTGAGTGGTTTAATTATGGATGTTTTTGTGATAGAATGGTTTTTTTATCAATATTTTCCTTCTACTCCTGAGTAATAAATGATGAGATAGTGTGAAAAAATATTTTCATTGTCTGTTATTGTATTAACAATTTCATAGATTTCATAGAATAGGAAAATCATCTGTTGGCAACGTTGAATAGTATTAACTCATTATACGGTATCTCATTATAATGATACGTCGAATCGGTCATTATTTTAATGAATCAATACTGAGTTAACACCTTTCATTTCAGAGGCCTTAAAAGGAATGGAGAAAGTAGCAGAACACATCAACGAAATGCAAAGGATACATGAAGAATACGGGGCTATATTCGATCATTTATTCCGGCAACATCAAAAGTCATGTAAACAAGTGAGTTTATAACTTTTTAATCTTATATATAGTTTCCAAGAAATCTTGAGAATCAAGGAAAAGTAGATGTGAATTTGTGATTACATCGAAACGGTCAATGCACTTTCTTTTTTGCACTTCTTTCTTATGCAGTTAGTTCACTTCTCTTGTATAATATGAACGAGCACACCAAAATATCGCTTCTATATAGTAATTATGAAATCATTCATTTATTTATTTATTTATTGATTTATTGAGTAAATAACTTCGAGAAAGAACAAGGTCTGGTATGAGGAAGTTGTACATACAATAATAATACAATTCATCTAAAGAAAATTTGTCTGTAATTGCATATAATTCATCAGTTGGCATATCAAATGGAAGACGATACAGTACTTTTAAAGATTTCCTGTATAACGCAGATATTTCATTGAAATTATTTTTGGAAAATGATCCCCAGATGTTTATCAAATAGGTTATTCACCTAAATGACCCAGATTTTTATTTCCCGAAGGCGGAGGTCTGTTTTCTATAAGCAACAAGCTTGAGGAAGTTGTTATATTTATCAATGTTCGAGGGTTATTCGAATAGAAAATTTTTTGCTAACCGATACTTTGTAACATTGCAATAGTCTATAAATGATTTCTATACAAATTAGTTATTGTAAACAGTTTATTTTGATATATTTGATAAGAAAATTTCATCAATCTTCTCGTCAATATTACAACCAAATCATGACATCACTGACATTTTGACGTTATTGAATATTTGAAACTTCAAAATCGAAATAAATCAAAGTATGTATATCCATAGCAACTTGCCTAAGAGTGA
Organism: Chrysolina haemoptera; assembly: GCA_958298965.1. Classification (NCBI taxonomy): domain Eukaryota; kingdom Metazoa; phylum Arthropoda; class Insecta; order Coleoptera; family Chrysomelidae; genus Chrysolina; species Chrysolina haemoptera. The sequence goes on from OY282594.1 coordinate 8,773,539, forward strand.
AAACGGACCGCTGGGTCTGTTATCAGTATAATGTTGTTCTTATTGGTTGTATTCAATCACATGACCTCAATTTAACAAATTTCATTGGATTTCCGCTTGAACAAAAAATTTTCAATCTAATTTTTTTTACATTTCAATTGCAGTCGATAGATCTGAGCCCTGGTGATCTACTTTACTATGGAGGTGTAGAATGGTTGAACATTTCGGACTTCTTGGGTAAAATCAAGAAAGGCCTGGAGCTGCACGCTATGTGTTTCGTATTCAAAACTGCCGTTGTTTTCCTTTGTAAGGAACGATTAAGGCAGAAGAAAAAACTGATGGTGAGTACTCAGTGCATTTTCTTTTTCTGGATACTGATATGGTTATTGTGCATTATGAACGTAATCTTAGTATTTTTTGGTTGAAAGAGAGAGAGGGAGAAGGAACAATTTCATAAATGGTGGAAGTATTATATTTTTTGTTTCCATTTGAGAGAACTAAGAAAACATTTCCCGTGATGTATTTTGTTGTTAGCTGTACGAAGCAATGCAATTTGAACTCCTTGTTTCAATTGAGAACAACATGAAACTTAAAAGTATATACAGTGTGACCCATTTAAGATGGAAGCACCCTTATAAAACTTACATTTTTCAACCGATTGGAATGATTTTTGTTTCGTTAGGTAGACATCCAAGAAGTCTACTAGGACACCAAATTTCATGAATAAATCTCCATTTCTAGGGCCAACTAATTTTATTTTTCAAGGTATAACCACAGGTGTATCGCATTTCGATAGCAATCAAGCGAACATCCCCTATCATATCCAGAAATTCAGACTCACTCAGAACATACCACAAATTACTAATCTACCAACAGGTTATTGGACCCAGGTTGTTGTACGCCGGTCCAGTGTTCTGCATTCTCAACGAGACTCTCTTTACCAAGTTGGACATACTGCAGAGGTCACAAACCGCACACAGTCGGTTGGATGCACTGACTGAAATCTGTCGACCCTTTTTCGACTTATATCAGAAAATTATCCCGAAATGTCTATAAATACTTCTTACCCAAAACCCTTTAACGAGAAATTCCACTCGCATTAGAGAGTAAGAAATTGAATTTTGGGCAAGCAATCATACACGTCACTTACAAGTTCACTAAATAAAGTTTCAGTTAGTGACCGTCCTGCAGAGATCGTTTCTGTTTGGGAGGTTGTCAGAAGTCTTCAGAAGACTTATGTGAGCTGGAAATGACGAGGGTCTTACCTTTTGACGTGCGATCCCAAGCACGGTCGAGAACTCTTACTGAAAGTATATCCGTCCAAGCGTGCCGATCACCGATCCAAACAGTAAGCGCTTCCACGGTTGCTTGGATTTTCGACCAGTTATATATTCTAGTAGTGACATATACATTGGGAACATGTTAGGAGAAACTATGAATATGAGATTGATGAGAAAGACCTTAAAGTACTTATGGCCAAGCAGTAATTTTTTGTTGAAAAATTCTCTGAATATCCTCAACACCGTATATATTCAAAATGCATATCTTCATCCTATTCTCTTTCCAGGGCGTATCGAGCAAGACTTCCTCATCCGAAGTAGAAATAATTAGGTATCAGGTGCTCATTCCAGTAACGGAAGTTCAAGTGAGGGCTTCTTCGGCGAAGGATATGGATTCTCATTTCCTTTGGGAATTGATTCACTTAAGAAGTCAATTACAAAGGAGATCGGAGAAGGTCTACGTTTTGTCGAATAGGTAAGCTGGGAATCCATTCCACCAATTCATGTATTCTGTGGAATGTGCATAACGTAATCACGAAGAATTTATTGGCGGAAATATAAAATGAGTTTTCCATTGAATTGTATTAATAATAATGAGTATTTGAATTGGCTATCGCTATGCGATCAAATTTCAAGAGACGTTCTGGAGCCAATCAGTATGATATTTTCTGCATTGAGGAGCTCTTTCTCTTTTGTGAGAGCCGAAGACATTTCTTAATACTTGATCTATTGGCCAGTCGAGATTTCGGTGTAATTTTCCTTCAGACGATAGCTATATTGGTACCTCAGGATTGCAAAGAAAAACAATTTCCATCTCAAATGGTAAATATGGTAAAATATGTGCCACATGGAAGTAACTAAATTCGAAACTTAAGTTTGAAATTTTCGAAGAATATTGTCAAATTAAAAAGTCACCCTCTCATACATAAAATCAAAACTTGTTCCACTGTTACATGAATGTGTCTAGAAGCTAGTACACACCAATATAAATTCCCAGAACTCTCGTCCACCAGATCTCAACTGGCCCCAAATTTATGTTCGAATTATATTTATTATAATTTTTTGAACTAAGGAAAATGTCTAAACCCCATACTATTATTACTATCATTATAGAAACATTAATTAAAAATAATACATAGATATAAAAAATGTTATTACAAAAATTCCATTTGAAACAGAGAAATTTGTGACCACTCCAATGAAATGGTAGTTGCGCGTGGACAGAATTTGATTTCTCTGCAGTTCTACACATATATTTTTGAAAAATATTTAGGGGTAAATTATTTACCGTACACAAATTATTTGGGGCTTAGTGGCTGAGTCACATCTGAGTCTCACTCAATTCATTCACTGAAATTTCACTCAACTTTCACACCCCATTAGAAAAGCATGAAAAATTTGAGTTGAGTCAAATTTCCGAGTGGCTGAGTGATCAAGTTTCACTAAACTTTTTCCTCCGTCCACCATGTCAATTTTGGAGTCTTTTTTGATTGAAAAAAGTGCTGTTTTTCAAGAAATTAGTAATTTTTTCAGCTAAAAAATAAGTTAAAGAACAGTACTTTTTTATCCAAAATAGCATAATTTTCATAAGTGTTTCTTCTTAAAATCGGAAGTGATAATCAAGAATTCCCACCTGTCCGAAACATTTCCCAATTCACAATGTACTATTTTCTTGCGTTAACAATAAAAATATTCATAGTCAAATTCTACATAAAATTATCATCATTAATCTGGCAATAAACGTGATTTGATAATATATAGTGATGATAATGAAGTTTATTCACTAAGAAAACAAGTTAGGATGTCAATTTCAAAACTCGCCTTATCCATTTCAGGTAATTTTGAGTGAAATAGAAAAAATCAAACTATTGAAATTCTCACATGACATTACTATTAAATTAAACAAGTTTTAGAATTATAGTCAGTTTTTAACTCAATTTTAATAAAAAGTGGATACGGCGAGTTTTGGAATAGACCTCCTCAAATACAAAGTGTGTGTATAATTTTGTGACAAAATTTGAATAGTCTATTCGTGATAGTAAATACTTTTATTTGTTTTCACATTGGACAGCGTAATTCGTATTTAAAAAAAAACAATATTTTACTAACGACATTCTCACTACAAACAAGCTTTCACAATACATTTTTCACCGAGACATTGGCTTCTTCAAAGTGAAAGTATAATAAAGTTAACTTCGCAATGCGGTTTTTCTGATTCATTGTAATTGAAAAGAAATGATGTCGGTGTAATTGGACTTCCGGGCTAATTGATATTGAACCCGGAACCGGAAGAGAACTCCGGTTATCAACAAATACTCAACTACTCAGCAAAATCATTTCATAAGTGGTTTGCGTTAGTCTTTTATTGTGCTGTTTTGTTAAGAGTACCTTCAAAGGACATTATATTCTATTTTTATATTGAATAATAATAATAGGTTTGAATCACACCGAAACTTGACAACTTTTATATCTCGAAATATTTTGTCATTTAGATCTAGTCTTACTCCTCCACAAAATTGTGGTACCGTCTTCAAATAATGTTAGTTCACATAAAAATGTCAAGATAAGATAGATCATTTATGTATAATAAAAATAGAATTGGACCCAGAACGGATCCATGCAGCACTCCTGAATCTATCTCAGCTGCCTTTGAAGATTCGTTAGTCTTTACTACGCCCTGTGACTAAGCTCCCTTACTTCAAAATTATATTAAATGTTTATTGAGGCTGAGACTCAGACTGTCAGGATAGTTGTTTCCAGTCTTGTTTTGTGCTGAAAAGCTAAAAATAAATCATTATTATTATATTCATTTCAGTACGGCAGACTTCCGAAACGCCTTCCTGAAAACCATTCGTCAGATCATCAGGGAGTCAGTGCGGAACATGTCGATACCTTCCACGAAACCTGGAACCGGTCCAGGAATCCTTCTAGTAACTGGCCATAAAACCAGTCATAGCACCAGCCATACGCTCGAAAGGCCGGACAGGGTAAAAACCGTGATAGTTCAGGGGCCACACACGCTCGGGAAGGTGAAGAAAGTGAAAACTTCGCAAAGGCATTCAGCCGGCAACATCGATTACGACAATATCAGCCAAGAAACCGACGAAGCGACAAGTGTAAATTTCCGAACTCGATGTAAAACCGTTGGAGATGCCGCAGGTAGGTACTAATAGTTTCCATACTTCTGGCTACTGTAGAAAATGTGAGAAATATGAGAGGGTAATGCACATCATGGGGGAAAATTGGAACAGGTTCAGAAAAGGAATAGATGACTCCTAATGTCACTTCCAAATATAATTATACAGGATATCCCAGAATGAAGGAGGCAAGCTCCGATGGTAGAATATTCACTTCATTTCAGGGCAAAAAGTTCCAATAATGTTCCAATAAAGTTCCTTGACATACGTCAAGGAACGGTCGATTCAATCAGAAAAATCAAAAAAATCTATTTTGAACTCTTGAAGTTGAAAGAGTATTGCTTTGAAACCTCTTATAAAATCTACTACCACCAGTAACCAAACACTTCAACGATGAAAGTATGTTTCACCCCGTTCTTTACTGTATACCGTCAGTCTTGGAAAGTTATAAAACGACGGAACAATGTTTTTATTTCATCGTCGACCTCTTTCGCATTACTATCAACTCTTCTAGAATGAACTTATTTAATTTTGGTCCATTATTCCGATTGAAGTATTGCAATAATTAGTTAGTCAACCAGCCATTGACAGGCCATTAACAAGTCTGTTTCATGTATTGTATTTATTTTATACAGTAAGGACCAAAAGTCCGTCAACCCCCCCCCCCACCAACTCCTTTGTTATACATGTTACAAAAAAATATTAAATACATAAGTGGTAGGCCCTTTGATGGTTTGAATTTCATTTATATAGAGTGTTTCAAAACTTACAAGTTTATTTTTTCAAATAGGACATCCTGTATATCATTGCATGACCACTTAGGGATGATCGTAAGGAATCCAACAATATCGAGTTTGATACTGTTATCTCCAAAGACTACGGAGATATCGCCTAATATTTTATTCATAAGCTCAATGTGTGAGAGAATTCATTGACCCGCCAGAAAAAGTTTCTCTCTCCTACTCATTGGGCTTATGGATAAAATAATAGGCGATATGTCCTATCTCCAAACTTGGTATTGTTAGATTCCTCATGATCATCCCTAACCGGTCAGGCGATGATATACAGGGTGTCTCATTCAAAAAAAAGTCGCTGCGCTTTTTTGATAAACTCTGTATAAATGAGACTGAAACCATTAAAGATATCGACTGAAACCCTACTACTAACGAATTCAACATTTTATTGTTAAATGAAATGAAGAAGTTACAGGGGGTCGACGGACTTTTGGTTATTACTGTATATCTCACACTACAGGCTAAATCATTATTGATCTCTCTCATTCATCCAAACTATTTAAACTAAATGTTGCCTCGAAAGTTTTCAAGTGATTTTAGTTAACCCGATTATCTTTTGGCACAAAAATTTAAAAACACCATTTTTGTCATACAGATCCAGTGAAGAGGTCCGATCATGATAGAAACGAACCAAGTATCAAATCTGAAGGAGAAGATGATTCTCAAGCAGGTGTAGTCAAACCAAAAGCTACCTTAGGAAAGACTCCAAATCATTTAACTCTAAGGTAAGTGAACTGTGTTAGTTTAGATAACCGTTTTTAGTGTTGCACTTATAGCATATAATAGTGATAGTATCAGAACAGAATAACCTCTTTTTAAATGGACTGAAAAAAAATGTTTGTTTCAAACGATATAGTTATAGATAGAGACAGTTTGTTTTATAATAGTATTCAATACATATAATGTATACAAATAGTGCAATATGCCCACCTTGAATTCCAGAATTAATAGAAGATATTCTGTTACGTTCAATTTGGACCAAGACAAAATGTTCCTAATATTTTCTGGTGTATTAGAGTTGCGTTTCACAAATCTTTTATTTTATTTTACCATTACCATTGTAAGGTGCGACCCTAAGGGCTGGTCTTTTCACCTATAGATAAGTCCCAGATAACTAACTATATCTATCAAATAAGGATATGTGAACCTGTAAAGTATATTCGATAGATAGTTATCAGAGACTTTATTGTAAGTTAAAAAGACCGGCCCTAAGTAGGGTCAAAAATCATTGAGTTTACCGAACTTACTGTGGCTTACATTCTCAGTTAACATGTTCACTATGCGCAAAAATTTTCATACTTAACAAAATTCTAGTTCCAGCTAAAGGAGGGGAAAAGAAGCAGGTGGTTCCAAAATGGTACTATATATGTCGGGCTCATGTTGAATGTATCAGTTTCTTCTACGTCTTAATTCGCCTAGTGATTACCACTAAAAATTATTATTGAGTTATATCATGATAGTGCAAGAAGAAGTTTTGTCACTAAACTAAGTTGAAGTCATGAACATTTTTCGTTTGATGTTGCATTAGTAGATCAGTTTATTTGTATTCAGTTTTGTATTTAATATGCTCAATATACGTTCCTTTAAATGTTTGAAGTATAAAATGATGTTATCATTTTCGTAAACTTGCTTTTTATTTGATAGGAATAATAAACACTTATTAATGATGTAATAGAGGCAGATTTTCTGCCGAAGAGCGAAACTCCATGCCACAAAGTACAGGAATAACCCCCCTCATTTCGGTCCCAATTGATCCTTCACGGAATATCTTCCAGTACTTCTGGAAAGTCAAGTTATATTATACCAATACATTTGATAAACTTATGCCAATTTCAGTACCACATCAACGCTGTCTGCTGGTAGTACCGGTAGTCAAGCAAGACTAATACAATCCTCCCATGCTCCGGAAACCTTTCAACCGATGCACATAGAAGAACTAGGTAAGCTCAATTTCAAAACTATAAAGGCGGAAGTCCACACTACCAAAAGTAGATCCCCGCAAAAAGAGGAAAGTACTAACAAAAAAGAGAACCTTAGAAATGGTGGTATGGTTATAAAAGACCCCAGTCCCAATAATTCACGTAAATCGACTCCCAATCACTCCAGAAGATCCAGTCCCAACCATTCAAGACGATCCAGTCCTAATGAAATCAATAAGCGATCAGAGAGTATTAGTCCTAGAGATTCCAGGAGATCTAGTCCAAAGACTCCTAGGAAATTTAGGGACGTTAATCCCAAGCAGGGCGAAAACGGCGCCAAAAGTCCTAGAAAAATCAAATCATCCCTCAAGCAACCCACCAAGTCATTGAGCATCGAAGCCCCGACATGTGTCGAATGCTATTTGTCTGGAAAAACGGAACAGCCCGGATAGCATACGCATAAACACCTTAGTCGTAGGAGAAGCAACAGTTTCGTTTTAACTCGTTTCAGCAGCGATAGCAACGACGAAATAAAGTGCTGAAGACTTAATAGATAGTAAACAACGTACTGAATGCCGCCACTCCCAGATTTACTTAGCCTTATGATTTTTTTCTAATTTATCGTAGCACCCCCGCTTTGCTGTAGTTCAATTAGTAATGCCTAATGTCTGTTGGACTTCGATCGACCCTATTTATGTTTAGAACTTTTATTGAGGTACTTTGCTTCACCACCACATCAGTTGCGAATTCATGAGCTGATCAAAATCGGATAATTACTGCATGATTCATTTCGTACATTTTTTCAGACGAACGAATTACGGTTCAGAATTTTTAATTGTTGAGTAATATAATTGATTTTTCGCGTGTCCGGCTCAATAAACAATTCAGTATGAGAATAATTTTTGGAACCCGTGAAATGCGAATAAATGTATAGTATTATCGAATGACGATTTTAGATAATAGAAATAATTCAAAATTACAAGTCAAAATTGTATCATATATTTTTTGTCAAAACTTTTTTTTTATTAAAACCTAAACTTCTTTTTTCTTCACAACTCATACTAATCAAAATATGAAAAACATTGAATAGTACAGTAAGTTAAGTAATAGCACTTTCCCTCCCAGTAATTGTTCCACGATTCACTGGTGCGTTAATAATTAACAGTGCTGCTCCTAAGGTGGCGTGTGGAGTTAGTAACAAGGCCTATCCAGAACACGTGGCTAATGACCATAGCAGTCGATACCAACACACTAAGAAAAGAAAATGTTCCAAGATAGGAAATAACAATTACTCAATCTTCTATTTTCTGACATCTAATATACATCAACAATTCTGATTCGATTGTCCTTGCCAGGATACAAATTCACAACTCGACCCTTTGGCCAAATATTCCTTGTGTCAACAAATGGGAGTCGCTAGGTTGTGTGGAAAATACAACCGGGTAGCTTGGTTTTCCCCCAGCTAGTCTCAAAGTCGCAAAATTTATTTGATTTGGAACTTCTTGGAATTAGTTTGCTCTAGTATTGCCTTGAAAAAGGCTAGAGCCGGAGAGTGTGTATTTGACACGAACTCTTTTATATTTGTTTTGTTTCCAAAAGATTTCACTTTGAACAAAACGCCAGTCCGAAGATTTCTCAAACACCCGAATACTGATTAATTTAATTTAAATAAAAAAAAAGCTCCAGGAGATTTACCACTAAGAGAACTCGTGTTCTCCCCAAAGGAACGGTATTCCTCAGTGGCTCCTGGAGAATAAACTGAGATCCGAGCCTTCCGAAGGCTAGGGGATAAGTGATATAAATAGAGCACAATGGCTTATATTTATACGAAAGCCGTACATTTACGTCAGCCAATAGGAAGCCGAGCCACCAGTGGGCGGGGCCTATTGGAATTCGCGACTTGGATATACTCCACTGAGTATTTCAAAATTAGATTTTTCAATCTTATTCTGACGGAATAATTGGAAATACCAATTTCCCTCATCAGTATTTCGGGGAGACTTGGGCTATGGGGGTCAACTATGATGACAACATAATTTTTTTGAATAGGTGGAGTATCATGATTCCATTTGCTTCTTTTTGACAAGTATGTTAAATATTCATGAGTCCATCGTTTCCAAAACAAATCAGCAAGTTTCTGGGCTGATTTCCATTTTGAAAGTAAATTCTGTTTTTTTTTTCAAATCGGTACACGATGACATTGCAGCGTACACAGGTCCAATTAGAAAATGATTTGGTGTGAGTGGTTCAGAGTCCAGAGAAACATGAGTTAAAGGTCGAGAATTAAGAGAGGTTGCTCACAGTTTAACAGCAGACTCTGCCATAATGGCAATCCGAAGGATGATTAATCGAAGAGGCCAACCCAGTAAAATATTTTGTGATAACTGGACTAATCTACTAATCCCACCACTGAGTCCGCACATGGGGGGAGCATTATTGTAGCTCATATACTTTCGATATACTTTCGAAATAAGTCACAAGGTGTGAGGTCTGATGATCATGCCGGCCATTTAATTGATCCACTAGACGTCGACATGTTATAGGGTAGGTTACGAATTGAGGCACCATTCTGTGAAAAGGTGATGTGTTCCTGGGATTCGTTCTCATTTTCTTCAAATATTCGATGAGTGGTTCGATCGTTTCTTGTATCATATCCATATATTAATTTTATGATATTTATAATAATAATTAGTCTTCATTCATCAGATGTAGAAGAAGCGAATGTGAATTGGTGAAGTATCAGCATAAAGATGTTTTTCAACTCAACCCGTTAAAGTTTTCCTCCAGAAATAAAAGACCTACAATATGGTTTTCTAGAATTCCTGTCCACATATTCATTTTCTGTCGAAAGTGTGTATGACCTTCTCGAAAGATACAGGGATTTGTATCACTTGATACCGCACATTTTGTATGTTTCCGTCAAGAAAAAAAGGAACTTCAATCTGAAAAACGAATATCCCTAATGCTATTTTTTTCATCATGACTCCACAGAATCCCTTCATTTGGCCTGGATTGTCTTCAGGGAGTTAGTGTAACATGACCAACTTGTATGGATGGAACTGGTGTTTTTCCAAATATTTGTTTGTTGTGGCTGTTACGAGCACAATTGTATTTGCTACACGTGAGGCAATTTCTTGAGGATTAACAACCATTTTGACCATTTTTGAAACCTTCTTCTCCTCCGAAATTGTTTTCGGCTAGCTCCACTCTTCTCATCAACACTGCCATTTCTGTTGAATGTTTTAACCAGTTTCCTCAAAATATTTTGAGTCATAGGATGAAATGTTTATTTAATACTCTCTCGCTCTCTCATGATATGTACATCAAAATGTTTTTCGAGGAGGGAGCTAATGGTACTCGTTATTGCAGAGGAAGGAACACATACCTCTCTAGACAAGTGAAAAAGAAGTATGATCTGTTGGGATCTTTGATTCCATACTTGTAGGAATCCGTGATGAATTTTTGTTATAGATCATGTCAGAACTGGAAAAAAACGGAAGTACTTCAGACGGTATAAACTATAGCAGGTCATTGCTTCAATGAACGGTGCCTCACCATGCTGCTTGGTTCACCAGTCATGATTAATAAAGTGCAGTCAGTGTCTTTGGTACTTCAATGACGCTCATAGAACCGGAGTTTTTTGTCACCACTTCTGCTACTTTGGTATCCTGTTACGAGTGCGGAGAAAACTATATTTTCTGATAGTACTGATCGTTTCCATTCGAGTTTTAATAACGGTCCAGTGCAGCACTTTTTGTCACGAATATATTTCCACAGTATATGCGGTGTCATCGATTAATCATATCCTTTTAATACAGCTCGACGTAACTGTCCTTATGATAATATCTTGAGAAGTAAAACCGGCTATAATATGCTCAATAATCATTTAATAATATACTAATCAGATTCTCGTGGTGTGAAGCAAACGTACCAACGATGATAACCTCAAAAACTGATCCAGTATTGTTTTTATAGGGTCGCCCATATGGAAGCCAAGAGACAGTAGTATAGAGCCGACCTCTACCACACTCCCGCGCAAGGCCAGAGATCACAATATGGCTGCGTTAAGCGCATCGCGTAAGTCACTGATCGAAACCAGCACAGGCCTGGAGATACACAATACGTACAACCAGCAATAAGGCCAAGAAAAAGGCTCACGATATGGCCTTTTTTTCTGAAATAAACAACTCGACTGTTTGGGTAGTGCTGAGGGAGTCTAACGGGGGGTTTGAGCGGCTTTGCTAATAAAACAGGTTTCTACATCATCATTGAATCAGATATTGAGAGCAACCACTTGCTAGGTCACCACAGAATTGGGTATCTGCGTTTATTGTTTATGCTTCTATTTATGATTTCTATAAATAATGCAATGACCGATAAAACTTTTTGTCAAGCAACAGCGATTAGGTTAAATTTTTTCCATTTTAATTTATTTAATTGTTTTTAGCAACGCCCTCAGATTCCACCATATGTGTTAGTAATATAGTACGGAAAAATCATTGATATGCTTAAATTATACAAGGACTATTTAAGTGAAAAAACGAATTGTTAATTATGTAATGTAACGGTTATATTGTTAAATATTTGTGACACTTCCGACTGAGCATTGTCACTGATTATTAATAATTTCTTCACACAAAAAAATACATTCAATTCAACAAAAACTAATTCAAGAATATTGATTTGAATCATTTTCAACTAACTCATATTGTTGTACCAAGAGTAACTCAATATACAGGGCGAAAAATATTTTAGATGTACGCATATAATTAAACATTTATAGAATAATTTTTATCACATGCATAGATACTATTTCGTTATGGAGTAAAGATATTTATAAATGAGTGCTCTTGAAGAAATTTTCATCTTCATCTATGGTATATAGTGTGTCCCTTATCTAATAGAAACATGCTCGTATATTTTGTAATCATCAGAATTGGAGTATGAAAATTTCCGATAACAGGCTAAATATCCACTTGATCGCAGAGTGAAGTCAACCTGAATAATATCCAGTGCATGTTCGAAGCAATGGGACCAACACGTCATGAAAGCAATTGCTTATATTCCGAGCTATCCTAGCAATGATTAGTACCACACCAAATAATTGAAAGCCAATAAGAATAGAATTTTTTGCAAAACTGGGCCTGTTACTTATACGTAGCAGAAATCTCTGAGTCCAATATATCTTTCTTATTCGAGACACATGATTCTACCTATTGCAGGTGAATCAAGATGTTTGAAGGAAAAGTTGTGTTGATGTTCTACTGAAGCGAAATACTAGGAACTCACGTCATTCAAAGATGACCACATGGAAAAAATCCACTATCCCGTGAAATACGAGCTTCTCAAAAAAATCGCCATGAATAAATTCATCGTAATTTTAATTTGCTGACGTTTCACTCATCACTATCAGATGGAATCCAACAACTTGTCATCAAATGGCCCTAAATACAGCTTCAAACTAGATAGATGAAGTAGGACTCAGAAAACTACTATAGTCTCACTCACCAACTCAATCTAAAACTCTAGAGTGATGAACTGACGAAATCGAAGTAATAATAATCGTATTAAAATTATTCTAGTTGCCCTAACTTGTAGTACCTACTCTAGTGGCATTTAGAAGGAACTGAGCAAAAACTGAAAATTCCGAACTAGAATGATCTATACAGTTTCAGTAACATATGTGGTCTCTATATGTTGGCCAAACACTTTTCAACGTATGAATTGGGGTATATTTTGGTGATGAAAACCTAACCAGAACTCATATACTTGAACTATATCAAGAAACAAGAGTTCAGCGTCATCAACTTACATGGTGGAAAGCAAGGATTATTTTCTCATTTTTATCCCTCATCCGTATCAGCTGGGCATACCTGAAGCATTCAGCCCCATCCAACAAGTGAGGTATTGTCGATAATGGGCGAGCCGTCAAGAGCCGACATGAGCAAGAGTCGCTATGAGCTGCCAAGAACCGTCGGGAGCTGAAAGCCCCACGTATGCCAAGCGGCGCCTATGGGTGGCTCATGGAAGCTCTTGACGGCTCGTATATTGTCTGAAAGTGGAAGCCTCAGATATATTCGGCTGCTGCTGATAGAGGACAAAAACTGGCAGAATGAACCTTGGCTTTTTACCATGTCAATTTCCATAAGGGGTGACTCTAAACTCTTGAGGCCCTAACTACTTCTATCGACCAGTACGACGTACGTGGATACGCAGGTAAATATAAAATATTTGTCCGGTGGTGCACAATCAGCCTTTCTGGAAGCAGTCGTAATAGTAGGCGGACTCTGATATGGAATAAAAATCACGTTTCATCCCATATTCAAAGCTTCAGAGCTCAAAACCTTGGATAAAATATTAATACACTATTTTCAGTCTTTTTTTTTTCAGTTGAAAATATCAATGTTTTTGGTCCTTAATTGTAGAAACTAAAGACTTCAATGAATAGAAAGAACAATATAAATATGGCGAGAATGACCCTGTCTCCTGACTGGCAATGTAAATCACTCAGTTTGATTCCACTGTCATCAAGTGCAATTACTGTCAATCCTGCAATTTTCGTAATTTTTCTCGCATATTTGGAACTTTTGATGTGAACACAATTCAGAAACTAACACCAACACAACGATAGCTCAGAGCTCCTGATGACTATAAGTTTCTTGTTTTGATATTTGAGAATTCACTATGTTCTTGAATTTTATTTACCAACTACAGTTACGGCGATGTTTATTAGACAAGGAACACTTTTTATAAAAATACATATATCGTCGGTTTACTGCAAAAAACAAGATAACACCATTTTTTAAGTTTTCAGAAGAAGCTGTTCGAAAGTGTATATTGGAATAAAAATATGAAAACTTATAACAAATATTTATTAAACAATAATCCCATGAGGATGGTGCATAAATTTATTCAATTTCATTCAAATAATTTACGAATATGACACTAAGGTAAAAAACGATTAAAATTTCCACAATATTTATTGTCTTTGCGACATGTTTCGATAAATATTGTGGAAATTTTAATCGTTTTTTACCCTAGTGTCATAACTATGGATTTCCATCAAGTAACGGCCACGTCAATCAAAATTTACGAATAAAACTGTGAATTCATCAACATAGTAACATTACATCCTACCAACTTTTATGTTAAAAAATCAACGAATCGAAAATTATTAAATAAATATTTGGACGTTAAATTTGAAATATTCGTTTTCAGGAAATACATTAATGTTTCCTTGTTTTCTTATGCGCGCTTTCATGTACCTATATACAATTAGTTGAAAGAATGTCGAACTAACGTAACAAAATGATATCTGGGATAACCAACCAGCCTACTCATGATATGCAATTATATACAACTGTGTTCAAGCCAAATCACCAAATCTACTGTACATTATCGTTATGTTTGTATTTTAAACGTTTATTATTCGTTTATTAGTTCTCTGTCTATATTATATCCTTGTCGGCATTTAACTGAAACCCCCTACAAATGATGGCTGGGTGGAGACTAAACACTATAAATACAATTCAAAATTTGTAAAAGTTTTTTTTTGTGGGGGATGATATGAAGTGGTATACAGGGTTGGGGAAAATGTGTATAACACCTTATTTGTGACTCATTTGTGGCTTGGACTGAAAATTGGTTCAATTAAAACTTCTTTCACATGTTATGCAGCATTCAAAAGTACTCAAAGATTTGCGTCATTTGTCGTATTTACCAAGTTGTCTCAGTAATAATAATGTCTTTTTCTATATGGTATGAAGTACTGGGTGTTTCGTGGGAAAAACTAACTTTGATTCACCAAGCTCCAATGAAAATCCTTTAAACAGGTCTCAACAGTCCCTTGGATAAAGTTTATTGTATGCTAGTTGAAATATAAAGAGCATTCTTATATTCAGTAAAAAAGCAAGTACAACGACGTACTTGAGCCAAAATACCATGATTGAATCTTCCAATAGAGAACTTTACAATACAGAAATAAACAGTAAAATATACTAAATTTTTTGAGCAATAATTTTGAGTAAAGTTTTGAGCTTTTGGTACGCGGACACCTTTTGGTATATCAATAAATCCCCCTAATCAACTCACACCCATCATAATTGTTGTTTAATGGTGTATACAATGACAAATAATAATAATTATAATAATGATAGACAATTCTCAACCGCACAGGCTTTGCCTTTGGAGATACTTGTGTGTGTTCATGAGGGAAAGAATTACTTTTATTTCCATAAAGAATAGTACAATAAACCGCTGCTAATCTGAGAAGCCAGTCTTCTGTTATAAACATGTCAACGAAATGATCAATATCAAGAATGCATACTTTGATGGAATTGAAGATTTCTCTAGAGTACAAAACTTCTAATGATTTTATATCTCAAATACATATTCATATGAGCTATTTGTTAACATTTGAATAAACATTTATTTGCCATTCAAAATGGCTGGACTTTTACAAAAACCCTATTGTAATTTGATGCAATCAAGTAAATCAGTAGATAAATGAAGTGACGTAGCAAAGTGAGCCAACAAGGTATGATTCAAAATCAAACCACACCATAATATATAGTTTTTGTACCATTTCGTTTTAGTTGATCATCCCATCCATTCAAAAACGCATCAATTCATTCATAGACATACTGAATGAATGTATTACTGCATGAGTTCATTTTGTGAAAATGCATTCTTGGCTTTCTTTGTTTGTCATTTTCACCATTATTATTGAATATATAAGAATTTAGTGATAGTTGATCCGTATGTAGATTTAATGAAATAGATGTGTATTTTCAAAAGGATACATGATAGTTTAATAATTTAATCTTAATAAATATGACCTAGAAACTGTAAATGTGATTAATAAAATATGTTGATATATCTTTTGACAATATGGACAGAAATTGCACTCGATCAAATAGAGTGTTATGTCTCCCAAATACTTCTGATGGTCAGATGAGTCATGGTAAGGATTTAATTGAGTTTTGTAACTACTTTATCACGAAGTATAGCCACATCAAAACAGATTCTATGTTTAGGTTTTTCCTCTAAGTATTCATAAAAATAGAAATTTGTATTGGTCATATATTTTTGTATGTGGTTATCATCATCGTGGATCAACATATTTCATTAAAGAACTAGATATATTTACGGAAGAATATCCAAAAAGTCAAATTCTGGTGTCAACAATGAGAATATAACATCGCACAATTCAGTTACAAAATATATACTTTTTTTAACTTGGTGCATTTCTATTTTATAAAAGCCAAGTTGCTCAATATATCCTAGTTGTTTATATATGATTGCATTGAAATTATTTTCCATTTTGTATCCTCTGTATATGTTGTAAATTTTCTTTTGTAAATTTATGTTGTATTTAGATATTTATTTATAATAGTACATTAAATAAGATATTTTAGTTGATTATTCAATTTATAAAAGAGCAGATTTTTGTGAAATCAATGCATTTTGTAATTCACAAAATTAGTATAGTAAGCCGAACATTGGAGAGACATGTGCCAAAAATCAAAATGAATCGAATTCAAACTGGTGGGCGAACTACACTGATTTTCATCATCATCCATACTGATTTTATTGAGTTTTGGTACTTTAGATATAAGAAATTCCTGTACGTCTGTATGTATGTAAAATCAACATAAATGTGCGTATGTATGGACCTACGAAAAGGAAAATTTCAATTATACATTAAAAAACTACCGTGTTTTATTTATATGTTCATTATATTATGATCAACCTACGAATTAGTAATATGTGTTCAACCTATTAAACCAGACACGAAATTCTTTATTTCAACACCCTATATTTTTGAAAATATACCCACGTGTCATATCGAAACGATTTGTACGAAATGTCCCCGGTAATGAAATCTCACCACCACTGTATGTCATGGATCGCCTTCATAAACAATGCCGTCGTGAGCCCAAAGGGCGATTCTCAATTTTTTCTATAACTAAGTCCCTTTGGTGCAAGGTCCAAAAGGGCTAAGCCACACTGGCTTCAGACTTCAGACTTCAATGAATGAATAAACAAATTAACAAGACTCTTGACAAAAGTTCGACTGATCTCCATCAATAAATGTTTCTTAATTTATAGTAGTGTTTTGCCTTTCCACATGAGTTTATTCAGAGGCGGCGCTTTCCTGCACTCACAAGTGGAATTTTTTTTGCCTAGATTTGTCTAGATTTTGCTCAAGTTTTACTTTGTTTTCTAATATTTCTGGTGATGAGAGCACAATGTATAATCAAGTGTATAACACTTGAATTGTTGTTCCGAATAGTTACACGTAATCCCCGAAAGTCGTTGATATTCAATCACGGAAAGATGTAGGCGTACATTTTCAACGTAAGATCCCATACTCGCAAGATCGATTCAAAAAAAAAACAGCTCTTCGAAGTGTATTTTTGCCTAATGGAAAAGAGTAGGTAGTGTGAGAACCTATGATGCCACTAATAATTTGAGGCGAGGTATCAACTGCTATTGAAAGGAAAATCATTAGCATAAGTACATTTATTTTCTATCAAAAATAGATATTTTCAAGGAAAAACACATTCAAATAAAATATATTACATTTATCATATTGTAAACATAACAAACACACAAAACATCAAGATATATAAAAGGAAATAAATAAGGAAATGACAATATGAACATAAGTATGAATATATGTATACTACAATAGCTGTATTGCAATACTTCTATCATTTCAGAACTTTGGACTGCTGTGAAAAATTCGTTTTTGTAGTCCGCATAATAATTCATTGTTCTCGTCATCATATTCTCATAAAAAGTATTAACGTCAGACAAAATCGCCTTATCTCCTTCTCATTGACTAGGTTTTAGTCTTCACATATTCTTGAAGTTCTGTTGAAGAAAATAAATTGGTGAGTAAACACATCAGAATCAGTTCCATAGACTGAATTCATAATTATTATTAATTATAATTAAAAATTAACCATTGGCTTCCAAAGTTGATGAATAAACAAAAATGGGCTGATTCGACTGGAAAAATATTTAGATATTCATATGGTGCAAAATTTCCACCACAATTTTAACAGAATGGTTTGAGTAGAGTCTGCGGAGTTCAAAGAGTAAATCTCGATATTTAGTCCGTTTTTCCTCCTCTTTTCCGACGATGTTCGTTTCGCCAGGAGCCGAAAACTCTGACGAAAATCGTCCTACTATAATGGCCGAGGAGGACTACATTAGGCATATTTGCTTGTATTTGCCTGAGGGTGGGGAATGAGTAGTTCCAATAGATTCGGTACTTCTCATTCTCCACAACGGACTCAATATCCCCCGGAGCATTAGGCAACACTGGTTTGCCCAAATGTTCCAGGCTAGAGAAAATCGAGGCACAGTGTCAGCTTTTTGGAAATGAAACCGGAAAGTTTCAGGAAGATATTAGAAAAGTAGTTCCCCTTATAAAGTTTGAATATCAGTTAACCTGTAAGCATAAGGATTTTGGCTTCTATGTGGTGATGTTTCATTATATGTAGGGAGAATAACTGAAATAAAATACCTAATATATACTCACCCATTCACCTTCATCTTCAGCTGAGTCGGAAGCTTCATCACGTTCTTGTTTCGCTCTCACAATATTTCCACTCCTATGAACTTTGGTAACAAAACGTTGAAATGGTATGGTGGTGATGACCTCTGTATTATCATTTGCGTGGCAGGTTTTTCACCAGTGTTCTGTATTTCAAATAATCTTATATGAGATCCAGATATTTTCTGAAAATAAATCAACCTTCTCCAGATCAACCGTTTAATCAATAATTTCACTAAAATTCCAGCTGATACAACACTCATGACAATGGATCTTCGTCCTTCCAAATCAACCAGAAGTCGTTGCTTTAATGCTCCTACAGGCACTTTCAAAGTTTGAATCTTTCATGTACTGTAAAACACTCCCTTTAGTTTCGGGAAGTAGAATTTTGTAAACAAAAAAAATTCTTAGCAGTATATTAATGGTCGGAAAATCAAGACGACCCGGTAAAAGTTCCGGAAGGGGGGTATGGGTAGCTAAATATACTTTTTTCAATTGGTGCCCCTTTTTACCTATTTAAAACACGCCTTAGCGTGTGCAAATCGAACTTTCAAAAACGCGGGTTTTTTAGTTACCATTGTACATCAACAACTCGAGAACCGTGAAGTCTAAATGACAACAGAGCACTGTCAGCTGACGCCACAACATGGCGGTCATGAGGGGACAAAAAAAGCATTTGACTTTGATGAATTAATCATCACAATGATGCAAAGAAGTTTTCCCAGAAAATCACTTTTCGCAGAAAATTGACCAGAAAGATTCACGTAGCCTTATCGAATATGGGTTGAATGGGTTTGTTTTTGTTCAGTTTGGTTTGTTTGTCCCCCTATGACATTGTTCCGCAACTGTCATATTGCGTCACTGACAGTGCTCTATATTGTCCTCCAAAAGGCATACTAAGTGAAACCTTATCCCAAAATCTGTCACTATTTATTCCCCGGTCTAATCGATATTGTGTAAAAATCATCGAAATAGGAACATCATAGATGAAGTGTGCGTCGTAGAGTTCTCTCTCGAAAAATGATTATTTGTTGAGTATAGTTTAGGGTTCACCTACGAGTTATTTTTCAACAACAAATAAAATCAATCAATTGATCTAACGGTACTCACCTTCTGTTCTTGTCCTGAAGATCCTTCCATTCTTTTATTCTCTTTCGTTGTTCTACCTTTATACTCTTGTGTGCTTTTCAAACCCATTTCATAATTTTTCTTCAATTGCTCTTTTTCCTTATTCGCCATCTGTTTCATAACTTCAGGTGAAAAGTTATAATTTTCTGTAATTTTTTGTTGTCTTCCTTCTGTGTTTGGTTTGAAAATTTCTGATAAACTATGCGGCCCCATCACAGTCGGTTTGTGGAACTGTTGCACAAATGGCATCAGGAGACTTGGTTGAAGGTGTTGGTTATTATAGGGAATAATCTGACAACATTCAAAATCGAAAAGGTAAGTTGGTCATGTCGGTAAAGTATCTGCTGATAATATCAGGACAATATTTAAGATGAAAGCCTGGTGTTACTAATACCTACAAAACTGTATGATCAAACTGAACACACCAGCCTACTTGATTCTGTTTATTTTTTATGAGTACGCTTCAGTTTCAAAGTCACTCGCAGATGGCAGGTTATGTTTATATACAAAATGCTTATATTTTCATGGCAATTTTCATTTCTCTGGTGATTGCAAAGTTCATCTGTAAGAAATGTAGAAAATGTGGACTCTAGGAGAACGAATGACCCAGTCGCGCTCCGCAGAGCATAAAAAATCGATGCTATAGACCCACAAGGGGAAGTTGAGGCACACCGAAAAAGGTCATCACCTACAGGATGGTATCAACCTTCAGTCTATTCAAACCAGCAGGGCCAAACGGAATCCAACCTGTACTACTACAGCAAAGACCAGGCCTACTGGCAGATACGTACCTAACACCTGGTGAATATCCAAAGTGGTCTTCATACCGAAATACCTAGATTCGAAGATAACCTGGAACAAACATCTGGAAAAAGTGCTGACAAGGGCAAGGTCATCACTGATGATGGCGACGAGCCCCTTCGGAAAAACATGGGGACTTGGCCCCAAACAATCCCTTTGGCTGTACACATCGATAATGAGCCCCTCGATATCGGGTTTACAAAGACTGGATATATTCGAGGTCAGTGGTGCTTTGTCCAGCACATATTCGATTAGCCGGAAGGTCATTTTGAAATATCAGTATCTTCTTTTGTATATTGTAGCGGTGGCGAGGATAGAAGCCTCCAGACTAAAATGTCTGGACCAATGGAGAGGCGATAATCTAGGCTCTTTCAACATAATGGAGGTCATCAACACATCACACATCTGAGACGCCGTCGGACAAAATTATTCCAACATTTTCCTATGATGGAATACACACCACCATCATACATGATGGGGAAGTCACATCAAAGGCCATAAAAATGCTCTCATTGGGGCAAATCTGGTACACGGATGACTATAAGACAAGCAATGGGATATGGGGCTGGAGTATAAGGAGAGAAACCGAGGTAAGATATAAGATTGAGGTTTGGTACTCAAACTTCTATATTCCAAGTCAAGGTACGAAAACACCGGC
This sequence comes from Chrysolina haemoptera, assembly GCA_958298965.1. Lineage (NCBI taxonomy): Eukaryota > Metazoa > Arthropoda > Insecta > Coleoptera > Chrysomelidae > Chrysolina > Chrysolina haemoptera. The sequence goes on from OY282594.1 coordinate 8,794,801, forward strand.
AGGTGATACAGAAAGGTTATACATGGAGCTATCTGCACTTTGTCTGAAAGCCAGCCCTGCCAATCAATAATAATAATAATCATCACCCTTACTCACCTTTTGTCTCATTGCCGAAGATCCTTCTACTACTTTTTCCTGCATTGCATACTGTAATCTATCCTTCTCCTCCATCTTTTCTAAACGTCCTGTAGCGTTCTCAATACTGATTTTAGTATACATATTTGGCTGCTCTTTAACCATACCTTGTTTCGTTTCATTGCTTGGTTTGGGAACTTCTATACGTTTCGGCTCCTCGGCAGTTTTTTGGTTGAACTCTTGTGGAAAAAAACCCAGGAGTCTTTGTTGGACTGGTTCCTGTTTGTGGTTTTGGTAGTTATTGGGTAAAGATGGGAAGGTTGTTTCGTATGGTAAGAATGATTCGTAATATTTGTCTGGTGCGAATGGTTCAGGGTTGTACTTGCAAGGGCAGTATTGGGCTTGTATTGTTAACACGTTGGCTAAGCACACCGTCATCTGAAATATAACAACAAAATGAAAAATCAGTGTTTCTATCAGGATATTTCCAACCTATGGAATACACGTCATTTACAACCCCAAAGCTACTCAGAGAAGTAGACATTATTTTGTTACTTAATAGGCATCTGTACCACGCGGCACTTACTAGTGAATAGAAAACGTATATTGTCACGAATATTCAGACTTATGCGAGTAACGGCTGGCGCCACCTATGGAGAAATAGCAGTAATGGCGATGGCGCGAGTGATCGCTGGAGCAGTGACATTTAAGACTGCTAGACTGGAAGCGAATGGAAAATTGTAGAAATCTTTCAGAATGTAGGTAATTTGTTGAATTCTTGAAAACCTCTTGAAAATAATGAAGTTATTGTATTCCTCTGTTTACTCTCAAAATAGGAAAATCATTTCCATTTTAGTTTCATAAAAATGAACATGATGCTGATAAATCAAAAACTAGTGGAAATATAAGGAGGTAAGTTGTTCAAAATTTGAAAAATGAAGAACATTGTGAGATAATGAAGGCGCTCGGTTGTAGAAAACCAAAGCAAAGTTGTTTGCATAAAAATGACAGAGGTATATCTGATTCCAAAACAATTCGCATGCCATGATTGCAATTTTTGTATTTTTTTTTTTTTTCAAGATTCAACATAAAGAATATGGAAGCACAATAATCAAAATGCGGCTGGATTACGATGTTGTAGACCGTATTTTAGATTCAGTTGACAAAGATTGAGAAATTCCGGAGAAAAAATATAGTTTTTTTGATATAATTTTTTTACATAGATATTCGTTACTATTATTCGGTCGGTTTATTTAAACTGTTAAACTTGCAGTCTTTATAATTATACAACAAGTTATCGATAAATAACCGAATATTTTGAAGTACTTATAGTATTACTATCGATTTATACATCGAATAAACTTGATGATTCTTTCTCTAACGTTAAATGACAAACATCAAATAATTTTTAGTGATAGAACTGTCATATCTGGCGGAAGCGGAAGTTTATTAGTAAAGCCAACATTCCATTGCTAATGCCAACATTCACTTTGTAGACAGTGCGAGGGCGAAACACCAAATCGATTATACCACGTTGTTAAGTTATTACTGATAATTTTTTGGAATATTAATGAATTGTAATCCCAAAGCTGAAAATATTTTCTTGCATTGGATTGCCAATGAATTGATATTCCAAAAAATAAAAAATTTTAGGTTATTAATCATGACAATTTGTTATTAATATTTATTGACGTACAAAATTATATTATTGATATTGAGTAACACCCATTTCATCATTGATTTCAGATGATATACAGTTATCAAAATTCCCTTTCATCGAGATATAAATCGAATTTAATAGATACGAATGAATAAAACGTCGCGTCGCGCGTCGTGTTTAAAAATTTGTATGCAGAAAATTCAAATCTTTTCACCTGACCAACGCGCCAGAAACCCCCATTATCGACTCTTCGCTATTATTGAGTACTTTGTCCAGTTCTTCGCCATGCAGTATTTCTTTTTATTATCAGGTTTCTCTAATCGTCCACAAATAAAAAAAAAATTAATTATGTTAGTCTTGGAAAACCTATGCAATTTGTCTACAAATATCGCATTCAATTATTAAAACGAAAGAAATATTCTTTTCAAAAACAAGCTCTTATTCATTCATTATACACCGAATATAATTGTTCTCTTCTGGGTTCACTAGTTCATAAAAACTTGTTTTTATAAAAGTTTATTCTATTTTGAACTTTATCCCGAACTATAATTTTTTTGCGTAATTTGCCACGTATGAAACCGTCATATTTTTTTATTCCCACGCTTTCTCTATCTAGCATTCAGGGGAACAGAGGTATGTTTTTTCAATTAAGTTTTTTGTCGTTCCGGTATTTTTCACTATTTTTACTAATTTTTCCAATTTTAATTTTGCAACATTTACCAATAAGACGGGTTGTTTCCTGAGGCACACAATCTGCAGAAATACAATAAAAACACCAGTTCTAAATAATGTTTCTCGACCCGTACGGTGTGTTTATATCATTACAGGATTTTCCTCATCGTGAGAACCAGAATATAAAAAAATGACGTTCGGGACAATTTATCAAGAATATGAAAGCCGAAAAAGTAGCTACTAACCTCGTCAAAAAGAGTTATGTACCTTTATTTTTGACAATATTGAAAATTGTTTCAGAAAAAAGTTATTTATAATTGAAGATGCTTCGGAACATCAAAAAGAACAATTATCGCAAGAAATGTTTCAGCGAAAATTGTCAATTTGCAAATTGCAGCCCTTCAAATGTCCAAAAAGAGTGGGTTTCCAGCACATGTTCCTACCGCGAAAAAATTATAAAATTGTCTCCTTCTTTCCACCAGCACAATCCGAACTCCGCTTTGCGTCGTTCGTCGAACTATATTTGCGTGCGGAAAAGTAACACTTTGCGCACTTGTTAGGAAAATAACTATTCCGCATACGAGTGGATATAGGCCACTTTCCTTGGACTGTACAGTAGAATATACGTTATACATTCCTATGTGGTCATACTTCCGATTATTTTTAAATTTTAGTTAGCGCGTGTGAATCAAATTGCTTGATACTCGTTCAACATTTTTTTCACGTTGTTATAATATCGTACGACTTTGCATTTTTCACATTTTCACTGTATTCAAATGATCCTGTTCAAAAAACTATCACTCACCAAAACAATTCCACTGACGCTCATTTTGGTAACCAATTTCAAATCAAACTGTTGAATAGAATGAAAACTATGAATCTTTTATACCGTCATATCTCTTAGAAATTCCTGCACTTGAGGGAAAGGATATTGTCTTTTTTCAAAAAAAATCACGATTGAAATTCAGAGTAAGTTTACGCAGTTTCCTAATGAAGTTAGTTAAATAAATAACTTTAAGAGAAATTCACGAACACCTCGTTAACTAATTGGATCTCGTTTTAGACGAGAGGTAATTGATGTCTTAAAACCTTATATCCTAGTTCAAGAAATTGAAACATTTAACTGTAATGGACATGTATGAATATTCATTAGATTTGCGATGACAAATAATCAAGAATAGTAGGGAATCAATGAGTAACGACATCATTTCAATAATAAGAAGTAGTAAAATAATAAAACTAGTTTAAAGTCGGAATTTTATATAATGCTAGCTAATAATCAAAGTAGGAATTCAATTGAATACTCAATTTCATTTTGATTTTAGGTTGAAAATATGAACAGGATGCTCATAAAATCAGTTTTGGAATCATCTGCGGCTGAAAGACAAACTTTAGTCGTTATTTTCCATCGTTCAAAATAAATTCCTGGGAAGTATTCATGTTGAAAGGGGGAAAATTCTCCATTATTAAAATTGAAAATTATGTTTTGTTTTGTAATACCTAACAGAAAACATCTACTTAAAGCCACTTAAAGCCACACTGGGCATCAAACCACATAGATAGATGTTGTGAAAATACCCTAACTGAAAAGAACAAATCTGAAAGTGAAAATTGATTTTTTTTTAATTATCTACATTTTCATTGAAAATTCATATAAATTGTGGAAAGTGTGGTGAACCCAGCGGAAAGAGCGGTGAAGAGTAGAGGAATGGAAAGTGTGGCGAATAACAACTAGCCCTGGAAAGTGTGGGGAACTCAAAATCGGTGTATACCAGAGGAACCTAACAAAAAGTGTGGTGGCGATACTGGTGATTGAATGACGATAAAGCTGGTAGCTGAGACCTGAGAAAGAAGCAACATATTGTATTTTCCATTTGACCTTATTAGTTAGTTAAGTGCCATATTTGGATGCGACCCTCATGGATTCCGTGTACCATAGATTTTTTTATTGACAGAATAAGTGAGATGACATTATAGTTGAATCCGTGGGAGAGACAGAGACAAACTATTTACGCAGTTGTCAACCATTAGAGGCGCAACCAATGTGGCGCTTAGCTAATAAGGTCATTTGATCCATAGGCAGCCACCCCTTCTTCGCGGTTTAACCGTTCAGTGAGAACACACACATACGACACTGAAAACCGGCTAAGAAAAACGCCTCGGTAAACCACAAGGTGTGAACGCAGGGTAAGCGCAAGGATTATAGACATGTGAATTGTCCTTGGGGTAGGAGCACGCGTTTTTGTTCAATTCTGTCATCTGGCAAATCTGAAATATTTGACATTTCGTTCGGTGAGACATTTGACTTTTGACAGTATTGACACTGTTGACTGATAACCGATTTTGCATATGTTAATTTTTATGTTTGTCTTGTTAGGTTGTCAGAGTTATGATAAAAATCTTGTGTTTAGTCATTAATGAATGAGTGTGATATATCTTTATCTCTAAGTTGCGCAATTCTTATTTCACACGATCCATACCAAAATTTCCAGTGTAGTATTTATTTAGACGGAGTAAAGTACAGTGTAGTTTTTTAACATTCGGAATTGTGTGAATTGAAATGGGTCTTTTAACTGAGGGTAGTCCTCTTTCATGGGAAGAAACGAAGAAGCTTTCACAACACGTTCGAGAACATGGTATCATTCAGTTCATAAATTTGTACAAAAGACTTAGAGACCGAGAAGGCGACGTACTCAAATGGGGTGATGAGGTAGAATACATTATAGTTAAGTTTTTCGACGACAAAAAGCAGGCAAAAGCAAGTTTGCGAGGCCATGAATTGCTTTCAATACTTAACCAAAAAGAATTAGCCGATCCCAATGGGGTTAAGTCCCTTTGGAGGCCAGAATATGCAGCCTACATGATTGAAGGGACTCCAGGAAAGCCCTATGGTGGACTTCTTGCACATTTCAATATAGTAGAGGCGAATATGAAGCATAGAAGAGAAGAGGTTACAGAATTGTTAATGCCAGATGAAAAAGTAATGAGCATTACAAGTTTCCCAAGGTTAGTCTGAGCTTGGTTAATTTTTTGTTCTATTTTGGCTTCCTTAATGACATCACAGAGTGATTGAAGTATGAGAACATATTTGTTAGATCAAGTTCCAATCAATAAAACACTTTCTTTTGTGAATATATTGGTATTGAGCGCATTTCCATGGAAATATGTACATGTACTTCGTCTATGTTTAGCTATGCCCTTCAGTAATGAAGTAATGGCATGAATGTCTCAGGAATGTTCAAAATTTTCAACAATGTTTAAAATCAAACTCAATAAATTTCATTCTTCATAAAATTTTGCATTTGGGTCTTTTTTAATCGATATATCCCGTTTATGACTCTAGTTGCCAAGGTCTTCAGAAACCACAGATTCCAGTTCGAAGCACAAAAACTCATTAGCTTATTCAGTGAATTATATATTTCCAGTACCTACTTTTTGATATGCAGTTTTTGCACGTGAATATGTAGGTAACATGTATCAGTCCTGTATAGTTTTTACATTTGTATAGGTAATTTTGCCTTAAAAGAATTTCTTCCAAAAACACAATAACAATAACACAATAAACAACAAACACATGTACCTAATAATCAACTAAGAATTCTTCTGCATGTAAAAATTACTAGTAAAAGATTTATAACCTATATTTTGTCAAAAACGTTGAACCTCTTACCACCTCATATAAGAGAACCAAAAAATATCGAATTATTTTCAAGTTAAAGACAACATTTCTGAGAATTCTAGAAACAGTATAATTCTATAAATACTTCTCTGACAGTTATGTAATTACTATCAAAGAGTTTATTGGATTTTTAATAGCTATATTCATCAACATTAGCTCAAAAATAATACTTTAGCTGAAAACTCCATGACGAAAATAGTCTTACTTTGATGGTCGAGGAAGACATCAGGCTTATTGGCTTGTATTTGCCTGAGGGTGGGGAATGAGCAAGGACAATTCACTATACAGGATAGCCCAATTCGTTGATTTTATCTGACATTACCCCCGCATACCACCTGCTATGAGTGACGTCACCCGGCCTACACTAATGGTGGTTTGCCATAAGAACCCATGCATTTTTCTCGGTTTTGAAAACGTTATATCTCGGTATTTATAAGGCAAACCTGTTGATTTTTTTGGTGTTTCTGGTTGGTGTGTTAATTTTCTTTTGCCCCATTTAGTTTTTATAACTCTAGTTGCCTAGTTTGCTATGGATAACCCATAAATTAAACTGATGCTAAGTGCGTTTTGAATGCCATTTCGTGATAAGACACTTTGATTAACTTACTGAATAGTGAAAATATTTGTAGAAAATTGTTGCAAGAGATGGGTCCATTTTAATAAGTAGGATTTAATGAGTTTTATCGATATTTTTATCAGATAAATATTGGGATGACATTCGATAATATAGGAAGTGATTTTAAAAGAGAAGTAGGTATTGATTGTTGGTCTGTAATTGTATTATAAAAGTGAAAATTTGCAAATTTAACAAAAAAACTCGTGAAATCAATATGTATGAGCATATATATATAAGAAGTATGCAATATAGAACAAACTTTTGTGTTCGTTTATATACCTTCCCTTTTTTAATCAACCAACTACAGTTTTTTTATTGTACATACCTATTGCATACAAAAGATTCTGAGATTGAAAAATCCCACCAAAAATATAAATGTGAAAATGGTAAAAAAGTTCTCAACTTCACCGAAAAAAAATTGAGACCTCCACAGTTCTGTAGACAATCCTGATATTTATTTATAAGAACATACAACATTTTTAAGTATATTTAAAACAATTTAATTCTTTTTTTAATTTACACTTGCTATGTAAAAATATTACTTTTTGAATTTTGAACCTCGTGGCGATTTGAAAAATGTACTTTCAAGCGTTTGGAGCAACTTTCAGTGACATTTTTAACACATTTCCCACCTCTTAGGTGAAAATCCAAAATATACAAATTATAGATATTGATATCTTCTTCTACACACCTTCAACACAATTTGAATATGACGATTTCCCTTAAATCTTGCAAGATGTCCCCCTTAAATTTTTTATTATGTACAAAAACTACACCTTGGACAGAAAACATCTTGCACACAGTTGAACCACATGTTATTATCTATCAGTTTCCACAGCTTCAGATTTATACAAATTAGGTATACATTTTTTTAAAATGTTCTCTTTTTCGCATTCCTTCCAAATCAATTGTTGGTAGGTACTGCAGGTTTTTTAAGTATTTTATTCAATGGAAGGCCTAAAAAAATATATTTGATTAAAACCATTGGAGTTTGTTGTCATTAATTCACCTGATAGTTCACTGTTTATATCCCTTTCATAATCATTTGATGTGAACTGATCAAAACGAATTCTTGAAGGCTCAACATTGAGCTTGTTTGCTCTTTTGCCTTTGGGAACCTTTGAAATAATACGTCCAAACCCATTCTTGGTTGTTCTTACAAGAAGCTACAGCGCATTTTTCCAGGCAAGATCTGCTGTAAAAAATATGAAGTAACACACCTGTAACACTTTCCAAGGAATTATGTCAACACTTGAGCATTTTTCGAGAGTTATATCCACCTCAAATTTTTCCAATAAATCGAAAAATAGTCAAATAACCAACACGCACTCAACAACCTATTAAATTTTCACTTAATCACGACAAACTAAGGTGTTTATGGTACTGGAAAAACTTAGAACGGAAAGTCAAATCATTCATCATTCACCAAATAGGTAAGAAAACGACGGAAAAATGTTACCAACAGGAAGAAAAATCACTGTCAGAAAGTATAAAAATGCACGGGCTCTTATGGCAGACGAACCCTTCTGTCGACCCGATGACGTCACAGACGTCAATTGTCGCGCTGAAATTTGTCCAATGTACGGAGATAGAAAGTGAGCCATCCTGTCTCTCTTGTCTATAATCTTTGGGGAATGAGTAGTTCCAATATATTCGGCACTTCTCATTCTCCACAACAACCTCAATATCCTCCGGAGCATAAGGCAACACCGTTGTCTCGTCTATATCGTATCAGTGTCGTAGATGGTAGTACAACACTCGTAGACCCGCGTACCGCATATGCTGGACATGCTGACAGCAAATACATGAGGGTCTCAGGCGACCCTCGACACGCTGTGCATCTAGTCTCCGACTTCAGCTCATTTGACCTGAGGAAAGCAAAGGTCAGGTTTTTTGATAAGACAAGGTCTTCAATGGTCTTGAAGAAGACCCCATGCATTGGCTTATCCTTATCCTGCAGGAGGACTTTTATTATGTATTATTATTTTCATTACTAGAATTTGAAATTTTTTCTAGTCTTGCAAAATATAAATTAGGTGTAAATAAAATAAAAATACATCATTTCATTCATATTTTAGTCGATTTTTGTCCTCTTGGAAAAATCAAACCATGGAACTGTGTCTTCCCGTTTAAATTCTTGAGTGGATAAAACGCTATCTAAAACACTTACAACAAATAGCATCTGTTGTGCAATCAATTTTTCACCGTCACCATTATCTTGTCAACACTTTAAATTTAATTTATCAATTTTGATTTTTGATTCAACGTTATCAGTACAGATTTTTTTAATTCCTTATTGATATACTATTTGAATTTGAAGAAATTTGATCGGAGTATACTCAATTAATATTACAAAACGAAGGTAACGAAATATTTCCAATTCCCTGTATTGATTTAGTATCATTACCTAGCTTTCACTTCTGTACACCAGTTTCGCTTTTATTGTCAATCTGATTCTAGAAATACTATTTTTCAAAAGAAATTGGTGTTGCAGAGAAATTAATTAAATCAATGTTGCCATTAGAAAGTTAACATTTTAAATATTCGGTTAGCTTTGACTGTCAATGAATTACGAGTAAATACCGCGAATCGTACACTTTGTTCAGATTCTTATTTTAATGTTTTTATTTCATATCTTAAGTGGCTCGTGAAAAAAGTATGGTCTACTACTCGGTTTTGTAATTAAAATTGATGCTCGTGATTCCATTGCATCGAATTTTCGTGAATACGTCACCAATAATTATTGAATCGCCCAGAGCGCCACGGCAAATAATAATATCTGACCTGTTTGGGTACCGTTTTGACGCAATTTCGTATTGAAAATAGAAAACTGAATCGAAAATGATCCTGGCCGGTCCACAATTTTAGTTCATATTTTTTTCCAATTAGATATCACACAAAAGCGGTTCATCTCGATCAACCAAGCTACCCTGTACAAATCACATTAATTATTAATTAAGAAAAGCATTCTGAAAGAATCGTGCATAACTCTATTATGTATTTTGATCTTCATTTGAAAATATGAACAGGATGTTCATAAAATCAGTTGTGGAATTAACTGCGGCTGAAAAACAAACTGTCACTATTTTCTATTTTTCAATAGGAAGTAGTTGTTTTCAATAAGATATTCAAAAAAAAATACGAATTTTTATCCCTAGAAATTTCAATGGAAAATATTCCCCTTTCATTTCTGTAGTTAAGGTGGTTAGAAAAAAACTACTAGAAACTATTCTGGTCAAAAAAAATATTACTCCCAGTATTTAAAAACTCTTTGGTGACGTAGATTCTGGATATTCTTGCACTGAATCAGCACTTACGTATACAGCAAGGAAGTCAGTGAACAAATAATGCAATGCACTTTTTTCTCATACTATGTGTCCGAATTTGTCATATGTATTGAAAAAAATATTACACTTTGTATGAATTTTGTAGTTTGAAGATCATAACAGTATGGCAATGAAATTGGACTATTTTTACCTATTCTGAAATTGTAGGAAAGTAATAACATCTATATAGGTTCCTGACATAGTGGTTCAGTGTTTGCTTTCAGAATCAGAGGTTAGATGTTCAAACACCAACCAGAAACAGTTTTTTATAGGTTTAGAAAAAAAATCTTTGCAACTATTATATAGTTTAACAATCTACAATCTACGCTCTTAGAAAATTGCCTTTGATTCAATTCACTTAATAATAATATGAAATTTATCATAGATTAATTAGTAAGAGTGTTCTGAAAATAATAATGTATACGATCATAAAAAAAGATCGGCAATGATATTGCGCAAGCATATATCATGACATCATTGTAAACATATCATAATGATGGGTTCTCATTGGCCATATTATATGAAAATTATAGTTGCTGTGTCATGGTTATTCATGCATTCAATTATCAGTAGTGCAAGTCGTTCTCAGAACAAAACACTTCTGAATCCCAACCCAAAAAAATGTTTCATTAAATGTTCAAGCCATTATCCAACCCTAAAGATGTCGCTTGTAAAATTCTATTTTATTTTGAAAATTATTGTTATTTAACAATTAAAATGAAATGTTGGTTAACTAATCAATATATAAGGTGTCACTACAAAGTCCACATCATACAGAGCATTTCTTTGATATTTAGTTTATGCAGATAAAGGGTGCCAAATAAAGTTTACGATTTTTTTTATTGATAGGTTATTTTTACTTATCAAATTTTACATTGAAAAAAAAATAGAGAAAGTTAGGTTATTTCTTCAATTTTTGAAATAAATATGTTAATTAATTTTTTTTTTTTTTCTCACCTTCCAAATTTGAACAAACTTGATTTTGTTTCTGTTTGTTTTTTAAACAGTTTTAGATAATTTCAATTTCTCAAAAGAAAAGACCTGTTAAACTGTAATACACGCTTCTGCTAAAAGGTTTTTTATGTTGGAGTATATTTCTGATTTTTTTTTTTTTTTATTTAAAATAAAAATGTGCTAATAAAATAATAAAATTATGCCATTATTGATTCACTTTTTCGTTTTAAAAATTTTCTTTATAATGTTCACCGTAGTTGAAAAATACCATAAATATGAATATTATAATCTGCCAATCAATATAAAAAGGTTTTGTACTAATATTTGATAAAATAGTTATTACACAAAATCACAAAAGTTATATCCCGCATGGGAAAGGATGCCAGTACGCCGTGCGGAAAAGTAAAACTACTCAAATCACATTGGTAGGGAAAATTAATATTCATTTTAGTAGCTGTAGACTATTATATGCAATGTGAGAAACCGTTTTACTGTTTAATAGTATTTCCGATAGTTGTTTTGATTTTTATTCGAAAATTTGAATAGGATATTCATAAAATCTGTGGAATCATCTGCGGCTGAAAGATATTACAAATAAATCACATTTTTCATTTTTCAATTTTCATGGATAATGTTCCCCTTTTCAACATGAATTCGATAGTTGTATTTCAGCTTAAAACAAAAAAAATTATATTTTTTTTAAGTACCTTGTTTAATGGCATGATTATAATATTGTCAAGCGTGCGTCTGTCGACTTGACTTGACATATTGATATGTAATTTTTTGTTGTATGGTCAGTTCTTTCTTTGAAGTTTAAAAATTTATAAATTACGATTTTTTCATTTTTATTTTTATCTGATATGAAGCTCTTAGGCAAAATTTTGTTCCTAACACATGCGCAAAGTACCTCTCCGCGCGCCGTTCTTCTGTATTTGCGTGCGGAAAAGTAACACTTTGCGCACTTGTCAGGAAAATAATTATTCCAATATCGTTTTTATCAGATTAGGCTGTGCAGATTTTTCACATCCGCCTACAAAACCAACGCCTAACGAAGGAGCCACAAGATCACTTTTTTTCCCAGATGAAGCAATATTTCCTGGTCATCCGAGGTTCAAGACTTTATCGCGAAATATTAGGGAACGAAGAGGAGAGAAAGTCGCCATAAATTTACCTGGTAAGTGAATAATGTTTTTTAATATTTCATTTGGTAATGTATTTTATAAGGATTTAATATTGAGCCACTATATTACCAGTTGACATTATTTGTTCCTTATTATTGATGGCAATTTAAATTGTAAGAGGATTAACCCCTCATAAAAATACAGTTTATGGGAAATTTATTGGAATTGATATTCCAGGGCGGATTAAAAGTAACTGAATCAACAAGTCCGTCGCCCCCCCCCCCTCCCCCGTAACTTCTTTATTGTACTTTATTACAAAACAATGTTAAATATATGAGTTGTAGGGTTTCATTCAATCTCTTTAATGGTTTAAGTTTCATTTACACAGTGTCCAAAAAAGCGCAGCAACTTGGAAGTTTATTTTTTCAAATAGGACACCCTGTATATCATTGCATGGCCAGTTATGATCATAAGGAATCAAACAAGACCAAGTTTGATGTTGTTATCTCTAACGACTAAGGAGATATTCTAGTCTATTATTTTATCCTTTATTTTATTACATCGGTTTGATTAAACTTGTTTTGTTTATATTTAAAAATAATAATAATAATCTTTATTTGTTTCAAATAGGACATCCTAATATACATACTTTTTTTTTATATAACTAGTTGGTCAGTATACATCATCTGAATATAAATAAAATGATAAATGTTTCAACAAAGAATTTAACAAAGAAGATAAATAAAGAAAGATGGACACAAAATACTTTACCCAAGAGACTTTATATGCTCTACGAGTTTCTTTTTAAATACAAAAATAGTTGTAGATTCTCTCAAAGTTTTAGGCAGTTTATTGTATTCAATCAGTGCCTTATGGATGAGATTTTAATAGAAAAAGTAAAAGAACATGCTGTTTTATCTAATCATGAATTGCTAAGTGTAACATGTTGTGATTTAATCTTTTATTCGTTTTTTATTCATCTCATATTGTTGTAGTTGGAAGATGAAGATAATGTTTGCAGCAGGCATTATCTAATATCCTTAAGTACATAATATTGAAATATTTATTAGAAGGTCATAGATATTAAAGTTTTTAATTCATCAATTTAATGAGTATGAACTCATAGTTGACAATTACATTATCTACAATTTAAGTGTATGAGACGAAAAGTTTATTTGCATTATTAACGACAAAAAAAATCATGTCAACACTTATAGATATGATCATGATAAGGAGAATAGATGCAGCTAACAGGTACGGTTGAATCGAGTTTCGAAGAATTCCAGAAGAAAAGATAGACAAAGGATGTGAAGTCCTCCCAATTTTTTGGCGAAGGCGCGGCAAAAATCCTCAAATTGGCAATAATCTGTTTTTTTTTTCGTGAATTTTTCTGATCTTTTCATAGACATTCTGCGGAAACCTAACAAATGCTAGGTCATTAATAATAATAATAATGAAATTTATTCAAAATTCTAAAAAATATGTACAATTTGTAAAAAAGTGAATAAACGATTCAATTATAATCGCGAAGTTAAAAACTTGTTGCGAGAGAATAACATGTAAGAATTAAAAATTATATATATATATATATATATATATATATATAAGGGGACGTTTTCGTGACTGCTTCCCACTAATTTGTGAATAAATATATATATATATATATATGTTTTGTAAATTTTCGAAATGGAATAAAATGATAGTAAAAGGCAAATTGACTGAGTTAATTGAAGTGAAAGATATCATGAAATAAATTTCGAGGAGACTCTTGAATCCACTAGTACTTGTTCATTTCTATATGTTTAGGAATTAAATCATAGTAGAATGGCAATAAGTATTTGAAAATTTTCTGAGACCTTGTTGTTTTAACTTCATTTGTTAAAATCCAGCCATTTTTGAGTTCTAAATCGTGTAGCTAAATCGACTTTGGTTTATATAGATAGATATTGATTCAGGTGTTCCACTGAGTATCGTTTTGGGTCATTTCCTCTTTGTATAATATCTAATGTTAAACTTTTAGTCTTTTAGTTTAACCCATTTAGCCCATCAGTTTATGTATTATTCTATTAGTATTCAGGGATAAACACACCAAAATCCCTGTGGATGATTCGTACAAGTACAGTAAGGCAGCATTGCCTGATCATGTCTATATGGATGCCATGGGTTTCGGAATGGGCTGTTGTTGTTTACAACTAACATTTCAGGCTTGCAACATTCAAGAAGCCAGAACATTGTATGACCAGCTGACACCTCTTTGTCCAGTTATGGTAAGTATTCGTTTGAAACTCCTAGTTTTTTCCAAATGTTGGGATGCAAAATTAAACTATGTTGTCGCCACATTTTACCCGCATTCCGCCGCAGTTGTTTCAAAAGTGCTCTACAGTATCGGAAACTTTTCACCTGGGGTATGGACGCGAGCAACAAGGAACGCAATGATATGATGATACCACATAGATAAGAGAGACGCACTACTGTGCGTCTCTCCTGTTACCGCACCCGACGCATTAACGAAACATGCGGCAACGCGACACACCGCACACAGCTCACGTCGATATCCCTTCCTCGAGCGAGTAGAGGAGAAATTGTAATGCTCTCTCAACATATAGCAAGCTATTTTTTACCACCATACCCAAGATGAAAACTTTCCGATACTGTATAAGTAAGCAATGAAACAGTGGAGTGAAAAAATAAAATTGATTTATTGCATATTATTATGTCTTATTATAATAGCTATTAATGTAACGAGATTATTATGCGATTTATAATAATCCAGGTCATTTCCATACCACGAGGTGCTTCGGACCGAGTCGCCTGGGCAACTTCCGAGAGTTATTTAAATTGCATTATAATCAAGTTACATTCAAAGCTTTATCGAATCATTGACAACAATGATGTGAAAATGAAATAAACAACTTTGGTATCTAGGGTATTATAAAGTAACTAACATATTATATTGTAACCAAATCCAAGTAACCAAATAAAACAAATTATGAGTAAAATTTTAAAGTGGTTTCTTGTTTTATATTGAATTTCCAAAAACATTTAATCGACTCGGCAGATATTCAATGTGGAAAATAAAAAAAATATTGTTATTTATTATTATTCATTAAGTAGGACTTCTTTGTATGAGCTTGAAACTTGTTGAATGAGGCACAACCAAGTTCAACAAAAACACGCGAGTACGAAAATTTTCATAGTGCATAAAAAGGTTTTTTTGTACAACTGACATTAAAAATGACGTTTTTAATTCATTGACACATGAACTAAAAACTGACGTTTTCACAAAATCACTTTTAACACTAGTGTTAAAAGTACTTTTAACACTAGTGTTAAAAGTAAAATGACAGATGAGATGATGGATACTCAGTAATATAGATCTCTCTAATAGAAACACTTCAATCAGATATTATAATCAGAACACCTACTCAAGAGGAATCGTTTATAAAAGTTCACACATGTATTTGGTCGTTTGCGCAATTGATAATACTAATTCCTTTTGAAGTTACAAACGAAGTAGTATTTAGTCCAACTGTAGAATGTCCTTCATCACTGACAAATAATGACATTCATAAATAAAGTGCGTTGGGGTTTATTATATTTGAAGTATCTGTCAGTCAGCCTTGTAATCCAAAGATCGTGTGTTCGAATCCTTATGGATCTTATTTTTTTTTGTTTTTTTCTTACTAGCAGTAACTGTTGAACAAAAAATTTTGTATGATACATTTGTTAAAAGTGATTTTATTTTGCTCGTGGGGTTGCTCCACTCGCTAACGCTCGTTTCGCAATATTCCCCACTCACAAAATAAAATGCCACTTTTAACACTTGTATCATAAATAACTATTGTTATTTCTTTATTTTTCTAAGAACAGTTGTCAAAATATCAGTGAATTAAATAAGATAATCTGTCAAAAGTGAGTAAGAGTTATTCAATCATTACTCTCACTAGAAAAACTATTTTCCAGGTGTTTGAAGCCATTATAAAATGAAATTTATGTAATATATAACATTCACCAAACAACCATAGATATAAATGAAAACAAAGACAAATATGGGTGGATAGGCGCAGTATTTACAGATTTTCTCAGTATAGATATAACTCAGTAATAAAAAAATATATAGGCCGTTCTATTTGAAAAATAGTTTTTCACCAAATTTTATAAGACAAAATAAATGAAACATGTCTGTCAAGCATCTTCTGTGTGATATTTTCAATTTCATTGGTGATTGAGAGTGTTTTTTCTCTTTTCCAAATAGTTGGGTAGTTTATAATGTAAAATCTAATGAGGACAATTATTTGAAAACACTGAAAAAAAAATCAATTATATTGTGAATTAAAATTGTGCAAGTTTTTCTAATTCTATTATGAAGAATAAAATAATGTAAAAATAGTCCTGGTTACAATTTTTATCTATGACAAATTCATATCAGTTCTTGACTTTGTGGTTTCCTGCTCATAAGTGAAATCATAATTGTTGTAGTCTTTCCAAAGTCAGTTGAATATGTTTACTTTTGAATCAATATACAAGGTTCATTCGAACTGGCACATGATAATGTGTGAATAGGAAAAAAATTAAACAGATGTATTTCCAGCTAGGGTGATGTATAAGAAGAAAGAGGCAGATTCTATCATATTTTTTTCAGTTTTTTTAGTATATTCAACTGATTTGGAAAGACTTTTACTATTATTCATGTGAAATTGTTTGCTAATAGATTTCTAATAATTTTATTATAAGCATAAGTGTGACCCATTTAAAATGGAAGCACCCTTATAAAACATACATTTTTAAACCAAATGGAATATTATTCAAAATGTCTACTAGGTCGCCAAATTTCATAAAAAAATATTAATTTTCAGGACCAACTTTTCTTATTTTTTCAAGGAAAAAAATCTGAAAAAATTATTAACGATTTTTTTAGAAAAAATCCGACTACACCACTGGATTCGCGACACTTTCAAATGGTTCATGTTAAAATTACGTTGAAATACGTCTTTCAATAAGAAAGTTATAGGGGAATAATATTTTAAATATATGCCTTTTAATCAACCCACCACTTCAATCAAAACTCTGACTGCAATACTGAATTCAGGGAGTCTCCAAAAGTCACTGTTAAGAATGTCATCGAAATCTGTCAATAAATGAAGAAAAATTATAAAATAAAGTAAAATTATCCTGAAATTTCATTTGAAGTCATATTTTTCAAATATTACGTTATATTTTCTTATTTATGAAATGATTTCGATGAAATTCTAATAAATGAAATTTCGAGACTTCCTGAATCAGATGATGTATTGAGAATTTTTAAAATAGTTCTAAAATTGAAGTGGTTGGTTGATTAATCGGCATTTTTTTTTTTAGTTTTTATTCCTCTATTACTTTTTTTTTTATGGCGGCATCTCAACATAATTTTAACATGAACCAAGAAGTCAGATTTTTTTTTAATGATAATTTTTTTAGTGGACACTTTGAATGTCTAACTAATCAAAAAAAATCATTACAATTGGTTGAAAAATTTATTTTTCTAAGAGTGATCCCATTTTTAATGGGTCACCCTGAATATTAAAAAACATATGAAGCTATAAGTAAAAACATTCATAAAATCTCTAAGTCTTATTTCTATTATTGAGCAGGTTACTTTGAATGAATAAAACTCACACATAAAAACTCAAACAATACATTTTTGGTCTGTATAAAAGAAAAAAAGGCATACAACCACATAAATAACTGATCTGAAATGATTTCTCTAGCTAGCATTTACCGCAGCGTCCCCAATTCATCGTGGATTTCTAACAGACGTTGATTGCCGCTGGAACATAATTTCAGGCTCTGTGGATTGTCGTACTGAAGAAGAAAGGGGTCTCAAACCGCTGAAAGAAAACAAATTCGTCATAAAAAAATCTCGGTACGACTCTATAGACTCCTACCTCTCACCACAAGGCGAAAAGTACAACGATATACCCCTCTTGTACAATGAGGAAGACTACAAGAAGCTGGTTGATAATGGAATCGACCATTTGTTGGCTGGACATATCGCTCATTTGTTCATCAGAGATACAGTTTCGCTGTTTTCAGAGAAAGTCCATCAGAATGATGAGGAAGACACTGATCATTTTGAGGTTTGTTGAGAAAAATTATTATTTAATAACTCTTTCTATGTTCATACAAAAAATAAAACTGCATTGTGTCAAAAATGGGATATTGGACACCTGTGGTGTCACTAGTAATGTCTACTGATAAGAATAACTTGCTTATCAAAATGCGCATCTAAGAATAGAAATTAGTTGTGTGGAAAAGGGGAACATACTTTTTGTTCTCACAGCATTTTGTGATGATGACAAACATAACATTCGAATCGACGCCATCTTTAGTGAGATTATTACGTTTTAAGTCGCCGCCGTCATATAATGCAAATGGGGTCCAACAGAGGCGCTTCGGTCGCGAATTCTTTCATGAAATGAATTTATAGCAAAGTCTCAACCCAGCAGTTGGGTACTATACACCAATTATTTGCTAAATCGATAAAATGCTTTATTTTTATTTAGTCAATTCATGTGTTAAAAATACTTTTAATCATAACTATTTTGTCACTTTGATAGTGAAAAAAATTATTCTAACTTCTAAACCCACAACAATCTTGTTTTGGTTGACATCACATCAATTTGTCATTGAAGGCAATCCGTACATGGTTGTCGTATTTCAGAAGTTTCTCCCAATTTACTGTGATATAATTTATTAATATTAGTGCTATTGAAAAACTCTTATGAAAGGTCATTTATTTTTTCAAAATTCGACTCTGAAGGCATTAATCTCCATGCATATATCTTATATTTCAATGAAAATCCATTGGTATGAACGAGTCAACTCATTTATCTGATATTAATTTAAACTTAATCAGCTGTAATTTTTTGCTTCACAGTACCAATGTGATCGATATTTATAGTAATTTAAAAGAACACTTTATAAAATTTACCCATTCCCCACGATTCGTATTGAAATGAGTAGCTTTTACACCCAGCATTTCCAAAAAAAATGCTTGCCCTGCCATCTATTGCTAGATTTGACGGAGGTCTCCTCTCTCTCTCTTTCGTTTATTGGTCTCCTCTTAAACAATGGCATATTTTATATTACTTTTTATCATATTTATCACACACTGGAATACGAAACTACTAGAAAATAGAAATATTAACAATAAAATTAAAAAATAATGGTAAAAATAAAGCGAGTTCGATTGTTTCTAACCTTGATGCAAATCAATAGTGCCATATTATTATTAAATAGTCTGCTAATAAATTATGCTTTTTATTTTTCCACACGTGCCACCTAACTAAAAACCTTTTTTGTTTTTGCTTAAGCGTAGAACAAATATTGTATGCAACTTTTTTTGGACTTGTGACATAAATAACTATTAATTTTACTGCAGAATATTCAATCCACCAACTGGCAGACAATGCGATTCAAACCGCCGCCCCCTAATTCGACAATTGGTTGGAGGGTGGAGTTCAGGCCATGTGAAGTTCAAATTACCGATTTTGAAAATGCTGCTGTAGTATGCTTCGTTGTACTTTTGACAAGGGTGATACTTTCATACCAACTTAATTTCTTGATACCTATCAGTAAGGTAAGAATTTTATAGTATTGCATTCTTTATCTCTCATATAAGTCGATATCAAATGCTTTAGAGGTTATCTAGAGTCATAACCTTTTTCACCATAATTTTCCACATTATTTTATTCACATACTCAATAAAGAGATATATGATTTATTTTTAATTATTCTCATTTATATATTGAAACCAAATCAGAGGCATGACAATTATTGTGACTACCTGTGCTTTGGCATTTCTGATACAAACTACTTGGTTTTTTGAAAATGTTTTGAGAGACAAATATTGCCTGCCCAAGAGGCAATAATTTGAGACTGGTTTTTGATAAAAAATATTATTAGATAAAGGTTGAGTAGAGCATTATTTAAAATAAAATTCTTTATCAACCCCATATAATAAAGATGTGACCAAACCAAGTAACACACTAAAATGCTCATCGTTTGACTATGTCAACATTTTGTACAGGGCGAGTCAATAAGTGACAGTTTTTTTGGTAACATTTTTTATATTTTTATTTCATATTTTGAGCTTCATACTCACATCATGATTGTATAGGTTTAATTGAGAATTTCATTTTGAATAATGGTTGACTCATTCTGTATCTAATATTTTTTCCATTTAAAATTAGTCTGAAATTATTGCCATATGGGCAGGCAATATTTGTCGCGGAAAACATTCTCATTTATGATGTTTTCCTAAGAGCAATATTACTTTAAAGAAATGGCCACTTTCCAACTTCAACACCCTGTACCTAAAAAACTAGCCATAGGAGTTGGGACCATGGACACTTTTGTTTGTGAGGTCATATTCTACAACCTACCAAAAATTCACAAAAATTAACCGCTAACAATTTTTCCATAATGCCGCTGCCTGGTCCTTTCCAAGATTTTTCAGTTTTTAACCCATCTTCCATACTTTTCAGGTGGACGAAAACATGCAGAAAGCTCAAATAAGAAACGCTTCCAGAGAGCAAAAATTCTGGTTCAGAAAAGACATAACGACACATATCAGCCCTCCTGAAGCTAATGAGTGTTGTAAAACTGGCACCACAAATTGTGAACCACAAAAATGTGATATGTTTGTACAGATGACAATCAATGAAATTATAAATGGAAAGGTAATGAAAATGTGAGATATATACGACAGGGTTTGTATTGTAATTATTGTGTCTTCTTGTTGAACTGATATAATTTCAATATATTATACTTATATAATAATAAACAGGCTGGGGCATCAAAAACTTACCGGAAAGCATAAGTCGGAAAAAGATCTTATTGAAAAAACTAAAACTCGTCAAGTTTGTTTGTGAGGGAGGCAAATTTTGACATAAAAATTTTACGCTCCTAAACTAGGGTTGACCCCCCAAAATTTCTAGTGAGGCATCATTGAAAATGGTTTTTGATTCTATATGCACTTCTGCTCTGTTTTTAAAATTCGGTCCACTTGTTTACAAGATATGGAGTATAGGAATGTCATCAACACTTTCCTGAAAAATGCTAAAATTACATAAATTTTGGCAGAAGGACCACGGTCAATAGCCTTTTGAATTGAATATAATTCTGATTCAATAAACAACACAGTCATGCTCAGGTAATAATATATAACTTTTTATGAAATTACTTTTTTTCCCGAGAACATAGGTTAAGGTAGATATTTGATTGAATCGTCGTTTTTCCGTCACAGAAAAAAATAGTGTGTTATACACGGGAAAAATAATAAATTTTAGCTCTCGGTGTTTTGTCTCCCTCCGCTTCGCGTCGAGCTAAAATTTAATCTTTTTTCCCTTGTACAATAAATAACTATTTATCATTGAAGTAGATTTTCAATATGTTATTTTTCTGCAGGAAGGTGTATTTCCCGGGCTAGTTCCTCTGATAAATAGTTACTTGGGTAATATGGATGTAGATGCAGATACACACTGCACCATTCAACAGTACCTGAAGTTCATACAACGAAGAGCTTCTGGTGAAATACTAACTACTGCCTCTTGGATTAGGAAATTTGTGACAGAGCATCCAGATTATGAGTAAGAAAACAATTGTTATGTATTATTTGAAGGAGCTTCCTCCTTACATTAACCAAAACGTGAAATTAACGCTTTTGCATTAGGTAGCTTGTTTGTGCTAGCGAACCAAATTCAATATAAAAAAATATCTGATATTAACGAAGACTAACTACTACTATTAAACATTTGTTGATTTTTCACAGAATGGTTACAAAACCAGACATATTTTTCACATAATGGCTTCTTCAGGTCAGTGGTAAAAGGGTTAATAACGTTGAAAATAAACTTTATTTATTTATTGAAAATACATTTTCCATACAGAACAAGTTCTGGTATAAGGAAAATAATACATTGAATACTAATGAATATAAATGAGTGAGAATTTTTAAAATTAATGAAAAAATAACAAATTCAACAATTTTGAATTATTGTAGATTGATGAACATCAGTATGATAGCAGATTTTCTTTTGAGTTTTTTCAAGAAAATATTTATGGACTTTGATTTTTTTATATCATCTGATAATTTATTTGAATGAATGTTATTTAAATCGAAGTTATTTGCATTTCTGCTTTTATAATCATGTAATTTTGATTTTTTTTTTTTTTTTTCAAAATGGCTATTACTTTTTTATAAATCTTGAATTTTCCTTAATTTCAGGCAAAATTCTGTGGTATCAGAGAAAATAAACTATGACCTGTTGAAAACTCTGCACAGTATTCAGAGTGGTGACAAATACTGTCCATTACTCCTGGGGCACAGCACTATGTCAAAAACGAAAGAAAGTGTACCATCAGCCTTAAAAGAAGGATGTTGATATCCAATTTATTATAATTCCAGGTACACAGTTTGGAATCAGTTTTGTACTTTTAACTTTCAAAAACATGTAATTGCATCTGTTTGACAATACAAAATACAGACAGGGTGAAAAAAAATAAGTTTCAGTTGTAGATGGAAAAAACTAGATACTGAAAATGTTGATGTAAAACCTGCCAGATTGAAATTTCAAATGTTTTTTTTTTCAGAATACAATTTCCAATCATTATAATTATATTCATCAGCTGTATAATACCAAAACAATTTTTAGTCATTTTGGAAGTTAGAAGTCACTTAATTAAATATTTTTATGACCAAATTTTTGGGCAGTTTTGTTATGAAGGATTATGGTTTCGAATATCTCGTGTAATTTTTTTGAAAACAGTATTTTAATATAACAGGGCATTTAGAGTTTTACTTAGTGTTTAGGTATTTGTTTTATATTGTATTCATGCTGTTGGATGTTACATAGACAGTTATCATTGAATGTTATTTTTGGTCATGTTTTTATATGAAAATAAATTTTATTGGAATAAGTTTTATTTATCCAGTGATTGTATTTTCCCACCATATACTTTGCTTCTACTTCGATTTCTTATCATAATGCTATATTGTTAAGAGGGTTGATATACTTCTTTCCGTCTCCTGAAAATTATCCTTTGATCTTTTTTAAATTATTCAAGCCAAATGTCACTGCTGGTGATGAGCAACCCTTCATCGCCTGAGTTTTGTGTTACAAAATTTCCCATACCACTGCACACAAATCGTCAATATACCAATAAATTTAGTGGCCACGACATTATCAATGTTTGAAGCTAAATTAATGACGGTAAGCTTATAGCAAAATATAAAAAGGCTTGTTTTTGATATTATAAACAAGCAAGTTGTTTAACCCTTCTGCTCTGAAAGTCTGAATTCCATACGAAAACGTCCTTCGTTTTCAGAATAAAACTAACATGCTTAATTTCAAATGCAACTTGCTATAATTTCAGCTAGAAAATCAAGTGATCAGTAATTTAATAACTTATTTATTGATCCCAAGTAACATTTTTGTTTATAGAGGGATACAAAATTTCCGGGATCGGAATCGCACGTTAAAAGGTAAGACCTCGTTAATCCTTGGCTCGCACAAGTTTCGATTTCTGAGGGCTGCCGTTCGTACGGGGACGACAGCTGGTTAACGGAAAACACAATTTTAACAAATTTTTTTTTAACATATTGATGACAAGTTGAAATTCATCTACTGTAGGTTTTCTAGAAGCCTCTCCACCACTTTAAATCTTTCTCATTATTCTTGTTTTTCGAGAATCTGTGCAACCAGTCTTGCTCTCCTAACATCTATTTAGAATCATTAGGAAGTAGCAAATATACAAATGAAAAAAAATATTGTTACCAATATATTTGTGAAAAAATATATTAACATTAACTGGACAATATAGCTCTAACAATATATCACAACAGTCACCCTATCACACAATATATTAGGATTTTTATGTTCGCACACTGGACATTCAAATTTGGAATCAGCTTCTAAATTACCCTGAAAATTTAAAAAAATATTAGAATAGAAAAAAATGTATATAGGTATGTTTATAGTAACAATATATGAAAGGAGCGGACATATGGAATAAAATTATAATTATTTGAATTTTGAAATGTAAATATATGTTTGAAGTTCAGCAAATTTCATCTTAAATGTGACATGGTGTACACTAACCATTCTCAGAGCTATCTCATTTTCTCGGTGATTGTGTTGCTGTAAATCCTTAGTACATTAGAACAGAAAGTTCATTTGAGCATTGAGCTAAGTTCAGCACAGAAAATAAAAGTTTTCAAATATAAAAATATTTACAATTAAAACATGGTTATAAATACAAGATCGCAGTATGTTTATGAAAAATTCTGCAATGAAATTTGCAAACTTATGTACTCACTTTCAAACACACATAACAGAAGATATGGTCACAGCCCATATGATGAGGCAGTATAGGATTATCACCACAATATGCACATTTGGTATGTACGGTCATATTCCGTTTTGAAACAATGGTATGTGAGGGTTTCACATGAAATGGATTGATATTCCTGACGCTTCTCTTGATTTTATGATAATTCACGAGAGGTAGTACATACACCAAAAGTTCCTAGAGCAGGTTGTGAATACTGTAATTTTAATTATGACAACATAGTATTCCTACTCACAATGAAACCATTCCACAACAATTCTCTGGCTAAGTATTTGGACTCAAACTGTCTTTGGGTATTATCCGTAGTATAAACTTGTGTTAGCCCCAAAACTCTTTCAATGAGCAATGGCTTAACACCAGAACGCAAAAATATGGACATATTTATGAAATCCAATAATTTTATTACAGTGTATATTTTGAAAATGGTATTATTTATATCATGAGAAGGCTTCCATATTTCTAACTTCGTTTTTAAATATTCAAGGCAATTTGCAAAGATGTAAATAACTCGCTGGGTAGTAGATATGTTATGGTACTTTATTGACATCAGCTGTTGACCAAATGTACTACCTGTTTTCATGATTGAATTGTTCAAAATAGAGAGACGAAGAAAAAGATTCAGTTCGGGCTCATATGGGGCGATGAATCCAGGCTGAAATTTAATTGCATCAAACAAGAAATAACATTAAATAAAGTGAACAACTCACAGGTAAATTCCTGGATGAATCCTGGAATATTTGATAAAGTGCTTTATCTACTTCTTTGTCCAAATAAATTGCATTCATTTGCGTTACACGCAATAAAGTATTCTTGCTCATTTTATTTATTTAAAATTCTACATACATATCAAATAACCCCAAAAACTAACAAAACAAAAAGCAAAATGTAATGTCGATAGTGTCGATTCGATACGATATTGTCGATTGAGAAGTGTCAAATGTCTACCGAGAAAGTTGTATTTTCTTGTTGAAAAGATTCATATTTGAACTTTGCTATTTCAAGATAATTCTTTCATTTCGATTTGAACTATCAACATCAATATGTGACATGAACATAACCACAACTTTTCTCTGAGCAAAAAGATCAATCTCTGACGGAAATGATTTGAAAAACCGAACGATCAAGATTTATTTCCGTTACAATCGGTTGCAATAAAAAAACGATACAGGCTTAGGATAAGTTCATGTAAATGCGAATCGCGAATTGCGAATCTGGCTTCCATTGGTCGATATCTGAATATCAACCATTAGGTGCCAGATTCTCAATTCACGATTCGCATTTACATAACTAGCCTATTGGGAATTCAACATAAGGGATACTCCCTCTGGATTCAAGTTTTGACACTATAGATAAGTACATTGAAATTATTGTTTTCGTTAAAATTCCCAAAATTTTGGCTATTATTCATTTACATTTTGTTGAACCTGTAATTATTATTGACAAGTGATGAATTTCTGGTACATATAAATGGTGAATATTCAGTTCTTCTGTTGACATAATGTACTCGAGAGTAGTTCCATTTTTGCCACTTTGGCGCTGGCATCTAATGTTGAATCCCCAATATTCCGATCAATCCGACGTTAATACCGAACGCGGTTACTGTAAACAGCACAAAACACTTACTCTGACAACAGTGACAAAACAAAACACTTTCGTTTTTCGTCTGACCACAGTCTTGATCAGTGATATTTAGAAGGTTTATTCGTTTGAATCGAGGTGTAGCACTTTTCTACACCTGGTGTAATTTACACTCGATTTTCAGCATTCGTTTGCAGATTAATTTGACAAATTCCTCTGTTTGAACTGCACTCAGCTACACTCGAATCAAAATGTGGTGGAAATTACACCAAAAAGTGCTGCACCTCGATGCAAACGAATGAAGCTATAGACTTCTGTCATTCTGTTCTGACTGACATTTGACATTACATTTCAACAAAAAAAACAAGTAAACATTTTACATTTTTCTCTAGTATTTTCCACCGATTATAATTGAGAAAATGTCAACCAAAAATAATTCTATTGATGCTCGTCAAGAATTAGCCGAGTTAGTAAAAAGAAAAGCCGAAATCGGGGTAAGAATAATCTACAACCATCAAGATGTTACTGAAAAGCTTATTAAAAAAAAAAGAATTGTTATCACTTTCATTGATTTAAAGGTGAATTCAAATTTGTTGTCAGGAAACGCTTGCCAATCTGGAAAAACAAATTTATGCTTTCGAGGGATCATATTTGGAAGATACCCAACTTTATGGCAACATCATCAGAGGATGGGACCGATACTTATCCAGTAACAAAACTACCAATTCCAAAGCAGATAAGCGCAACAGAAAGTTCAAAGAAGCTGAACGACTGTTTTCAAAGTCATCTATTACTTCTATGGCTGTGGGTATACTAGTTATTTGAAATGTATAATATTCTAAACTTTAATTATTTCTCAGGCAGTAAGTGGAATCGTGGATCAAAACCCTGATAAAAGTAAGAGTTCGTATGAAAGTGAAAGTAACAATCCTTATGCCTATAATAGTAGTTGTTGATATTGTTTAAGTAGAATATGTGGTAGGTAGTTAGCTTTTTCTGTTGTATTATGTTGGTTTAATTTTTTTTTATACAGTATATATTAAATTGTTGCCAAGTTATTATTCTTAGTTCTGCATTGCACCCTGCACTACTGACTGCAATTATTTGTGATGTGCATCTTTTAATTTTGCATGTTATATTTATTGAAGATTAGTAGTATCCACGACACACGATAATATTCCTTAATGGTATGGGTCAACATTTAAAATATTAAATATGAAAGTGTTCAAATTCAATTGGAAACAAATATGAAGATTTATGTCTTATATCAGCAATTTGAGTATGAAAATATAGAAAACCTGAAAAGAATCACAAAATTGACCAATAGAATGCCATCAAGAAACGTCACTAATGGATGTAATGAATTGTGAATAATTATACTCCTTATAAATATTCGTAGACTGTAACCATAGACATATCTGTGAAGAGGAAGAGCACATCAGTATCCACAGAATACATGACTGTTTACATCGGTTAATGATAGTTGTTAACAACCAAGGCTTTACTCTTTTTACTCCCTCTATATACAATGTAGAATGGCAAATATCTGGTTGTACTGAATTTGAAACCAGTCCAGAATACCCCAAAGTAGGTATTTTCAGTGTGTATGACTTCAGTTTTGAATTTTAAATTTGGCTTTTTCTGGCCAGTGTTCCATTGTGAAATTAACTATCAACTACCATTCATTGCTTCAATCTTTCATTCGGATGATTGTGATGAGCACTTGACATCAATATATTCAAAAACTTTTCCAATATCTTAGTCCATGTTATCCAAGTAATAATAAAATTCAATGTGACAAGAACCTTTGTAAGTTGTTATGTTGGATTTGGTTGATAATCACCACCCAGTTATCTATCAATAAATGACACATCTGACGGAAAACAACTATTTTTCCGGGCTAATACCACGACGGACATTGAATTAGATCTGACAGATATTTATGCAACTTTCTTCCAAGAAGGCCCAGTTGCAAATGCTTATCGTAATTATACATCAGATTATCCTTCATTTGGCTGGGAAAGACCACCTGCAGAAGCGTTTCGAGGTTCAAATTTTCCAGCTAGTGGAAATATTTGGTACTTCGACATTGTCGATTTTACTATTTCATTCATTTGATACTCTCCGGCAAAAAAAATTCTTGAACTCTTTAGATACAATGTATATAAAAATTGTTTACTGAAGTAGGCATCCTAATATAGGATGCATGTAGTAATATAAGGTCAAGAAAGTGAGTTAAAGACAAACAAATATATACAAAATTATTACTCATACAAGAAATGTATATATTAATGAAAATACGAGAATAAATAAAATATTAATTAACATAGGCACCCAAACAAATCTGACTAATACTGCGTTTTCAAGTGTTCAACCAAGGCATGATCTCACAGAATCGCAATGTTTGATTCCAGCTTGTAGATTGTTATATTCTTTATTTGGAATTATAAAAATGATCGAATTAGTAGCCTGAAAGTTAAAACAATAATAAGAATTGGTTTAGAAAAAAAATTTGACGCATGAAATATTGTAATCTTCCAAGATTTAATCCACAACGAAAAGTGGTAGCAAGAAAATACACCTCTCAGTACCTCCCATTGTTGATCTCAGTAACTCCCATTGTTGGTCTCAGTGGACAAAAGCCTCCTAGTTTTTTTTTACATTTCAAATATTTTTAAAGGACCCCTTACTTTTCAGAAGTGTCCATTGGCCCAACACGAGCCTATGACTAGTTTTCGAGATTTGGGGTGTTGAAGTTGAAAGTGGCCATTACTTTTTATGAATTACCGGAATTTTTTTTTCTGGCGGAAATCATTCATACTATCCAAAGAAATATTCTGATGCTTGAATGAGCCATTTTTATAAGTTATCTATAGGGTAATCTTCGAACAAAAATAAGCCTTATCGATAAATAACATTTTTAAGGCCTTTGATAATAATCTTCAGTAAAACCTGTATAAGAATATGATGACCAAACCTTGCAAAAATAAATTTCTACTTTCTAACCCATACTGAATGATTTGGTTATTGTATCAATGTTAATTGCCAAGTGGAAGTACTTTATGCATTTTGATCTGGAATAGCATATGCATTTTAATATAGAACGGCATAGTCACATTATTTTTTTGAATTTTTTAGTCGAACTTAATCAGTACATTAATAACCAATTTTTTCAAAGAAAATTCACCTATTACGATATCTAGTTGCAAACATTTCTCATCAAACAAGATTTTTCCAATTAGTGCATGACTGCAATGAATTGCTGCTTTCATTGCTTCAAATTTTTGACATTCTGCAGTGGACAGGCAGAGTGAGACAGAATCACTAACAAATGAAGATTCCAGTGACACAAACATTGTAGTGAACCACATCGATTCAGGCATCAAAACTGCTGGAAAGCAAACTACGAACCTGAACTCAATCCAAACGAATGGAGCCCAAAACGGTCTGGATAGAGGAAGTCCAATCCCAGATACCTCTGTCAGACAGAAGAATTTTACTCCCAACAGCAAAAAGAACAACAATAAGAAAGCAAGGCATAGATAACAACTTAATATTACAATGTTTTTTGTACAAAATATTTTTGTGTATTAGTAGAATAGAAATAGTATTAAGATTAAGTTTTAATATGACTGACGGATTACCTAAGACTGTAGACCAATCTTCATTATTTGTATAAGATTTTTTGTTCAATATGCATATGTAGTAATCTTGGTATTGAAATGAACATAAACAGATCAACGTCCTAAAAAGTTTATATCCAATCCTTTGGATCCTTGTTTGGAAAGGAAAATGTATAATATGAAGAACTCTGACAGTTGAATTCAGCCACTATACATTCAACTGAAAAGATCTTGTGGTCTTGAGCAAAATTTCGTTGTTCATAAACAAATGTTATTTGTTCATAAACACATACAACTGACGTTACTACAAGATTATTTAATAAATTGTATTTCATGTAACAAAACTTTTTTAGAAATTAGTTTTAATCTAAACACCATATTTCCTGATGTTGAACAATACTAAGATTTTATTTTAGTTTTTGTATGTAGCGTAGAGTTTAAAGTCAGTTAGAGGTTAGACAAATCCAAACAAATAATGTGAATATCGTTTTCATTATATACTCAACAAATGTGAGAAAGTTATTTCTGTAGTTGATAACATCATTTATCGTCGCGTTTCTCTCAAATTTAAAAAAAATTGTTTTTTTTTATATATTTTTTTGTTCGCCAACCTTCGGTGACGCGCTACTGAATGAACAACCTATATTTTGTCTCTCCTCGTAGGTGCGACCTCTCGATTGTCAATTTATGGTTCCACGCGAATAAACAACTGGACTCGCAATCTGTCATATCGATTTCATACCGTGTTTTAGTTCGACGTTTTTTCGGTAGTGGATCGTTCAAATGGCATCAATAGCTTGGATAGAATGTGATTTGTGCTCAAAAGAACACTGTTTAGGTACGCGTATTCGGAAAGTTCATTCGACACCAATATTATGTACTTCCATTTTCATGGGTGTGATGTGTAGGGTTCTACAAAAACGATTTATTTTGCATACTCCTATTGGCTGTAATGCTAATAAAACTCAATTACAAATCACCAGCTTCATTTATTCGCTTGATTAGGGAAGGAGGGCAGAGGAACACTGATTTTGCTTTATCACCTTCAAAGGCATTTGCAAGAAAATTATGATGCTAAATAAACAAACCCCCCGCCCCCCTCTTTTTGTTACAATACAGCAGATATCCGACAGAAATGTCAATCTCGAGTAAGAAAGCCAGATTGTCACTTCTATTCTGCCTGGAAAATCACTATCACTCGTCCATTTTTCATTCTATGCCATCTTTCTTCAGCGTACTATTACTCATGAAGCCCTGTATAATTTTCCAGTTTTTCCTGTCTTCAGTCGTTCTTATTACCATCAATCGCGTTTCTGGAGATAAATAAGTCTTTTGTGATTAACGTTCTCACCTGCAACAGCAGAAAAAAGTTTGCTCTACCTTGTCGATTTGCCTGCAATATACATAAAAATCTCGATTTTTTGATCTTTTGAGTGTAAGTCGTAAAAAAAAATCGTGTCCTGTTAGCCCATGTGTTACATACTAGTCACCAACTACTAGCCTTCGACAAGCATCGACGTTATTCGAGCCGGGATATTACCGACTTGTTCCAGGCAAAAAAAAATTACGAGCGCACTGTATCGGGTTTGTCCAATTTTTTTTCCATTTCGCGATGACTTTGGCTTCTCTGGTTCCCAAAGTATGACCATTTTCTGTACCTGAAAGGCATGTTCTTTCGTCGGTCAATAGATCTGCTTCAGACAGCTTCAGTTGAAGTGTTTCGACATGCAAGATGTTCCAGAGGGTGAACCCTGAAGAACACCAGCTTTCACTGTCAGTTTCACTGCGTGAATTGTCAATTGCCCTCTCTGAATCCTAACTGATCTTCAAAAATGATGGACTCAATGATTTCTAGAAATTTCAAAATTTCGTAGTTTACTCAGTCTGGCATGATACAGGACGTTTCCTTGATGGTTTCAGATGGAATGTCATTAAAATTTGGCGCACTGTAACATCTACCCATATGTCATAGTTAGGTTGATTATTGGTCTGCCCAGAGCTTTTCCTGTTCCTTTTAAGGACCGAAAACACAACACCGAAGACAATCTTGAGCAAATACAATAAATTCTGGTGTGCATAGCATCACACATTGAAAGGTAAGGGCTGCGTCTTCCCTAGATCGCACAAGTTTGTCGAGGACTTCTGAGGGTTGCTCGTAAGGGAGCAGCCGCGGTTGACAGAAATAACAACAATACACAACCTCCCCATCCCTTTTCAGTAGGGGAGCTGGAAGACATTTTTGGGTAGGTATTTGAGACACTGAAAACTTTACAATGCTAGTTTTAAAATTCCTGAATACAAAAACGCAGAAATAAAACAACAAAATTTTATTAATATCAATTACAGAAAAACATAAAATAGTATCACAAGATATAATTAAAGCCTATCATTAATTAAAAATACAATAGATATTCCAAGTTGATAAAACAGTACATAGAAATTATAAATATTCGTATTTTGTAAACAGAATTGATAGAAATAAACATTTCAACAATAGGAAGGTATTGAGCAATTCCAGCAATGTATTTCAATAAATCGCGATTCATTGACGAACATTACCAATTGTGAGAGTGTTTTGTACCTATATAAAAATATATAATATGTTTTGGAATATCTGACTTGCTCCTATTACAAAGGTCCACCTCACCAAAAGAGAGTTATTGTTTCTTGGTGAATACTGAACCTTAAGGGTGATAATTCTTAAATAGTTTTAAGAAAACTTCTTTATATGAACATAGGCCTGCAACCTTTTAATTTCTCATAGATACAGGGTGTGGAAATCTTACAGAAGCAATCAGTTTTCTCCAATATATCAAGTTTTATCTGCGGCCGTCTCTTCAACATGTTCTGCGAGTTTCTTTAATTTTCATCAATGGCGTCCACGTTAACATGTCCTGCAATACTTTTGAAATAATTGTCAGCTATCTTCTAATAAAAATGATCTTATGACTTTTTTTTTATCTGGGGGACGTTTTTTGATTTAAAAATAAAATGCATTTTTTATTTTCAAAAATGTGTAACTATTTTGGATAAAAAATACCAAAATTAAATTAACTGTTCAAAATGTTCGCCACCTACGCTCCTTATAGCGTCACAGCAACACTAGAACGCGGTTTCGCAAATTCTTCTTCAGTTTGAATTGGTTGACTGCACACCAAGATTTTATAATGTCCCAAAGAAAATTATCCAGACTGTTTAGGTCTTGGGATCTTTCAATGTCTAGATTGACTGGAGTAATGTACCAAAATGGAAAAAAATACAAAGTTGTATTAGAGGTACCTATTGAAGAATTTTTTTGTTGACTTTTAACACTTTGTATCTCAGAAATAAAGCTGTTGCAGACCTTTCCTATAAATAATTTTTCTTAAAGTCAGCCAAGGATTAGTGCCCTTTAGAATCAGCATTCAATCATGAAACACTCTGTACAATTTGACTGAATAGTTTTACTCTCATAGTATTGAAACTTCAAGACAGTCTGATTACACTGTGAAGAAAGCTTTTTTTGTATTCAGTTTATAAGATCGTCACTTATATTCAAATAAATATATATATATATTAGCCCACTGCCTATTGAAATGAATATTGTGAATCCTTGCCAGATATTTCTTGAAACTATCTGTGGATAGCTTCATTCACCTATCGATACCAAAATTATTCAGAGACTCGACAAACCTTGATTCTAAAAATGAAAATAATATTGACAAAATACAGAAGATTAAGAAATATTTGTTACTTACGCTGTATTATCGTTGGAGATTTTTTCTCAACATAAAATTGGGCAACATAATAAAAAGCAGCTGTTAGAAGTAAAATCACTACACTGATTGCTATGAAAATATATTCATTATGTCTTCGATATTTACAACAATTCAAGCCCCAGAAAGTCCAAGTAGTATTCATCTGAAATATAAGAATAATTATAATAAATGCTTTTTATTTTGAAGAAACGTATAAAACAATTGTAGATAGTTAGATATGTTAAAAAAATCTAATCTACGGCCTGAAGCTGAGTTAATCTACATTCGATGGCCACGACCTTTTTTTTTTCACTGTATACCTTCCTTCTGATCTATTTCTATATTTACTACTCTCGCTTGAGTAAGCAAAAAGATAAGTTTGGATGATCTATTTTGAATGGAGAGCTGTAGAAATCTTTATTCAGAACAAAAATTTTCTGAAAAAATGCAAACTATGTAATTGTTCCCATTACTAAACTATCTGCTCTATATTCACTTACAAACAACTGTATGATGGGTTCTATACTTACTATATCCACCAAATCCATGCATAAACCTATTTTTTCATTGTTATTGCTGATAGAATTATAGTAACTACTCAGAACTGTATAATCCTTCATACATTTCTTACATAGGTCATCCTTCCTCATTGTTTCATTAACACATTGCATAAAATGCTTGTAATGAGCTTGAAACTGTATGGTCTCATTTGATGTCACTTTACTTTGAGTTGTATTATCAACAAGGAAACATTCTACAAAAGAAAAGCATGAGTACTGTCAAAATAGTAATACACCTTCTCTATACCGTAACATTTGGCTCTATTCCAAAGTGCTACATTGTTTTCATAAAGGGTTTTTAGTATTTGTAGCCTATCCAGATCAACAAAAATCTCTATGCACTTAGTTTCATTATCAAACATTTCCTGAAAACAAAATATTCGAAAGTAAAACATTTGATACGATTTTTAAAACGAACCGTGGTCATATTCTTGTAAGCAGTTAGGACATCCCTATATGGAACCACACATTGTTCACAAAAAGTTATCGGTCTTGAATTATAAACTGCACATAATGTGAACTGGGCAGAAGCATTGGCAAAGCCATCTCTCAGTATGGTACAGGCATTGTTGGTGGCACAAATGTTTCTGAAATATCCAAAAATAATAATCAAATAACTTCAAATCAAGTTTTGCACTCACAACATTTTAGAAAATAGGAACAATAGAATAGGGAAGAGTACATTGTTATTCATTGTTATAATTCCATCACCTATTACTATTTCCTACTCATTATTTGTCATATCAACAGATTAGCATTATTTGTTTGTTTATGTTTAATCTCTCTCTCTCTCTCTCTTAGTTTCTTGGTGAGTCTCCCTAAGGCGGTGACATGTACCAGCTCTCCCCCTATTATGCAACGTCTGTTACATAAGTTCGGGGCTTCGTCGTGTGGAAGCAATAGTCTCGCTCTAAGCGATACTGCAACCAGTAGATTTCTTCATTAGATGCACTAATGCTTGACTTTTCCTTTCGTGCTAGTATGTGTGAGATACTTGGTTTCCTGGTGTGTCGTTTTGGATTCCTGGGTTGGTGTTTTGTGCTAAAAGGGGTTAGTTCAAACAGAAGGCACAACAAAGGTGTTGATGAGGTTGTGGTATGGAATGATGAGAAAGTTTGGATGATAGGTATTCTTTGATATTTTTCTTTATAATTTGATCTGATTATGATCTAAGAATCGTATTAGTAATTTAATTATAGATAGGTTTAGATTTTTTAGAACATCAGTGAAAGAAAAAGGTGTTCGAATTCCTCGTTTGATAAGTTCAATGTAAAGATCCAGATCAGGGACAGTATTGATAGGGCAGTCAAAAAAGATATGGTTCAGATCTTCCAAGCCCCCACAGTCACAATATGGGTCTTCCATTACTCCTATTCGATGTAAGTGTTCTTTAGTTAGGCAATGTCCGGTTTTCATCCTTATGATTGTAGTGATGTGTCTACGACTCATCCACGGGATTTTAGAATGCCAAATATATTTTGGATACTCCGAGTGAATACTGAGATAGGATCTACCTTTATGTCTAATATTTTGATTCCACTGATTTTGAAATTCGTTCTTAATGTCATTGTAAAGAATTGGTAAAATACAATTTTTATCCACTTTGATATTTAATGGAACATTAAGAGCTGTCCCTATCTTGGCCAATCTATCAGCTACTTCATTTCCGTCTATTCCCGAATGTCCTGGTATCCAGGCAAATTTAAAAATTATGTCATTTAGTTCTGCCAAATAAGCCATTTGCTTTATATTCATTGTGATATAGTCCAGATCGGCTGTGATTGTTTTACTTTTAATTTTGTCAAGTGCACTTTTAGAATCTGTAAATATGAAATATTTATTCCACTGATTTTCCAAGCATTTAATCATTGCCTGATGGATAGCAATCATTTCTGCATCACAAATATTAGTTAAATCCCCTAGTCTGGAGGAGAAGGAAAAGTTCGCCTTTGGAATATGAATTCCGAACCCTACTTTGTTTCCTACCTTGGATGCATCGGTAAAAACGAATGTGAATTGACCATCATTTTCCTCCACAAATTTCTGAAATTTACACTTGCTAGCAATATCATGTTTTTGTAAATTGAGGTCCGAGACTGTTGGTTGATAAGTGTAAATGTCATAGTCAAAGCTATGACATGGTAAGATTTTGTTCTTATAAATATGTTGAATATATGGGTTTGTTCTTTCTAAAGCTTCCACCATCAAGGGTTTTTGTCTATCCCTCCAATACCCTACGTTGTTATCACAAATTATTTTCAAGGTTTGAATAATATGTATTACCGGCGGTGAATAATCTAATCTTTTGAGTAAAAATTTGGTAGCGAGCCATTGTCTTCTGTGGTCAAGACTCATTTCCCCAGTCTCCGCCAATAATGCGTTTATTGGGGTGGATCTCATTGTACCTGTTATAACTCTCATAGCTTGATTATGTGTCTTGTTGATTTTATCCAGGCTTTTTTTGGAACATGGTTTGAAAAGAATACTACCGTAATCTAAGTGTGATTTGACAATTCCGTTCATGGCCATAATCATGATTTTGGGGTCTGCCCCCCACCATACCCTACAAAAACTTTTTATAATGTTTATTCCTTGATTGGCTTTGTGTACCATTTTTTCAATATGTTTATCCCATCTGAGGTTATAGGTAAAAGTAACTCCTAAATATTTAACATCGTTCACTACATTGATCAATTGATTACCTATTATTATTCGTGGATTTACCCTTTGTCTATTATTAGTACGGAACCATATTGCTTCGCATTTGTGGGTGGCCAATTCTAAGTCATGTTCTAGCATCCATTGATTTATATTGTATAGGCTGTGGTTAGTTTTGTTTCTCTGCAATATTCTTTCCTTTTACCAATAATACTAAGTCATCCGCATAAGCTATAAGTCTACTATGATCCGGGATGGAATTAAATAAAGAGCAAAGATATATGTTAAAAAGGGTAGGGCTCAAGGGAGATCCCTGAGTCAATCCCTTTGTTGCCATGTGTGGTCCATGAATTTTTCCATCAACGTCCTGAACAAAGTTTTTTCTATTATCTAAAATTTTAAATATTAGGTTAGCTATGTCTATGTTTATTCCGTATTGGATCAGGTAATTGTATAGTTTGTAAATGTTGACATTATCATATGCTGCCCTGATGTCCAGAAACACTGCCATTACCGTTTGACCCAGCCCGAAGGCCATTTGTACAAACACCGAAAGGTAGACGATACCATCCATGGTACCTTTACCTCTTCTGAACCCTGTTTGGAATTCTGACAATAAAATATTCCTTTCTATGTGCCACTCTAATCTTAACTTAATGATTTTTTCTAATACTTTTAGGCCACAAGAAGCCAATACTATTGGTCGCAAATTGTTCAGATCATCAGATGGTTTATTGATTTTCTTTATACCAATTATTTCAAATTCTTTCCAAGGTTCCGGAAGGGGAGCACCCTGTAATATTAAGTTATATATATCAATCATATTTTTTTTGAGTATCTCCGGTAAATGGATAAGCATACTATAAGGAATATCATCCCGACCCGGTTTTGAGATTTTCTTTACTTGGAGTGCTATGTCAAGTTCTCTTAATGTGAAAGGGTCTGATCTATCTTCGACTTGTAATGTAGAAAATTCAGTATGGATATCACAGACAGACACTTTATTCAGTAATCCTTCTGCTATATGACTTACAGGGAGTCTATTTTGACAAGTATTATGTTTATTTGAAAATTTTTTAATCATGCCCCAAACATAGGATGAAGTTGAATCTCTATTAAGTGATGAGCAAAACATTTTGAAACCAAGCCTTTTTTTTTATTCAGAAATCTCTTTGTTGATGCAATCGATTTTTTTGCTGAAATGTAATTGTCTAAGGAGGGGTTATTCCTAAAAGTTTCAATGTTTCTTTTCCTGTCTGATACCTGCGCCTTGCATTCATCATCCCACCATGGGTTCCGAGGCTTGCCACCATTTATGTTTGATTTCTTGGGTATGTGAGCATCAGCTGCCTCATACATCAGTCTCGTCAGCTCTTCATAAGAGTATGTATAACTACTATCGCTTCTATCTAAGAGGTATTTATGGTATTCGTTCCAATTGGCTCTATGGAAATTCCTCTTGAGGTCATTATTATTATTTATCAAAATTGAATTATGGCAATCATAGGTACACATGGTAGGATAATGATCGCTATGCCCGCAGTCTCCCAGAACTTCCCATGTACAATGTCTCGCAATGTTATTCGTTACTAGTGTAATGTCGACAGGGCTAGGCTTACTGTCCGGGTTAAAAAATCTGGTTGACGAGCCGTCGTTCATAATTACTAAATCTTCGCCTTCCAAAATAGACATAAGCGTTCTACCATTTTGGTTTATATAGGAGCTACCCCACATGGGATGGTGGGCGTTCATGTCCCCCATCCAAATAATATCACCCTCTAATTCATTCAATATCGAAATCAATTTAGCATTTGAAGGAATCTTATTGGTAGTACTATACATATTGATTATATTGATACCATGTAATTTGATAATGAGAATCTGACAATCTTCATAGTTCAATGATATTTTCAAAGATATCTTACTAAATTTGAGATTACATTTTACCAGAGTGGCTATGCCGCCGTACCCGTCATGTCTATCTTGTCTGATGGTGGTGTAATGTTTGATAAAAAGTCTAGTATCACTTTTTAACCATGTTTCGTTTAATAGGATGACATCTGGGCCTACTTCATGAATCAAATTGATTAAATTGGCTTTATTACTGGATACACTCCTAATGTTCCATTGTAAAACTTTTATCATTGGTAATTGATAAGATCCAGTCTCAGTACTCCTCGGCATAACCTGAATTTGATTCATTCGAGCTCTGCCTATTATGGGTTCTATTATATTCGAGTAGTGTATCAATTATTTTTGGTTTTACACTCTCTGGTAAACCAAAGAATGAGTCGTAGAATTTTTTTATAATATGTTCCTCTATACCACTATTGGGTTGTGGTGGTATAGAGTTGGACGAGGAGGGTTCGTAAGGCCCTCTGGTTGATGTTGAAGGGTTTCTCAGTGAATAATTCATCATAACACCATTTTCGGGTTGTCGTATTTGTCCATTTGGGTTAATTAATAGTTCGTTTAGGGCTTGTCTGTCAAACCCTGTTCGATTTATTTGAGTTCTAGATTTTAAAGTTTCAGAGTAAGTTCTTTTATTTCTGAAGGTATTCCCCCTAAGTACTGTTTCTTCGTGGTCAACCGATGCTCTGGTTGGAGCACTCGATTTGTCGGTTAGTGAAGGGTAATCTCGCGGATTTCGATTGACGTCACCATAAGTTTTTGGAAAAAATTGGACCGCCTCGAAGAAAGTTGAGTTATCAAAACTCATTTTTTCTCTAATCAGTTTTTGTCTTAAGTATTCTGGACATTCTTTACTATTTGTTTTATGTTGTTCGCTATCACAATTTCTGCATTTAATTTTTTGACATGTATTATAAGCCTCATCGGAGTTATGGATTTCTGCACAATTAAAACATCTCTTTTTTCCCTTGCATTGTTTTTTGGTGTGACCATACATTAAGCATGAAAAACATTGTGTGACAGGGGGTATATATGCTGTTACATTATATCTCATGTGATAAGCCTCAACAAATTTGGGGAATGCCAATCCCTCAAACGTAATTAGTAAAGTGGATGTTGGAACATAAATGTTTTCTCCATTCTCCCTAATTCTACGGTTAAGCCTCCTTATTCCCACGATACGGTGAGAAGGGCTTTTTATCATATTGTAAAGTTCGTTCTCTGAAAAGAACTGATGAATGCCCCTTACAATACCTTTACAAGTAACACAATTATAAGGAATGTATGCATTGTATCCCTTTTCCAATATATGTTCGTTTGAAACGAAGGAGTTCGCACTTTTACAGTTATTGAATTCAACGCTTATTTTATTTTTTCCTTTATTTTTAATTCTTATGATGTGATCTAACTTTAAGTCAAAGATGTCTTTCGCAATTTTAAGGTGATTATGTCTGCCAATATTATTTCCCGATTTTTCGGTAGCCTCAATCATGACCATGAAAGGTCCTAAAGAACCTTCTTTGTACAAAATAGTTTCTTTTTTCCTCTTGGTTATCTCTACTTGTGTTTACTTCAGCCGTTTTTTGTGCCTCAGTTGGCCTTGGAATACCTGAACCTCCTCCTATATCTACTTCAATTGGATTATCATTATTCTGAGAGTTTAAATACTGAGATGTGAAGATATCTTCAACCTCCCTATCAGCACTATCAACACTATTTAAATCTGAATCTAAACCTAACTCTTCGTTTACCGTATGCATTTTTTTTGAGGGGGGATCATCTCCCCCCGGTTGGACGTCCATTTCAGTTTCTTTTTACAGAATATTTTGTAAATTGTCCCAATATCAACAAATATCAAAGAATATGAAGATGAAACAAAAGTTAGAAAATGGATTAGTAATGATATGCACACCTGTAATTCACTAGTAGTCGCCTCAAATTCAATCTCAATTCTTAATCCTATGTTTAATCGTATACTAAAAATTTAATTCACGCTGTCACGCATGAAGCTTGACATATGATCACGGAACACATGTAAAGGTATTTGTGTTCTGTGCGTATGATTTAACCATATAAAATATGGATTTAACAGTTTACAGTTAACTGATTTAATGACATTACTTACAACACAGGGAAGGGACCAAGGACATTACATGTAATGTCCTTCGGAAGGGACTGCTCCTCTGCTCCATTCCATTTCTATCTTCCTGTTCGTATCAAATTAATGCGGTGGCCTCACATCCCTCCTTCCCTCGTGTAAAAGAAATATTAAATAAAGTTTTTGAATTTTCAAGTGGGATTATTATTTTCAAAAACTCATTGTTTCGTTTTTGTAATACTAACATTTACTGTGTTTACTCATTTTACTCGCATGTAAATTAGTGTGGATTCATTCAGCGCCAATTAACAATTATCAAGTAACAATTATCAATTAACAAGCATACAAAATATAGCATTCATGAACCCAAATTAACAATTATGGTAGTTAGTTAATCTTTCTTCGATACATTTTCAGTTTCAGATGGTATTTGGTCATTGTAAATGAAAAACAGTTTTTTAAATTCAGAATATACTAGTTGCTAATTGTTAATTGGTGCTGCATTTATTTGGCGTTTGGTTCTAGTAGCGGTTGACATAAAAATGACAGCAATTTACTTTCTGGTACTGTTAATGACGTCATAGTGAATAATGAAACGAATGTGTTGATTGATTACCGCAAGCACTAACCAGTTAGTGGTTGACGTCTTTAACAGTACCAGAAAGTAAACCGCTGTCATTTTTATGTCAACCGCTACCAGAACCCAGAACCAAACGCCAATCGAAAACGGCTTGGCTTAAGTCTTAAGACCGGATTTGTATGCATACGATAAACGACGATCCGATGGTACGAAAATGTTCTGATTGTTGAATTGTTGTCACGCCTACCAATTCAACCAATCAGAACATTTTCGTACCATAGGATCGTCGGATATCGTATGCATGAAAATCCGGCCTAAGTCTTTAAACTCCAAGTGGTGGAAATGGAAGGGAAATTAATAAAAACTTATATTAATTTAAATATGGAAATGGCGGTATAGCAAACAGTTAAATAGTTTCTTCCATAGACATAAGTAGAACAAAATAACTTGTTATACAGTGGTATGGTAAGCAGTCTAGTCCGGATAGAAAATAATCCTAGGAGAAACAAAAGAAGAAATACTGGAGGCAAATCATGACAAATTCAGAAGATCCTCTAACATTACAGAAAAAGTTATACTTT
Organism: Chrysolina haemoptera; assembly: GCA_958298965.1. NCBI lineage: Eukaryota > Metazoa > Arthropoda > Insecta > Coleoptera > Chrysomelidae > Chrysolina > Chrysolina haemoptera. The sequence goes on from OY282594.1 coordinate 8,836,620, forward strand.
TTGTTGGAGCAGTTGCAAAGCATGGCGAGAGTATTACCGCCGTAGGTTTTTTTATTGATTTAAATAGAACAATCTAGACAACACCATATTAATTATTCTCTGATCTAAGTCATTTCAAGTGTGTTTTGTCACTGTGATATGTAGATACAATTATTTTTATTTCATTTGAATAATTAATCCATATTTTTGTAGGAAATATCAAATGAGGCTACCTTATGAGCTTTTATCGAGCCTTGCTAATTGTCTGTTGAATGAGACCGTTTTTGAAATCGTCAAAGGCCTTTTAGAAATACAGCATGTCACTGAACAACACCTCTACCAACAAAGATTACAATTCATAAACCAAAAGAAAAGTGAGTAAGTAATATTTATGTATCAGAAAGAGATATATAGAAATATTCCATTTTCAATTTAGGTTACTGAAAGCCCAAAACTAGTTGAAATTGGTTTATAGGGAAAGTAAAACTATTGATTTAGGCCGTCAGCCCGTTCCCTAAAAGTGTACCCAATGATTTCATAACGTATGCTCTCTAGGGTTTTGGCAAGGATCAATTATGGAATTATGATTTATGGAAACAGAGCTATATATGTCCCATTTGTTCCAAGTTGCTTGAAAGAGGATGTCACCAACAATATAGGATTTTGCATACAATTAGCCATTCCAAAACTGTTAGCTAGATTAGTTAGCAAATTGTTATCAAATGTTTGTATGCAGCATGGGTTCACAAATAGGCTCCCACACACGAAGCGATATTTTGCGCGACGTGGTATGTGACAGACAGTGTCTGTCTAATTTGGCACATTGGGAAAGCACGTTAGTGCTGAACGACAGATCTGGTCGGTGACATATGTCATTGGTGAAGGATCAGGTCGCTACATGTCAAATTTTGTACTTGCAACTAACGAAAGGTGCCAGTCGTTGAGCGCGCCTGTTTGATGTTGGTTTGAATTTTGGGGTGCAATGGAGTGGACAAAAGACATTGTAACAGAGTTTATAGAATTATATAGGGAACGGCCATGTTTGTGGAAAATTAAAGACCCAGATTATATAAATAAGAATTTAAAAAGAGAAGCATATGAAGATTTGATACAATTTTTAAAAAGCAAAAATTGGACCTCTCATTCTTAAGTAATTCTTTAAATCATCTTGTTCGGTTTGTCTCAATTCCCGTACTAAAGACATATGACCATATTTTCCTCGTTCTGAAAGCCATTTCTTGACCCATTTCGTTCTTTTCCTTCTTCTATTGTCTTTTTGACAGATTTTTAAAATACATAAACCCATGAGAGCAATTTTTTTGTCCATTTTGTAAACATATATTACACCGACTGACGAGGTATTTTAGACCAGCTTAAAATACGGAGTCGCACTACCCAGTATGTCGAACTTTCAAATATCTACCAACTAATTTGAGGGCAGCGTAGGTGCAGGAACCGATCCTTTGACAACTCGCGGACTAAGTATGGTCGTGTGTAGACACGACAAATCAGATCGCTCACAGACCAAGTCGGCGGTCCTGGTATATCAGATCTGGTCGGTCGACACCGTCGGCCGACTAGATCGTTTCGTCTATGGGCAGCTAATGGTTGATCTACAGTATCCAACCTAATTTACTACCAGTACTATATTTTAAGGAAACCTTTTTGTTGAGTCACTCAGGTTTTCATATTGACTACAAGAGTTGTTCAACTGTCTTGGTTACTATTTTACACATTTGATTTTATTATTTTGTTATTAGCAGTATCGATTTTATTGAAAGCATATTTATTATTATTATTATTAATTGACATATTATCCATCTTATACTCATTGTTTCAGTCCAAGAGCAAGAAATTCTCAGACAGTATGAACACGATGTAGATAGGAAAATTGAAGAACTTCAGAAATTGATGTTGCAGCAAAAAGAGGAGCTGAAGGCATTTGATATGAATCTTGTCCTACAGTTAGACCAGAAAGTTGCTGATCAGCAACAAATCCTTGAACAGGCTGGAGTTCCTGGGTTCTACGTTACAAAGAATCCCCTAGAAATCAAAGTACAGATGCACCTCCTTGATTTTCTTTTGCGACTTAGCAGAATGCAAATGCCAATTTAGTTGTGAATAACTGATATTTTTGTTCTCTTGTGCCAAATACAGGAGTCGCCTGAAAAATGATCAAAAACTGAGTACTGGAAAAGTGAGAATTTTGTTTCAGTAATGGTTTTGCATGAAAAAAAACACTAAGATTGAAAAATTTCACATATGACAAACATCCATGAGTCCTCAACCAAATTGGATTATGTGATAGAATATCTTGTAGTTTTTCCAGGTCTCTAAATTTGGAGTACATGTAGACAAAGCTCTAGACAATATATGTTTCTATCTTCAAATTCAACTCTACAATTTTTTGGCAAAAATATTATTTTTTACTGTTGTTTATAAAGTTTTTTAGTGATTTTATAAATAGCATGGAAAACACTTATAGATAAATAAAATTTTGTAAATATTTATGTGAGAAATTGAATAAATCCTGGAATGAAACAATATTTTTCTGGTGAATTTCCTGGTTATTTGAAATATATATCATCCCAATTTACAATTCTGGTATGAAATCTGATATCAAGAATTATCTACCCATATAAATACTCAGTACCACTCCTGAAGCATTATATCCACTAAACAATTTGGCTTTCTTTATGGCTGATCTACTGAGTTAGGTCTGATTGTATATGTTGATTTTCTGTCCGAAGCCCTTGAGAAAGGACAGCAGATTGATTCTATTTACACTGATTTGGGGAACATCCAGAAACGCCCCACCATATATTGATGGAGTGTTATGCTGTACATCGTAAAAGATTGAATATACTGGGATCACACAAGCTGGCTGTGGGAGAAATACCACAAGTAGACCCCCTCAAAATCTTAAAATTCCTGAAGGAATTGATGTTTGAAGGGCTGTTGTAAACAAGAACACGTTGTGATAGCAGAAGAAGATGAGACACAATAGATCTAATCAGGCTTTCGACAGAGCGAATCATGAACATCTATTTCATAAACTTTATCTTTATGGCTTGGATGGCTTAGCTCTCCAGTGGTTTGGCAGCTATTAATTTATCCAACAGGTCGCAAATTGTCAAGAGTTAATCATTACTACTCTGACGTGTTCCAAGTAACATAGGATTTCCCCATGGGTAACACCTGGGCCACCTCTTGTTCAATTCACTTATTGATGACATTACTTCTTGTTTCACAAATAGCAATGCCTTATTATTCCCAGATGACCCAAAATGCTGAACAATTATAAATGATCTTGATGCTTTTTTTCTTCAAACTGATTTAGATAACCTTTCAACTTGGTGCTCATCACATGGCATTGACTTATACCCCGATAAATGTCGCATTATCGTTTCTACAGTTTGCACCACAGTTTTATTCGATTATGACATCAACAGGTAGTTGCTGGACTCAGTTGACTAAATTAAAGATCTTGGTGTTATCCTCGACTCTTCTTTCAGCTTCAATCCCCATATTGCTCTTCATCAAGAGAACAACCCAAGATTTCAATGATAACTGCTATAAAAGCTCTCTGTTGCTCCTTAGTTAGAACTAATCTTGATTAGTGTTTAAGAGTCTGGTCGTCACAATACACAACCTCTACAACTAAAATTGATAGGGTTCAAAATAACACCCTGAGGTGCAGTTGTGTGCATAAAAAAGTCGTACAGCAGTTGGCTTCTCAATCTTAATTAAACTCCTTATCGACTTTGACATGTAGTGTCAAAATTAAAACTATTTTTGTCAGTAACGCGCTTTTAACATTTTTATAGTGCATGCGCCTCAATATTATAAATGGTAGATAAGACTGACAAAATCTCATTTCTAAACAACGCGAAATTAGCCCCGATTATGTTCTCGATCTCATCGCTGTCACCATGTAGCGTAACCTACCTCAACTAGAGTAGTCGCAAATTGAGGATCTCTAGGTCATTTTGTACAGTAAAGCGTTGACTGACACAGTGACCAATTTACAGCAATACAAATACTACAGGCAAGGTGGATAAATAGACTCATTTCCTATCTATCCTTGATTTACTAAATGTTCCATCAACATTACTTGGTTTCCTTCTGTATCGAAAATGTTCGAATGTCGTTTGAAATTTCTTTCCTAATTGGATTAAAACTGATAAGACTAAAATAATATATGAATTACTGTTTGAATAATAAAACATAATTAGGAAATTTATGGCTAAAAGGTTTCAATCGCTCTTCAGTGTTGGATATTTTCAAATGTCACAGTGGTGATAGATAGTAACAAAAAATAAAAATAAATTATAACCATCATGTTACTATATTATATAATTTATATATTTACATCAACAAACAACGTCACCTTTATTAAATTATATATATATATATATATAACAAAAAAGATATAAAACTAAATAAGGTACCTTTGGGCAAATAAAAAAATTGCTGACAATAAATATAAAAAAAATACCACAAACCACCAATGCATAATGATGACTTCTCATCAACTGTATTATGAAAATCTGAAGCTCAGAATTTGAAAATGAAGAAAACAAATAAAACTAGAATATAAAAAATAACAGCCTTGAAACGATTTTACATAAAGGGATTCCAAACGAAAACTGACCACAAGACAGTGACGTATCCAGGGAGAAGACTATGCTAATATTTCACTCTACTTATAAGTCATGGCAGAAAATTCCCCTACAGCATCAGCTCTAAAAATTGGATTCGCCACTGCCCCTAAAATCTTCGAAAATAACCCCCTTTGTAATAACTGAAATATGCTCAATATTTCCCAATAAGTAAAGTACTTTACTGCAATTATAAAAACAATTCTATCGGCACAGCCTTTCAGCATTTTAACAATACACTATTAGAATAAATGCTATAATCTAGCATCTTAAACCCAACTCTATCTTTCAAAACCCCACAATTTGAAAAATATAATGACAAGAGGGGTTCTGTTAAGAATATTTCTATGCTTTAACCTATAATTAGTTTTTTGTTTTCAAGATTGGTGCCCACTGCTTTGAAAATCGTATTCATCAAACTATAATGTAGATGAAGTTTTAGATCATAAATAATAAAGTAATTTTCAAATATTAGGAGAATAACACTTTTTCACCTTTTTTTTTTTCGTGAGTAGTTTTCATTTGGTGAGCCCTTTCTACCTAATTCAATCAGTGAGTATACACAAGTCTGTTCAACATACTTCATTCATCAGAGCAATCTAGAACGAGGCGGAAAAAATCTCTTGAACTTGTGATATCAATTCAAAAAAAATATACAAATGAATAACCAATAGAAATATAATGAACACTTCTATGGAATAGCCTCACAAGAGAGCAAATTGTCGAAACAGTCATATAAGAAGAGTTGCACAGGATTGAAAGTTTACTGCAAGACATTCAAGTGTAAAGTACAATTATTGTTTAAAATTCAAATTTCAGGAACTTTTCTCGTGAAATTATTTCTTCGAAGAAAGAAATTTATCCGATAAAATAAAAACTCTTGTGTTTTTAATGCTGATAAATTTGTGTTCTGTCAATGAATCAATGAATCAATATCTAAGAGATTTCTAAGTTTATATAATTTTAAAGTAATATTATTATTATATTATGTGATATTGTAATGTATTGTTCCACAACCATTGTATTGTTTGTCATCTCTTTCTGATGTCACAACTTGTAATTAATATCCTGTACTGGGTTAGTACCTTTGAATAAATAAATAAAGAAAAAATTATACTTTTTTACTTTTTTTTTACTATTGAATTGTATTCACACCAAATGCTCCATATATTCATAAAAGTGGTGACATAGGGTCCTAAAAGCAACTATAATAACTCATTAAAAAAATGTTACTGTGACAGGATTTTGTTCAGGTGGGGAAATTGCACCAAACTGCATTCAGAGGGATACATTTTTGTGTGGTTTTACCAATTTTCCAGAAAATTCATCAAAATTGGCAAAAATCCGCGTCTGTCCTTTCAATAATGATTTGTTCTTTATATTTTTGTGTATTCTGAAAAATGATCATACTTTACGCTTGTCCTGTTTTCATATTTTCCTATTAGTTTATTCAAAATTCTTTCCAGATGAAGTTCCTTAACTCGTCAACTATGAAGTATATTAGGGGGCTTGAAACCTATTGGTGTTTCAGTGTGAGTTGGCAGCGCCAGCATGTCGATTTTATGAACTAGTCAAAGGTTATGTCAAAAATTCTTTACCAAAAACAAAAATTTTGAAGAAATAGCAGATATCAATGATTCATTTGATACATCAGAGCCGAGATAAAAATAGCAAAAACTAATATTAAATTTGTGTAAAATGTTTGTTTACATTATTTCCTTTGCATGGTTCAGTTCTGGCCATAAGTGCGTATTGACCAGTTACAAAGTCTAATATTGATATTTCAGATATCGTAATCAAAATCAAATCACCTTATTCAAAAGCTTATAAGGTCATAATTCATGATCAATTTTGGATACGGGGGGTCACAAATCGCGCAGACGAGATGCAATTACTTTAAGAAACTGAATATTAAATAATAATGTAAAAAATAATGATTAAAAATTTGAGATTTTCATTTATATGCTCATTCTGATCGACCCTGTTTGAATACTTCAGAGGAAATTCACTACTTATATCCCAAAATTGGAACTGTCTAGAGTATTGGCACAGACATTAATGATCCGGGTAGACTGGAAAACAGCGGCAGCCAATGGAGGACTTTTATAATATTTTACTGGGTTTTCTTTGGTGTGGTGCCTGTCCCGTATGACGAACCTTTCTTGATTTCGGACATACCAATTGTTTTATTCAATAGCAGGAAAACTGAAATAAATTTGTCCAGTCAAGAAATTGTAAAGAAGATATGCGAAAATAGTGCAAGTTCTCAAACAACAAAGAAATATTTACCACATACCAGTTGACAAAATAGATCAGATATGTTCATTCTCAGACTATAATAATTACTATCCTAAAAAAACTTAAGATTTTCCGACCAAAAGTATTAAAAGAAATTGGTCATGGCCCAAAAATCAATGTAAATTAATCAATTTATTAATTGAAATAAAAATAATGCAAAAAAGAAAAGGAAACCTATTACAGTGCTACTTGGAATAGGCATTAATATGTTATTACTGGAAAGACTTATAGAAAACTGTGGAGTACCACAAGGGTCCATTTTAGGGTATCAATTACAGACAGAAGAGCATTGTTTCTGTTCTTGTGTATTTCCAAGATTGATTGATTGATACATACAGAGTAAGCTATAGCCATTTACCTATAATAAAATGGTGTACTAGTCTATCACAATGAAACACACCTATAAAATTTCAGAGCAATCAGAGATCATTATATAATTTTCTTTCAACGCTAACTTCGAAAACGCGCTACTGAATTGAACACCTATGTTTTTGGCTCTCTGTTTACGATCTCTCAATATTGAAATTCTGCACATGATTATGGTTCCAGTGGTTTGACACTCATCACAAATTTGAATGCTGTCTGTCATTTTTAGTTTATAACAGTGTTTAATATAATTTCAGCTGAAAATATCTTGTAAAGTCTTGTATCACTTTAAAGACATTATTTTGGCGTATTTTCGTTAATAGATCGTTCAAAAGGCAATAATGCCCTAAGCCTCGAATGTGATTTGTGCTAAACAAAACGTGTTTACAAACACTGAAAGTTCATTCGATACCAACATTATATTTTTATTCAAATTTCATGTTGTGCTGTGCAGTGCTCTACAAAAATATTTCTTACATATACAAAAGGTACAAATTTCCAAATTTCACTTAGTTTTCCATCTTTTCAATATTTTTTGGTGCGGAAAGCACACTATATAATTATCTGTGATTGGTCATAGTTCACCGTGTATATACTAAGCAAAGGATAAAAAATAAAAATACTTACAGCATCCTATAATACTAGCTCCAATAGAAAAATATAGCAATTCTCCACTGAAGAGCATTTTCACAAGATAGTAACATATAGGTATTGAAGTCACAGATTGCCAGAATATTACATTTAACAAGGGGAAGATTCGCCGTTCCACTTCGAATGGTTCTATTCGTTTGATGCCGGAGGTTGCAAAAAAGTCTCCACTCTCTAAGAAACTAGCCCTCAGTTTGTCCTAAAATCAATATGTATAGTAACATTTACTTTTGAGTATTTCTATGTACACCATTTTGTATACTTTGACACTAACCTTCCCCGAAAATAACTCCCTCAGAAACTTATCCTGTTCAGTACTTTCTTGAGGCAGATCCTCCATTGGTATTCTTTTCATGTAGATATGTGCCTCCAAAGGTTTTCCAAACAACATACTGGTAATTGACGGCTCATTGGGACCATTTTCTTTAAATGCTAGCTCAATATCATAGATAGCCGGAACTTTGCCTTTGTTGAAGAAAAAAATTATTCAGTTTACTCAATCAATGTATTACTATCTATTGAAAGATACACTGGTAATAGCATATTCTATAACAAGGCTAAAATGAAAATTCGATGCGAGTGGGAAGTTCCGAGCACGAGCCAGAGGCGAGCGTGAGGAACCACGAGCATCGCGAATTTTCATTCTAACCGAGTAACAATCACAATCACAAATTTTACATATAATCAAATGGAAAGCTAACGAAAAATTATATTGACATTTCAATTCACATCTTGTTACTATGCCAGTCAAGGCTAATGTTATTATTGCTACAAAAATGTTAGAATATTCATTCCATAACAAGTGATGGAATGAAATACACTCAAAATGCATAAAACAGCAAGTTTTGTAGAATATTTGTTCCATATCAAGAGCGATAATGTTACCATTCTATCAATAAATTTGATTTCAGAATTGGCAAATTCTGTAACGGTTGTGGAGAAAACAAAATCCTCAATTGTGCTTATTAGAATAAGGCTTGAAAGTAGTAGTAGTATTGATCATAAATAACAAATTATAAAATAAAAACAAATAATATAAGTACAAAAAAAAAAATATGTAAATATTATACAGATTCGTATTCTTCCTTTTATTATCTTTTATTTATTGTCCACTTATATTGAGTTCTCGTTTTAAAGTTTCCGAATGAGTGTATTACATATTACTGAATATTTAAAATGCGTCACACTACAGAAAATTTTTTTTTTTTTATGTTTACTATACATATGCAAAGTTTGAAATGGAATTATTAATGCAACTTGGTAAATACATTTTCCTGTTGACTATTCACACAAAAATCAATATTTATATCTCCACAGACAACAAAGACTGATTAAATTTATACATATTGTATATTAATAGTTCATTGTTCATTGGTCTGCAATGAATAGCTTTAGTATGTTACTTAGTTTGGGGTGGGATATTCAAAATATTTATATCTCTGAAGATTTACAACCCATAAAAAATTCTTAGATGATCATTTCGTACTGTATTATAATAACCTTTCATAGCTGGCAAACTAGCAACAAATCCTTTCGTGCGGGGAAGGAGATGATATTTCAACTGGGGGAGGTTTTGTTTTTTGGCAAATTCTATGGCAGCTTCATGTTTTTTCTTTGTGAATCTGGTGCCTTCAGGGAAGAGTAAGAGCTGAAAAAAAAACATATGCATGAAAATCAATAGACATGTATCATTAAACAGAAAAAAGGGACATTTGAAGAACGTAGACCAATCAATACCTAAAAATTACAATCGATTTTTTCATAAGTCAAAATTATATAGTTAATGTTTCCAATGCTTTGATAAATTGTGTACAACAAGTTGGCCCGGTAGCTGTATTTTTATTCCCTTACTATGCGTACGTCACTGTCTCATCAATCAAGTGATTTTTAATGAAGTATTATATGGAAATAATGGTGTGATATTATGAATTCATAGCAATCTTTCAAAGATAAATTAGGTTTTATTTTTATCAGTGTTGTTGCTGGTATCTAGATCATGTAGAAAACTGATGAAATTCTGAAATTGAAGTTACACCTACCTTGATTAGCTGTTGGGTTATCTGAATGAAATTCGAAAAATATAAAATTATCAATTTCAAAACGATGGTCGTTGCCGACCTAACGATCTCCCAAAAGAAATCTGAACTTTGTGTTCAGACATCTAATTATCAATTTGAATTTGTGGTATCTCATTTATTAATTATCCGCCGAATTCACAAAGAAATCGTTTGGAAAGAGAAATCTAGAAACATTTGAGATAGACGAAAATTGAATTTTTGTGTAAAATTACTGAAAATTATTCACAAATAAAAAAATTAAATTATAGATTAAAATAACTAAAGAACACGCTTTACTTCCATGGACTAAAAAGTAAAAAATAGTTGACAATTTAATTTCTCAAATGTAAAAAAAGCGTGGGTGCTTTCGATCTATATTCTCATTAGTTCAATTTAACAATACAGAGCGTTCAAGAGCTCAAGAGAACTTTATCAAGCACCCCACGCTTTTTTTACATTTGAGAAATTAAATTGTCAATTATGTTTTACTTTTTAGTCCATGGGAAGTCAAGCGTGTTTTTTACTAAAAAATGGAAATCTCCGACCCCGAAAACCATTTCGAATCGAATCTGACCATAATCACAATAGTCGTCCATCATCTTGGGCCGCCATCTTGAATTCATAAATTTTTACGAAAAATTCATAATCTCTGACCTCGAAAACCCTCACACACTAATTTTGAATCGAATCAGACCATAATGACATCTTGGAGCCGCCATCTTTAATTTATGAATTTTGACAGAAAACTCGAAATACCTAAAAAAATTCACATACCAATTTTGAATCGAATCTGACCATAATCACAAATCTCGTCCGCCATCTTGGAGCCGCCATATTCAATCATAATCTCTGACTCCGAAAAATTCGCGTGAAAAAATTTGTAAAAATAGTAAATATCGGATAGGCAGTCGAACAATTCAATTTCAGAAAATGTTACCGTCTCCCTGAAGGCCAAATTGAGAATTCGTAGAAAAATCGAAAATTTTTTGATTGTTTCGGACGAGTAAAATTGCTACTAAATAAAATATCGGTCGGGAGCTGAGACCCACTACTTGTACTTTTAGAAAAAAGCTATAAAAACTCTCGAAAATACAATTATTGGCTGTATTATATTATGTATAACAACACAATGTTAATCGATAACAAAAGAAAAGAAGGAATCAATTTTCAACTGAAAATATTAAGATTATATTTTTTTCTGGAACCAGAAATTAAAATGAAATCTTTATGTATAGAAATTAGATTGTTTTGAAACTTTTTTCAAACATTTCAGGTAATACAGTAAGTTCTATATTTTTGGTGTTTAACGAATGCAGTGTAAAGTAGTGACTTTTTGTGTCAATCTTCGTTCAGTAAAATTCAGAGGAGATCACTAATTAGCAAGTTATGAAGATTTTGCCCTTTGTCCCCTCTGCTCATCAACCCCTGATTAAATATTGATACGTTATGCAAACATTATCATCGTCATAAACTGACATTGAAATATCTTTAAGATGAACTAAACTGCTGATAACACATTGATCTCGAGATTTCTCGAACTCATAAATCGATAATTGTTGATTATGATGAGTGTCCTAAATATACGAAACAATTTGGAGTGATATAAATTTTTGTAATGAACAGAAAAAAATCTTTGGGGTGCGAGTAATTCTTATTTGCTTCTAACAACAAAATAAGTCTAAGTTATTCAGAAAAAATGCCCATTCTCCTTGAGGATATCAAAATCACTCAACTGATACCACAAACGTTATCAACAACTTCACGAGTGTAAAATGTGTAGCACCTATGTAACCTTGAAGCTATTTACACAACTTTTAACATTCTCTTAATCACACTCATTTTATTTCCACTGTTTACAATATTTTTGAGATATCATATAAACGTTCATTAGTAATATAGGAAATTATGATAAAAATATAAAAAAGCAAATTAGGAGCACACAAATATATTATGGCTACTCTCTAAAATAAATGTTTCCAGTTTGAAATTATTAAAAGGAAACTAGAAAAATTAAAAAAGGGCATTATGAACGTCTGTTATGTCAATCAATTGGAACAAGTAGTATTTTATTCCCTGAACTTTTTGTTCTTGAAGACAATTTTCACGAATATACAGTGTGTAAAATGAAAGTACCCTCATGGTGCATTTTTCAACCAATTGGAGCATTTTTTTATTAGGAACAATACTCATTTATTTTTCTCCCTCATACATTTCCGATATACAAGTTCAACATATTTTGGTATTGGGTTCAGTGGAGACTTATTGAAGTGGTTCAGTACCTTCTTGAAAGGGCGGATGGTGAAGGTAGTAAATTTTATTTTAAATGAAATCATTGCATTTGTGAGTTTATTTCATTCGTGAACAGATCCTTTAGGTAGTGTAGGTTTACATATAATGTCATGTTGTTAATTCTGTGAAAAATTGTAACAAAAATGTGTAAAATATTGAACTGGTAAACATTTGGAGAAAATTTCACATCTAGAACAGAGATATTGTCAACGTTTTTGAAACTATTTTTTCCCGAGACTATCTACAGTATTCTGGGATACAAGAAATAGATGAAGAATTTCAAGTACAAAGGACGAAGGTTTGAAAATAATTTCATTTCATCCTGAACAATAATTCTACAATCCAAATACTACTCACCCACATAGGATCAGGATGCTCAGCTAATTCAGTGATCTGCCTATTGATGATCTCCTTATCCTTGTCAAAATTTCTTTCTAAGAAGACAAATTCTGAACACTTCCAAGCCCAGCCCAGCACTGGAATGTATTGGATGATTTTCTTGGCATAAGCCTTACAATTCTGGAAAAAATTTTTGGATTTTCAATTCTCAAAAAACAGCTAATGAAGGTCGTTTTCATTATTAATATGATGTCTGTGAAAATTATTCAATGAACAATTCATGACCAATATTTGGTTCACTAATCAGTTATTTAATGCAATTAAATTGAATTCACTGTATAACTGACATGAATACTTTCATAGTTGCTCTGAACACTGTAGTATTGAATATATCACTCATCAACTCTCATATATCAACAGACAAAATCTGCTATTCCTGGAAATAGTTTGTCGACTTACACCAAGAAGATGAATTCTGTCTGCAATCATCCAACCTATCAGCCAGTCCACCTCATAGGTATGATTCATAATGCAGTAAGCATGCTCTTTTCCATAATATTTATCGAATTCCTGCTTATCTATATAGAAAAGTATCCTTGTCTCTGACCACCAGTCTCCCACAAACACCAGTTCTAGAAAAATATGGTAGTTTGAGAATTGTGTATATAGTAGGACAAAAATTTAGTAACACTCACGGGAATATATTGTCCAGCACAGATACCAATTTATTTTCCTATAAAGTATTTTGTTGAATGGTCGAAGTGTTAAATAAAGTATACATTGTGCCAAATTCACTATCACCCCTGTAGTAAAAAAAGTAATTGATATGCACAAGTGAATGAGTCTTGACTGCTTCAAAAAGTGCAGTTGTGAAAAATCCATCTTTGGATGGTATTATACCACTAGAACAAAAATATAGATGAATAATAAAGTGTCTACTCTATAAATACACTCAAATCAGCTTTTATGAATAAACAAACAAACGATTAGCTATATGAAATAACTTTCCAGAACAAAAAAAAACAAATTTCAAGGAGTATTTTGAATACACTTTCCCGTTTTCATGAAATTCATATATAAATAAAACTAACCTTGATAATTATTCTACTTCGTTGTTGACACAGCAGAATAGTGGGGAACACTAGCGTTCAGCCAACAAACATTGATGTTATGACTAATGCTTTTGAATTCAGAAAGTATGGATATTACACTACACTTGATGGACTTTATTTCATCATTCCAAATTCCAATTATTCCAAATAAAAACGGAGCTCTTTCTGTATTACGTCACTTGACAATGTTGACGTTGACAAATGACAATTGACATTCAAAAAGATTGACAGTTGACACAATTGATGTTTCAGATGACAAATGACTTTTCATGTTGGGCTCGCTATCTAGGATATTTGGCCAATCCCAACACTTTTAATTTTAAGTCAAGTCAAGTCAAGTCAAAATATACTTTATTGTCTAAGATAATACATCTTGTTGACAAAGCATGAGATTTCGTATAATAAAATACATGTCAAAATATAATAAATGCAAAACAACAAAAACAGATTATCACTAACAAAACATTTAACATTTAAATGACGACAATTAGGAACTTACAGATTATCACAGTAGAATTCGTTGATCGAATAATAGGCCTTATCTACTAAAATATTCTTAACTGCACTTCTGAACTTTTTTTTATCTGTAATATTTTTCAGGATAGTAGGTAGATGGTTGTACACTTTAATACTTTCATAAATCAGAGAATGCTTAGTCAGAGCAGATTTTGGAATGGGTAAATAAAGCATGTGGTCCTGCCTGGTACTGTAACAATTAGTACCAGGAGTGTACATGCTAGCTTTATTTTTATGAATTAGGCATGCTGTTTCCATTATGTATAAACAGGTTACTGTTAAAATTTTGTGGCGGATGAATAGAGGCTTACAATGATCCCTTGATTTAGACTTTGAAATATATCTCAATGACCGTTTCTGGAGAGCAAATATCGTATTATGTAATTGTAAGTTACAATGGCCCCAGAAAGCTATTCCATAGCGAATATGAGATTCAACTAATGCAAAGTAAGCCATTCTAGCTGTATTATACCCCAGTTCACTTGATATCACTCTAATGGCATAACATCCACTGGAAACTTTTTTGCTCAAATGCGTTACATGTTCTTTAAAATTTAATTTATTATCTATGTAAATACCTAGAAATTTATTATGTTGTTTGTTTTCTATGTAGTTATTACCCAATTCTAATCGTCTAGTGAACATTTGAAGTTTTGTTTTGTTTAAATTGAAACATAAGGAGTTAGCGTTACACCAGTTTTGAATATTTTGAACATCTATTTTAATCATATTTGATAGCTGATTAATTTCTTTATTACTCCATATAATAGTGGTATCGTCAGCAAAAATAGTGAATCGTCCTGCTATGTTAAGGGTTATTAGGTCATTTAGATATATCAAAAACAACACTGGTCCTAAAACAGACCCCTGTGGTACTCCGTGTTTTATGACACTGAGATTAGATTGTCCACTTGATGTTTTTACAAACTGGCTACGTCCTGACAGATATGAATCGAACCAGGTCAGGTTTGTTCCTCTTACCCCATAATGGCTAAGCTTTCGCAGCAGCGTTCTGTGATCAACGCAATCGAATGCTTTCGAGAAATCACAAAACACTGCTGCAACAGCCCTGCCATCATTAATACTAGCATATGCATTCTCAAGAAAGGAGAAAATAGCATCTGTGGTACTTTTCGAACTTTGAAAGCCGAATTGAAGACTGGATATCACATTGTTTCTTGAAAAGAAGGTCATTAATCTTTTTTTCACCAATCGTTCAATAATTTTTGAGAGAGTTGATAATAATGAAATGGGCCTGAAATTTGAGGGATCTTCAAGATCTCCACCCTTATGTAATGGAATAACCATAGCTATTTTCAAACAAGTCGGAAATATACCATTCCTGAATGATTCATTTATGCACTCAACCAAGACATGTAATGCACTTAGAGGTAGATTTTTAAATATTTTTGTAGATATTCCATCCATACCCGCCGAATTTTTGTTTTTGATCTCATTGATGATCTGTATAAGCTCATATACATCCGTGTCAGTTAAAATGAAATTTTCATAAACATTTACATTTTTGAGATATTCCAAGGGGTCACAGCTGGCTTCTATATTCTCTTTCAATTTATTGCCAATAGAACAATAATATTCATTGAGTTTTTCTTGAGATATGTTACATTTGATAGGATTGGTCTTATTTTTACCCCTAAGATCATTTACTATAGACCAGTTTACTTTTGTTTTATTATTGGCAGTTTTTATTCTCTCTGCATAATATCTGTCCTTGGCGCTTTTTATGATTTGCCTATAAATACTCCTATATTTAATGAAATATGCTAAAAAATATGCATTATTGGTAAATTTTCTAATTGTGTGTAGTGATCTTAGGTTGTTTCCTGAATTTTTTATACCAGCCGTAATCCACGGTTTCTTACCTTTTTTTACTTTCAGCTTATGCGCAGGAAAAGTTCTTTCAAAAATATCTGTCATAGTATTGTGAAAACCAAGTAACGGTTCTTCATCATCTAATATGCTATTCCAGTTAACTGTGTCACAGCATTCTCTGAATTTATTATAGTTCTTTCTGCTATAAATCCTACCATATCTGTATTTACAAGAGTGTTTGGTTTTCGAAAATAAATTCACATATAAAGCCTCGTGGTCCGAAAGACCAGAAGGAATAACCAAGCAAGAAACATTCGCTTCATCAATATTCGAGCAAGCGTAATCAATGGTAGTGGATGAATGTTGAGAGATTCTAGTTGGCTCCGTTACATGCATTTTAATATTAAATGATAAAAATAAATTAATTAATGCTAATGTCACATTTGATTCCTTATCGTCAAAGTTAATATTTAGGTCACCAGCTACAAAAATCTGTACATGAATGGGTATTTCAGAAAGAAGAGCTTCCAGTCGATCTAAGAAAATGTGCCCATTCGAGTTAGGTGGTCTATAAATTCCTATGATATACAATTGGTTCGTATTATTATATACTATTGAAAATTCAAACTCGTTCTCTACTAGCATTGAATCATATTTATCAACATTTACAAAATCATTGGCATAAATATTTTTTGATAAAATCATCACTCCTCCATGCTCGTTATTGGGACGACAATATTTAGATAAAATGGAGTAGTTCGGAAGGTACAAAGATTCTTCACTTTTCAACCAATGTTCCGATAATACTAAAATATCTGGCATTTTTTTGTCCACGAGGAAAACAGAGAGTTCATCAATTTTATTTCGTATTGACTGAATATTCAATATAAGCATAGTTATGTAATTTAACTGATTTTTACTTAGTTTATTATTAATACTTTTGTTAACATTTTTATGGATTGCGCTGGAGGTCGTTGAACTACATTCAATTGATAGAATTCTTAGACTTAAATCTAAGTCTGATTTCCTTTCATGTGCTTTAATTGAAAAAAATGATCATTGACAGTTTCTACTTTTCTACTACTTTCATTAGTCCAAAAGTCAGATATATTCGTTGTACCTTCATTATGTGTAGTCGATAACGTAACATCATTATCAGTCGTTTGTAATGATTTTAATACTATGTTTGAACATTTTCGTGACTCGATTCGATTTTTTATTTGACTAACAACTTCAAATTTGCTACTTTTTTGTTTTGTGTCCATTACAAATGTGATTGAGCAATTTCTGTTAGATCGAGTGAATCGTCTAGTGCTATTGAATATGTACTTATTAATAAGTTGATCAGCTGAGACATTGCATTCAGACACTACTATAAGATTTGTGACCTTACCAATATTGAGAATATTTCTCAAGGCTAAATTTAAGGTCTTGGTATTACTCACATTTTTGGTATTAAACATAACTATGATATAATCAGTTTGTCCATAACTAATAGCATAATTAAAAATATTACTTGTCAAAACAGAGAGTTCTGCGCCAGGTACTATGTTTTCGTTCACACTGTATTTATCATTACCAACGGATCTTGTCATCACAGTAGGAGATTTGAGCCGGTTCTGGGCCTCCCCCCACCACTATGACGTCATCAGTGACCTTGACCTATGACCTATGACCTCGACCTATGACCATGACCCATGACCTTGACCTATGACCTATGACCTTGACCTATGACCTCTACCTATGACCTCGACCTAGGACTTGACCTAGGACTTGGGCTTGCCCTTAGCCTTGACCATGATGTATATTGTTGGGAGGTGTTCAGGGTTTGTGTTTGTCCTAGAGATTGTGATGACTTGATTTTTTTTCATACACGGACAAGTACCTTTTGCCAAGTACTTAATATATTTTTCTTACCTCAATGTCTTTCATGTATACTTACTCTGCCATTGTGTATGATCTAATGTGTGGAGTACGCATAAAAATCTAAACCGAAGTATAGAGACGTCTGCACGCCACGGATATCCAGTCAGATATGTGAACTGGCGTCACACACCCATACACTGCGGTGACTCATCGACTACTCTCCGTCCTCTCTTCATTGATATGGTGGGGATGGTTCTGCTGTGACGTTGTATGAATAGTCGAAGCGGATAGAATTTGTTCACCCTCTCTCCCACTCATCGATATTACATATAAAGGAGGTGGGAATGATTGTGAAATCAGTATTTTGTTGAGTTTTGTGCTGAGAAGACGACATCGATAAAATGTATTCCTGTGGTTGTGGTAAATCGTTCACTCGTAGTGATAATCTCCGTCGGCATCAACTTCAAAGTTGCCAAGGTGGCCCTTCTGTGAAAAGGATTAAGTTAGATGTGGCTGCATCGACACCAATGTACACATGCAATTGTTGTAATGTGACAATTCCTACATCCCAAGTTAATTCTCACAAAAGAACTCTCCAACACAGGAACAATGCATGTGTGCAAGTGAGTGATGGCATACAGATTATAAGGAATGCTTTCAAGTGTAGAATTGTGAGTTATAGAGTGGAAAGTACCAATGTTTACACTGAATATATGCCATTCTTCAATGAGATCAGGGAGAAGGTTATTGGATTACTTGAAGAGGCAATAAAGGTTCACAAGATCTTTAAAGTGAATATGGAAGTATTTGGCAGCTACATTGTTCAAACACGGGATTTGAGTGACACGAAGTCATTCAATTCACAGAATAAAATTGTGGATCAGTCTACGGATTTGGGTGCATTATTCGATGGATTCCGTGATGTCATTATTGCTCAGACTACGGAATTTGAAGAACGTGATTCAGGTATTTATTTAAAGTTTCATTTCTATTTATATGAATAATAAATTATTGTTATGTTTCAGGATGGAGTTGTGAAAAAATTAAGTTCCTCGAAGTGAACATCAACAAGTATAGTCCACTCAGCGGATGTTCGTATGTGAAGCTGCCCGAGTTCATTGAGACAAGAAAAGGCGTTGTGAATATTCGTAATGAAGATCAACATTGTTTTGCATGGGCCATCACATCTGCATTGTTTCCTGCGAATGGTAGAGTGTCAGAAGTTTCCTCATACCCCCACTACGCCAATGTCTTGAATGTAACAGGTATGGATTTTCCAGTTAAACTTCAAGCTATAAAAAAGTTTGAGGACATGAATGATATTTCAATTAATGTGTATGGGTTAGAGTCAAAACTTGATAAGGGTAAAATGAAATATGAAGTGGTTGGTCCGTTGCGTTACTCACAGAGAAGACTTAGAAGACATGTTAATTTGTTACTTATAACAGATGATTCTGGCAATAGTCATTATTGTTGGATTAAAGACCTTTCTAGGTTAGTTTCAAGTCAACTATCTGCGCATGAGCATAAAAAATATTTTTGTGATGGATGTTTATTGTATTTCTCTCACGAGCGATTACTGTTACGTCATCAGTTGCATGACTGTAATCACTTGAGTACTACAACACCATCAGTCAATTTCAGAATCAACAAATATGGTAAAATGTTACCGGGTAATGCACTTATGTTTGAAAATTTTGAGAAACAAATGAAGGTGCCATTTGTAGTTTATGCTGATTTTGAATCAGTTCTCAAACCCATTCAAACTAGTCAACCCAACCCTAAACACTCATTCTCGAATAAAACATACAAACACGAACCTTATTCATTTGCTTATTCGATAAAATGTTCATACAATGATAAATTATCGAAATTTGTTACATATAGGGGTGAGGATGCAGCCGAGAAATTTGTTACAAAACTTGAAGATGATTTGAGAAATATTTATCACAATTATTTGAGGTATCCAATTCCTATGGCTGCACAAACCCCCGCGGAAGAAGCAGAGTTTTCTTCTACACAATTTTGTGGAATATGTGATAAACCATTCACGGGTGGTGATGTGAAAGTGAGAGACCATTGCCACCTCACTGGAAAAAAAAGATCACCTGCCGCACATTCCGTATGTAACTTAAATTTCAAATTGCCAAATTTTGTTCCAATCATTTTCCATAATCTGAGTGGGTATGATTGTCATTTGTTCATAAAAGAACTGTATAGAAACAAAGACAAAGTGGATGTTATTCCACAAACTAAGGAAAAATACATTTCTTTCACTAAGCATCTATTCACTCACACATACACTGACAAAGACGGAAAAGAAAAAAAGAATTTTTTGAAAATGAGATTTATAGATAGTTTCAAATTCATGTCGAATTCTTTGCAGAACTTAGGTGCTAACTTAACATCCGATCAGTGTATTGAGATGCATAAACATTTTCCACAAATTGACAAATTCAATTTGATGAGACAGAAAGGTGTTTTTCCATATAACTTTGTTGATCATATTGACAAGTTGAATTATCCAACTCTACCCACTAAAAATCAGTTTTATGACAATCTTAACGGAGAGCATATATCAGATAAGGATTATATGAGAGCGAAACTTGTTTGGCATTTATTCGAGTGTAAGAGTTTAGGGGAATACTCGGATTTATATTTGAAGTCCGATGTTCTTCTATTATGCGACATATTTGAGAATTTTCGAAATATATGCTTAGATAAATATAAATTAGATCCAGCACAGTATTATACAGCGCCCGGATTATCGTGGGATGCAATGCTGAAGTATACGAATATTGAATTGGAATTATTGACAGACATTGACATGATTAATTTTTTCAAAAAAGGAATACGGGGCGGAATAAGTCAGTGTAGTGAAAGGAAGCATATAGCTAATAATAAATTTTTACCCGATTATAACCCAGATGAACCTTCATCATACATATCATATTTAGATGCAACTAACCTATATGGTCACAGTATGTCACAACCATTACCCACCAACGATTTTGCATGGCTAACACCCGATGAAATAATCAATTTGGATGTAATGGGAGTGGCATCTGATAGTCCATACGGTTATGTTCTTGAAGTAGATGTTCATTATCCCCAAGAGTTACATGACAAACATGCTGATCTTCCCTTTCTCGTTGAAAGTTTAATACCACCACACTCGAAATCAAAAATTCCTAAATTAATTCCAAATTTAAATGACAAAAGAAAATATATTGTACATTATAAAAACTTACAGCAGGCTGTGGCCAATGGTCTTATTATTATGAACACACATAGAGTGTTGAGATTCAAGCAGTCATGTTGGATGAAACCTTATATTGATTTGAACACTGAAATGCGAAATCGATCTAACAACAAAGCTGAAAAAGATTTCTATAAACTCATGAATAATGCAGTTTATGGGAAAACAATGGAAAACGTTGATAACAGAATTGATGTTAGACTGGTTACGCATTGGGAAAGTATCAAGAGGAAAATTGGTGCTAGCGCCCTAATATCACGTCCAAATTTCAAAAGCTGTTCAATTTTTTCAGAAAATTTTGTTGCTATTCAATTGGGCAAAGTTAATGTATTGTACGATAAACCGCTATATTTGGGATTTTGTATTCTAGAATTATCCAAAACAGTCATGTACAACTTTTTCTATGGATGTATTAAACGTCATTATGCAGAAAATGCCACCTTACTCTACACTGACACGGATTCTTTAATTTTGAAAGTAAATACCGATAATTTTTATGATTTCATGACCAACAATATATGCGAGTTTGATACTTCCAATTACAACGTAGGAAACCAATTCAATATTCCTATTACAAAGTCAATTCTGGGTAATTTCAAAGATGAATTTCCGAATGATCCCATAATTAGCTTTTATGGTACCGGTGCCAAAGCATATTATGTTCAGTCTGTAGGTAGTGAATTCAAAAAAGCAAAAGGTGTCAAAAGATCCGTCATAAAGAATGAATTGACATGTGAAGATTATAAGAAAATTGTCGAACAGGGTGGTCTAATATTCAGGAAGATGAACTCGTTCAGAAGCATATTGCATGACATGTATACTGAATTGAAGAACAAAGTTGCATTGTCATACCATGATGATAAACGGTTCATCATTCCCAATACGACACACACTCTTCCTTGGGGTCATAGCGATATAGAATTCTACCAGAATGATCCAGTAGAGAATATTCGTTGGGTTTCCAATATTATTCAATCTTTTTCCCAAGAGAGTCCTTTGGATCAATTACTTCATTTATTAACAGCTGAATTGAACAAATGAAATATCATTTCAAATGGAAAATTCACCACCATACTTATTTATTTGTATTTGAGATGTAATTACGCTTATTATATAAAAGTCAAATTATACTAGTCAATTTTAGTTAATGTCTTGTCCAGTTACCAAATATATAAAAATATATAAATATACACGTTATTCTGATTTCCTATTGTTTCATTTAAGAGAATAAATATCTACACAGAGATATATAGATTTTAATTGTCTTGAAATCATCAGTATGAAAGATATCAAGGTGGAAGAAAGATGTCCAAAGCTATTGATAAATTCGGCCGTAGACGAAAATGGGGTACTGTCAAAGTTCGAGTTCTTCAAGGTTCCCAAGGTCCTCAAGGTATGGGATTCAAGCTTTCGCCTGACGACCAATATGATATGCAAGGTAAAAGACTGAAAAATGCTGGTGAACCGATAGACGAGAGTGATTGTGTAACTCAATTATATCTCAATGAACAAATTACGGAGACGAAGGCACTTGTCCTTAAAGCCTTGCAGGCTGCCATACATGCCACAATGGCTAAGATTGTACCTGAAGCCCGTCAAGCATTCAATGAAAAAGTAGAGGAGGTGACTGATGATCTAGATCGCAAATACAAAAATCTAAAAAGTGATGTGGATATCAAAGTATGGGATGCTACAGCCACAATGACACGAAAAATATCAGAGTTGACAACTGAACTCGATTACAACAGCAAAAATCTGAAAAATGATTTGGATGCCAATGCATTGAATGTCACATCTGCAGTGATGCTGAAATATAATGATTTGGAAAGAAGGTTAGCTGAATTGGAGAATAAACATCCTGATGTTTGGCTCACACATAGACCAAAACTGTGGGCTCCAGGTAGTGATCCAGAACCCGCTGTTTGAAAAATAAATTTGTATTATGAAAATATTACAAATAAAATGTTCTAAATCAATGTTGAAATTTTTCATTTCTTACTCACCAAATATATTATAGAATTTGGTAGTGGGTGAGTTCTTTTTGAAAAGTATCAATTCAAGTTATGGAAACTTTGTACATTTTTGCCATTGAGTGGCGCAGATGCGTGTGTTTATGTTCTTTGTGTGGCCCTGAAAAGGGCCTATTGGGTGCTCCGAAGAGCTGGGTGCCATCCCGCATATTTATGCGGGACGACCACGGGGGGGTGAGGACTTAGATGACATCGTCATCCTCGTCATCCGATGACACCAAGATGATGGTGTCATCATCGGAGTCGTCCTCTACGGGGAACTCGTCCGGGTCGAGGTCCATATTTATGTCCTCGACACGGATATGGACCACTTGGCCATCATCCTCGAACTCATCCTCCGAGGAGCTATCGAAGTCGTCGACGCGTTGATCCATATCTTCGTCGTCCGAAGTCGACGGAGATGGATAGTTCCACACATCTGTGGAGTCCGACACCTCATTCACCTGAATCGGACCCCGTGGATCTCGATGGTAAAATGGATCCTGCCTCTCACCCTGGTATACCTGCTGGACCTGTACGGCAGAGACGATCTGATATCTTGCTATCATCGCTTCCCGTTCCAAATCATCTTCGAATTCGGCACAATGTCTCGGAGACGAGGTGGAGTCTGGAAGAGGCATCTTGGAAGACTGATACTATAATCTGAGCTGGCATTGAATTTATACTAGTTCGGGGGTGGCAGTGTAGGGTGGGAGAAAAGAGTGGGGGTTTGAAGGCTGAGAGAAATCAGGTGATGGGAGAAATACACATCATATTATTTTATAAAATATGTAAATAAAATATAAATAAAATATGTATATAAATAAAATATAAATAAAATATGTAAAAACATAATTCAGATGAATTGAAGAAAAATGCCCCATCCTCCGCATTGTTCAATGTGCACCAGACCATTAAATGTGCACTCCTATTTCACTTCATCTTTTTTTCTATTTTTATTCTAAATCTACATATACAAAACTTATATCTACTTACAAATAACTTAACCTTAACCTTAACATATCTAAAAATTAAAATTAGCAAATTGCTCCAGGTTGCTTCGGAGCCGTGCCACCAAAGCCACCCCCTGCGCCTTGGCGTCTTCCAGCCTGGTGACTAGCTGGACCTCCCGGAGACTTTGCTGCCGATCGCGGGCCATCAGCTCTGCCTGCTGGCGCTCAAGCTCTTCCAGCTGGCGGTTGAGTTCTGCCCGCGCCAGCTGACTGTCATCATAGTCCCGCTGGGCCTCCTCTATCTCACGCTTTGCCCGTTGCACACTCATCTCCAGCTCAGGTACGATAGGTGCTGGAGGGTGGACTTCTTCAGCAGTGGGTTGTGGAGGGGCAACTTCAACGACAGGTGGTAAAGGTGCGTCTATAACCGGTGTCACAACAGTTGAGGATGTCTTCTTGGACACCCTTCTTCTGCTGTTGTGTGCGTGCTTCCTCGATGATGATTTCTTCGGTGGTTTTGGAGGCAGGAAATCATCATCGCTGTCAGCAATTTGGATTATAGGCAAACCTTCCATCGACGAATTTGCTCCTGCGTCACGGGATCTCTTGGAAGCAACTCCGTTAATGAACCCACCTTGCCGTCTGCGTTGGTCCATCGTCAGCGACTGCATTTCGGGGACCTCTCTCCTGATGACGTCCATAACGTCATTGAAGTGCTCTTCGTCTGGCATTTGAGGTGCGGCGCCATCCACCCTGATGTTACTCAGGATCGTTATTGCTGCAAGACCAGTTAATGCGGGAGAATCCATAGCTAAACATACAAAAAAAAATTAAACGGGTTCATGATTACAAGATTGTTAACTTACTCTCAAATTATTACAGCTTGCTATAGTCTGCTAATTCAGTTGGCTGGTGGTTGATCTGGCGGGTGATCTTGTGGATGATGTGGTAGCTGATGTCAGTTCAGAAGAGTGACTGAAGATTATTCGGAGGAAGTTCTTGTTTTAAACACTCAGACCTCCACCCCACTCCTCTTCTTCTTCTCCGACCTCCTACTCCAATCCCCACTCCGACCACCCACTCCTCTTCTTCTTCTCCGACCTCCTACTCCAATCCCCACTCCGACCACCCACTCCTCTTCTTCTTCTCCGACCTCCTACTCCAGTCCCCACTTCGACCACCTACTCCGACCTTCCACTTCAATCCCCACTATGTCTTAAGCCACACCTCTTTCTTTAGCCAGTATCCCTCAGACCAGAAAACCCCACCCCATCATAACCCCACCCCTATTTCAGCTCTGTTATTTGTTACAATGTACACATCCACCTACGGGACAGAGCAGATATAGGGGTGAGTGACAAGAATAACAATTATGAGTGGGAACATTTGCATACTCGAGTGTATCATGTGAATTAACATGCTGATACCACTCACCATTATTATTCATGCCGCAATACCGTACAAAACAAATATCACATAGGAAGCGTTTTTCATTATCACAAGTTTTGATAGTAACAAATGAAAAGCTGCAACAGTACAAATTTGTTGCAACGTCTTCTAACACCTCTGTCATATTTATCTGATGGGCATTGCTCACGATCGTTTCGGGGACATCCTCACAGTCTGGTACAATTCCATCGTCTACTTCTGGTTCTTCTCCGTCATCTTCTAGGAACTCTTCTTCGACGAAGTCATCCCCAGCGGGTATGTCTTGGCGGCCATCTTCAAAATCTACCAGGTCATGGAATTCGCCATTGTCACCATTCTCACCCACTACAACTTCATCTTCTTGTTCCCAAACAAACTCGTCACCTGCCAACACATCAACTTGATTGTTGGCATCTAATTGGGAGAGGGCTTCCAATGCAAAACCAACTTGATCAACCATAATTGCTTTACAAACACAGTTTCTAACAGAAAATACAAAAGTCGAATGAAATGTTAGGATTTTGGACCGATTTTATATGTTACAATCGTGAGTGGGGGTTACCACCTCCACTAAACCCACACTTCATCTCCTGAGAATAGCAATTCCTCCATTAACCTAGATTTCCTCGTCATCTAATTAGTGACGCAAATGCAAACAACGAGGATACAAAAATACTGAAGATATTTAGGAAAAAATATTTGATTTTCGAATTAAACCACAGAAACATGACAAAAATATATCTTCAATTTTTTTTCTAGTAGAATCCACCCATTCAAATCTTTTATCAAGTATGACATATTTCGATAAAATCCATTATAACGCGGATAAAAAAATCTTAGAGATTATTAGGAAAAAATATTTGATTTTCGAATGAAACCGCAGAATCATGACATAAATATATTTTCAAATTTTTTTCTATTAGAATTCATCCTTTCAAATCTTTTATCAAGTATGACATTTTTCGATAAAATCCATTATAACGTGGATACAAAAATATTAGAGATTCTAAAAAGAAATGTTTGATTTTCGAATAAAAGTGCAGAAACATGACAAAAAAAATATTTTCAAATATTTTTTCTAGTTGAATTTACTCTTTCAAATCTTTTATCAAGTATGACAAATTTCGATAAAATCCATTATATCGCGGATACAATACATTACAGCAATTCCAATATGCACTGATTCAACCCCGCATGGAAACGCCAATGATACCTGCCGTCTACAATAGCTTTAATATTTTAGTAACTGACCGGTGAGGGTGAATTTTACCTGAGATGACCGTAAATTCATTTCATTTGGGTAAATTTTTATTTCATAGCGTCTCTTTGCGATAGTTCAGTTGTGTTTTATCTGTAATGGCGTTAGTAACAAAATCTCAATCAGAAAGTGAAGCGGCGGTTAAGGCACTGTTGGACATGGAAAATATAGTGCCGACTATCATATCACCCATTAGAGAAAACGAAATTGTGGAACAATCGCCTGTGAAAAGTGCAAGGAAGCGTAGTAGGCCGATATCGAAAATAGACAAATTCAAAGAAATCGTCAAAAAAGCTAGCCCATATGCCCGGAATGCATGGAGAAAACCGAACTTTTCATTACAACCGAGTGTTAGGGAAGAATATAGAGTGGAGGACTTTAGCGACGACGACGAACCAACAGAACAACAGACAGACAAACCAAAAGACACAAAAAACACTACAGACTCAGGGAGTTCTTCTACAGACACAGATACTTCATCTACAGATACAGACACAAAACAGACAGACAACAAACAACAAAGGTCTACAGAAACGGAGAATTTTGTCAAGGAAAGCAAGCGTATGTTTGCTTTACTGGAGAAACTTGATTTATCGACTGATACAGACAATGAAAATTTGAAAAAACTGAACAGTACATGTGATAGGTATGAAAAGAAATTTCGGGAAGCTCAGATACAACGTGACCAACTGAAAAATAAGATAGGAAAGCGTGAAGAAGCAATAGAATTCAGGAAGCAGATGATGGAAAACTATGCAATTTTTTTTTCAGGAAATGATTAATATGCAATTTTTTTTCAGGAAATGATTAGTTGATGAAAGTTCTGAAAGGAGTGCATATATATTAATTGGTCGATGTACACAGTGAAGGGCGATGTAGAGGGGCCCTTCACGGACTTTCATTGATTAATTATTTGAAATAAAAAATCTATTTTAAGCTGGGATCGGAACAAAATTCTAGAAATGAAAAATAAAAATGGAAATATTCATTGATTAATTATTTGAAATAAAAAATCTAATTTAAGCTGGGATCCGAAATGCAAAAAAAATTATAATCGAATAGAAAAGAGAGGTTCATTGATTAAAAAACGATAAATAAAAAAAACTATTTTAGGCTGGGATTCGAACCTGTACAGCGCAAAATTCTAGATATGAAAAATAAAAATGGAATTATGCAAAAAAAATATAATCGAACAGAAAAGATAGGTTTTTTTTTGATGGGCGAGTTCAAGGTCACAAAACCAAAAAAAGCCCGAGAAATAAATCTCTTAATATCACCCTCCACCCACCTCCTAGGTGATATAGAGAGATTTCTTTCTCGGGGCACACTGCAAACTCACCACTGAGCTACGCATCCTCCGAAAGAATTAGTCAAATTTCTTCTATATGAATGTTTTAAATCAAACCCCTGAAATGTATGCGACTAAATATACATGCTCCTACAATTCCGTAAAACTGAAGAGTTGGTCCATCTAGTGCCAAATAGCACAACACATATAAACTATACCAACTGAGCTAATGCGATCTCCGAAGGAATTCGTTATAGCTACCTCTAAAGACCTTTATTTAACCCCTCATGATAAATTCCCCCAAAGAAAATATGACTTTTTGTGATAGAAGTGCAAGTAAAAGGAACGTATGTGAAATATCTTGCAGTTTACAGGCTTGTAAATTGTACATGCTTCAAAAACTCTGCATGGGCAATTTACAAGCATATATTTTTGACCCTTGCTTGTGTTTATAAACTGCTAACAGTTCACATACGTTCCTATTCAAAAGAGATATTTTCTTTAGTTCAGAAGTATTAACTTTGTTAATACTGGAGGAATTTAACATGAAGGGTCAAAAACCCTGGGTGGGCACCCATGTATCTGAATCTTGGCGTATCCACCAGCCATTGAAGTGCAGAATGTTTTGATTAGGGGCAATGCATTGAACCGCTTTTCAGATATTTTGCTGCGATTTTTTTTATATATTTTTTTGGAAATATATGATCATTGCGAAAGTTTTTCATCATAGAACTTTTTTGAAATTCCCACTTATGAGTGAGATATGATTTTTTTAAATATTGATATCGAGATTTTGTTGTAAAATTTATTTCAAGTATAACCTACAATTTTATATTTTTTCTTGGAAGATATGATCATTTTTAATGTTTTTGACCAACAAACTTTTTCTTTATTATCATTCATGAGTGAGATATAATTTTCAAAAATAAGTAGGAGTAGGAGATCTGAGCCGGTTCTGGACCTACCCCCACCATCATAACTTTCAACCAGCAAATTATTTCGCGGTTCGATTCGCGGCCGCGAATTTAATCGCAGTTCGATTCGCGGCCGCGAATTTAATCGCGTTTTGATTCGCGCTCGCGAATCAAAACAGCGGTCAAGGTCTCGAATCCGCGGATTCGTCCGTAGGTCTATTATTTTGAATTTTTCACTTTCTTGATGTCCAACACTTCTTTTTCCTATGAAGTTTGTGAAGGTAACTCCTGGGAGGGAGGGATATCTACTCCCTCTCCTTCTATGGTGGTTTGTTGTCATGTTCATTGTGCGCATGTACCAGTCGACTTGTTTGAATAAAACTTAGAGTCGCATTAACATCAGCACCATTTCTGTCCACATCCCATTGATATCACACATTCCTACGAGCTAAATATGAACTCATTACCAAATTTGTCTGCTGAAGAAGAAGCAATGCCATGTATTGCAACAAATGATGACTTTGGTTTTGAAGATATTCCGGTATATCACTTGTCATCCCAAGAAGGTTTCATCGATGAATATAACATTGATGATTATCTGAAGATGGGAGATATACCGGAACCTTCAGAAAGTGTTGATCCAACCCTTTCACAATTGTCACTACCAAAATGCCCGTCACTTCTCTCTCCTCTTAGTGTCGATACGAAAGCGAAACCATCTAGGAGAAAGTGTGCATCTACTGCTTCAAATCCCAAGAAAACCAAGTAAGGGTGTACGGAAACCCCGTAAGAAGAAAGTAGATGACACCTTCAAGAATGTGATAGGTGATTTGGAAGATGTATCGCTTCATTCTTTTGGTCCACTGCAGCGTTGTGGAGACATGCTTAAGAAAGCGAAATGCAGCATCGTAAAATCGAGAGCTATCATCGTCAAATGCGATGACGATGTTCGAAGAGGTAGCATGGACGACGAGGTGGTTCTTCAGAAGCTCGATGCAAAGATTGTATCATCGAAGGCTGAACTGATCAAAATGTGTGAAGATGCAGATAAACTCCGTTTCAAAATCACACAGAAGAATCAGTCCACCCTTTGTTTGAAAATGCAAGCTGAGATTGAGCTTCAGGAGTCCACTAAACTTTTTGATATGGTAGCATCTGTACGTGATAAGTGGCGAAAAGAGTTTGATCACGCATTCCAATCTGATAGTGATTAGCTCTGAGGATTATGAAATGTTATCAATGTTGTGAGTTGAAATGAAAGACTTTTTCAAAAATCTATGAAGTGGGGAGGAGTATGCAGATTATTTCGGTTTTGGCATACACTGGGCGTTGCGTTTGGTTGGGGCAACGTTCACCACTTCATGATTTATTCATTTTGAAAAAAAACTCAAAAATAGTTCTATATTTTCTATAGTTTATTAATAATCTTACAGCTTAGTGAGAATAATAAGTAATACAATTTCATTCAAATATTAAACCATAGCACTTTTGTGTAACCATGAATTCTTTCCGCTTGGAAGGCCTAACCACTTAATGTATAGTTTATTTCCTTTCCTCCTCAACACTTTTTCAACTAGGTATACGTCAGGATTTTGCGTTATCAATAATTCTTCTCCATAAAAACATCCTCTAATCGGGCTCCCATCCATGTCTTCAAGAATATAAGTTATGGGGTATGTTTGGTTAATTTTAACAATTTTGAATAGTTCTGTTGTGTAATTGGCAGTGTAACCCTTTTCGAAAATATTCTTGTACTTGCTTATACGTACAATATCATTCATTCGAAATTTGGAAATACTTTGTTTTCTTCGAGGGATTACTTTGGAACTTTTGAATTTCAGTTTTGTTGCTGGCATAACATCGATTGGTTTCATACCAATTGTACGATGCACCTTATTGTTATATTTGCTTGTTATGATTGGAAGAATATTCAACCATTTGTTGTGTCCCATCGCTGAAAATTCTCTATAAAGCCACGTCTTTATTGTTCGAATTACTCTTTCAGCTATGGCCGCCTTCATGGTGCTGAATGTTGAATAATGGTTGATCTTATATTTTCGCATCAAAAATGAAAAAGAACTATTGAAAAATTCTGATCCTTGATCGCTTTGTAGATGTTTCGGGGAATAGTTGGCTTCTTTCAGCACATCTTCCATTGCATTGGTTACAGCACTACCTGTTTTATTTTTAATCGGCTTCGTCCATAGATATTTCGAGTAGCAATCAATGACCACAAGAACATATCGATATCCTTTGTTATGTTTAGCATAAGGTTGTAATTCGGCAAGATCTATTTGCCACAGATCTGCAAAACCTTTGACGGTGGTGGTTCTTCTGATGAAATTACGTCTTGCCGGCTTATGTAACTCATTGACAACTTGTCGTTTGACATCACTTATTTCATTATCCATCTCCTCGCAATCACTTATTTGTTTTCATTCAGACAAACAATTTGACAATGTTACGGCATCATATAATGAGAACAAACTGATCATTTTTGCTGATGTATTAGATTATTATACCTTCCTCACGTAATTCTTCAATTATGGAAATTATTTCATTATCATGTCCAGTGTGTCCAGCTGACTTTGAAGATATCAATAGCCGCAAACGAGCGACCAACTCCTTGGGTGAATTCCAGTAAACATAATTCGCAGGTTTGGGATCATACATTTTCTGCATTTTCTTTCGATGGAACCCTTCACCTTTTTTTGTCCTACTTCTGGTCGTCTGATAATGTGATAAGTTTAGTATAGGTTTAATAACTTCACGGAATTTTTTAGATTTCGGGTGTTTGAAACCATTTCGCAGTAGATGTTGTTTGTAAGGTGCATTTGTTAGCCTCAATATTTTAGCATATGTATGACGAACTTCATCATCATCATCAACTTCAGGTGGGTTTTTCAAAAAAATCATGTTGTATAACTCCAGACTACTTGGGAATTCATGTGTTCGTGTTTTATTTTTGTTCCAAAATAATATATTTCCATCACTGAAACGTACATTGTGACTCCCCATTTTCAGTTTTTGTGTAGTAGGATCTAACCGTATGCCAAATATTCTGTCATAAGCTGCATTCTTAGTTTTGACATTTTCCAAATGTCTTTTCAAAACATCTCCAGTATTGTCTTCAAAATTATCAAATACGGACTTTTCATCTTTTCCGAATTCTTTGATGGTATCTGTCTCACTGTCAACAGATGATAATTCACTACTATATGATGAATTATTTCCCACTGAAGTACTCCTAACTTTTATTGGAGTAGACTGAGAATTCACTTGCTTCATCGAAAACGTCGGCTGTGGTGGCTGTGGTTTCGTGGTAGCAGCAGCTGAAGAAAGAACATTTAATGGCTTCATTATGGGATCATAGAGTTTTTCAAGCGCCATTCGATTTTCAATAAGTCCACTCTTGATAGAGTTAAATTTCTGCCGTACAGCTTCTGTTGTCTCAACAAGTTGGCGTTTCAAATTCAATTCATTGTTTTTATCTTCAACTACTTTATCATTTTTTGTCTTCATTTTGCTTCACAAGAGAGAGAATACACTGAAGTAACCTCTATGCAATTCAGCGATCGATTGAATGCGTATTGTATTATCATGGATATATAAAACTATCGAACCCCATGCGATATCTACCTTCATGCATTTTTCTATCCTTATCAATGACCAAAAATCCATATTGATCCTCCCAACATTTAACACACATCAATTGGAATTGCTTAAATGTTACATCGGGTGACACGTGATCCGAATAAATATGGTGTAGATTCGTTTCATCTTGCTTGAACATTACGATAAAGTTGGTATTATCTCGCACTAACTGTTTGGGCACTCGTGAATATGTTTGAGCAAGATAAAAACAGTCAACATCTTTATGACGTCCCATACAGAAATATGATCTTATAATATCCTGTTTTTCACATATTACATCATCGAAAATGAAAACAGAATTTGGTTTGGCATCGGATGGTTCCACTATTTCTGCATTATTACTGAATGTATAAAATCCCAACCCCTTGATGGGTTCCAATACATTTCGTAGGAATTGATATTTGGGTTGATTGAGTGATTTCGAATAGAGGTAAACATTTGTGAATCGCAGTCCTTGTGGATGTGTTAAAAGAGAGATCATGGCATTCGTCTTTCCACAATTCGATGGTCCGATAATGAGTCCTCGAACAGATGATGGAAGTAGTGGACCATGCCGCAACACTTTCTGTCCATTCAATCCACAACCGAATTTTTCATCTAGATTATCTACAGCAAACTTTTCTTTCTGCTTCACAATGCGCATCGTACCGTGGTTGGAGACTATGTAAGCGATGATATGCTGTGAACATTTCATTTAAATGAGTACCATCAAACGATACGGATGTGTTCGTAGTGGATGCAGAAAAAGCGGTCGTGGATTCGTTAATAATTTAATAAACAAATTGCCGTTCGAATTACATTTACCCGGAGGATATCAGTATTGTGGACCCGGTACAAAATTGGAAAAACGTTTAGCCCGCAAAGATCCTGGAATCAATAAATTGGATATTGCATGCAAACAACACGATATTCAATATTTGAATCATCTAACTGATCTCACAGCGAGACATAGAGCAGACAAAGAACTCGAATACGCAGCTTGGAACAGGGTTAAATCGAAGGACGCTGGTATTAAGGAAAGAATAGCTGCCCTACTCGTTACCAACATTATGAAATCAAAGAGACGTTTCGGTATGGGTTGTAGTAGTACTACTGTGAAGACAAAGAAGAGGAATCAACCGAAGAAAAAGAAGAGAAATCAACCGAAGAAGAAGAAAAATAATCTCATAAAAATCGCCTTTGGTTCTGGGGTGGTTCATAAAGTGCGGAATGTACTGAAAAAAGCTGGGGGTGAGCAATTTGTGACGAATAATTTGAAAAAAGCCACCGTAGTGGCATTGCATGCAGCACGTAAATACCTCAAAGCTGCCGGTGGAAAGAAAACGATCCGCACGCCTCGCATAATTCCAATACCTAAAGTCGGAGGGATTCTACCATTGATACCAATTTTTGCTGGATTGTCTGCGCTCGGAAGTTTAGCTGGTGCTGTTGCAGGCATCACCAGAGCTGTGAATTCAGCAAAAGCAAGCAGAACCGCCCTGATCGAAGCGAATCGTCATAATAGGAAAATGGAAAGTGTGGCATTGGGTAAAAGTGGTAGTGGTATATACCTTAAACCTTACCGTAAAGGACTCGGACTCTATTTGAAACCATACAATCCAAAAAACTAGTTGATTCCCTACCTCGAAAACCTCTCACCGACATCGATCTCACTTATTATGCCAAGAAAATGAAAATTCCATACTTTCGCGGTATTTTCATGCGTGATACATTACCCACTAGAGGTCCACGACACCGCGAGACCGCCATTGTCAATTTAGATGGAATAAGAGGATCGGGAACACATTGGGTGGCATACAGCAAATGTGGGAAAGACATTACATACTTTGATAGTTTTGGAAATCTACCCCCACCAATAGAGTTGATTCAATACTTCCAGAAATGTTCGAAAGTGAAAATTCTATATAACTATGATCGCCAGCAGAAGTTCAACACAGTTTTCTGCGGTCACTTGTGCCTGAAGTTTCTCTCTGAATTATTATAGAATGGATAAAACTCCAGCAATGACTCGAGAGGCTATTAGGACGATGGGATTATCACTCAAAATGTATTCAAAATATCGGACCTTGACAAGAATGGATCGAGTGATGCTTGCAAATATGCCGAAGGAAGTGATACTCGCATGCGCTGCACATGAGATTGCTTCTGTTTGGGAAAAGTTACCTAAAAGTCTACAAGATGATGTTGATATAATGAAATATAGATATTGCAATGACCACCACAATCTTGACGGCGAAAGCGTTTCAGATTCTGATGTGAATGATGGTCCTATACCTCGAAAAATATTCTGCTGTTATTGCAATATAAAGGATATGAATATTGGTGCTAATAAAAATGAAATGGATATTGATGAACCATCTCCGAAAAAGCGTAGGTTGTCCCGAGTGTGTTGTAGACAACAATAAATTGAAGTGAAATCCATAAAATGTATCAGTCATGTCACGGAAGTTCGAACTACAAGCTGTCGGGACGAGTGTCTTGAGTGCAGACTTTTTCCCACCCGTTGAATTGGATAGAAACAGTCGTTATGGATTGGGACTTTTAGGATTCTATGGATGCAACACAGTAAATAATATAACTGAAAAAAACAATGTGATCAGTTTTAGAATCAGTGATATAAGTTCACCAATACTTCAGAAGTACACAATTGAAATTCCATGTGGTGCCTATGAAATAGATGAGATCAATGCAGTTATTCAGAAACATATCATGTTTCGATTGTTTCATGGGAAAAATCAAAACGATACCAATGCAGATGATATATTCTACCTACATGCCAATAATAATACTTTCAAATGTGAGATGCGATCAAAATATGAAATTGATCTAACTCATCCGAATTCCATAGCAAAGATGATGGGTTTTAATTTTGATAGATTTCAACCGAATCAGATACACGAATCCTCACATCCGATAAATATAACAACTGTGAGACTAATCCGCTTAGATTGCAACATTATATCTGGTTCATACATAAACAATGAAGAATCCCACATTCTTTTTTCATTCGATATCGATGTGGAGCCTGGATTCAATCTCACAAAAGAACCACACAAGATTATATATATGCCCATCAGTCCAGAAGGTCGTCAGTTGATTCACAACATCACAGTGCGTATTTTGGATCATAATAATAATCTCATTGATTTTGGAAGTGCAGAAGAGATTGTTATAATTTTGGAATTGAAAAAAATCTAATAACTATTATGGGTTTTTGTTATAATAGACAGAATCGACAAGGATTTGAAAACATTCCACAAATAGCTAAAAAGGAAGGTTCGAATAGAAAAAGGCTCATTCCAAAAGTGTACGCTAAACAGTTAGCACACCACACTGCTCTCTCGCTGAGAGATCTCAAATTTTTGAAATCAATTGGACTGAAAGTAAGGAACAATGGTGCTCGAAACAAATAGTGAAAAGTTGAATATATTTGACGAGCCGATGCTCGATCATTCCCTCACAAGTTTACATGAGCATACATATAAACCATATGGATCACCATTGTTTAGGAATTCAGATGAAATTCGAATTGCAATCAATAATCAAGACGTTATACTTGACATTGCTGAGAGTTTCATTTATATAGAGGGTAAATTCACACCTAAAGATGAAACAAAATTATGTTATCTCTCGAATAATGCAATCGCCTTCCTTTTTGATGAAATTCGCTACGAAATGGGTGGTGAACAAGTTGCTGTGGTCAGGAAGCCGGGGATAACATCTACAATGAAGAATATGATATCATTTGGACAATCGCATGCTAACACTTTATTGACAACTGGATGGGGACTTTCGGAAACTAAACAGGATATCTTGGATACAACTAGTCACGTATTCAGTGGTAAATTACCACTGAAATATTTGATGGGTTTCGCTGAAGATTACAACAAAAGTATCTTGAATGCCAAACAAGAAATGATTTTAATAATCGCTCGATCCTTCAAGAACTCATATATTGGTGAGGTTGATGCTGATTTGGAAATCAATAAAATTGAGTGGAAAATAAGACACATAGTGCCAGAAGATAAGCACAAGCTCAAACTTTTAAATAGAATCAACAAAAGCGGTCTGAATGCTAAAATCAAGTTGGCTTATCGCATGTGGGATCTCTATGAACTTCCATCACTACGTGGCACGTCTTCAGACATATGGGCTATCAAGACAACCAACGCCCTTGAAACACCTCGTTACATCATCATTGGATTCCAAAGCACTACCACTTCTGAAGACAGGACAAAGGACATCACTAAATTCACAACTGCTGATATCAATAACATTCGTGTGTACTTGAACTCTGAAGTATACCCATATGAACGTTGGAATTTGGATTTCGATAAAAAACTCGATACTTCGGCTTATTATGCCTATGAGAACTTTCAACGAAGTTATTATGATAAAGATATGAGTGAACCTCTCATGGACATTGGTCAATTTCGACAAAATCCACTATTCATCATTGATTGTTCACATCAGCCGAATGCCACAAAATCATCAACTATTGATATTAAGCTCGAGTTTGAAACTAGGAAAGTCAACTTCCCAGCCAACACCAAAGTATATGCACTCATTCTGCATGATACATTTTTGACATACAATGCATTGGATGGTTCAGTTCACTGCAGATATTGATGAAGACACACACACACACATTTTTTTCATTTTTCTTTCTTTATTCATGTAAAAGAGAAATAGGTAAATAAAACATGTGTAAAAAATTTTTATGTTTTTTTATTCAAATATCATTAGCTTAGAATTCAAATAGTCTTAGGTATGTACAAACAATCTAATATAACTTCTTCTTCATCTTCATCATAATTTTCTCCTTCTTCGATTTCACTATCATCATCATCCAGTTGGTACTTTTTGATGATGTCTTCAGGTAGGTATGGTAGGAGGCGGTGGAGAAATCTTTTCAGCTCACATTCAATCATTGCGTCGCAGAGGTGATGTAGATCGAAAGAACCATCTGTATATTTCTCGCAGAGATCCACACCCTTTTTGTAGTTCTCGTAATCACGCATACAGTGTTGGATCCTTTCTTCATCATAGCATACGCTCAGGTCATAAATGGTGGCGTGGTGAGCATCCTCGCTCAAAGCACGCAACTCAGAAGTTAACCTTTCAACGGCGGAAGAGATGTCTATGGCTTCGGTCCAGTGTTGACTTGCATACATCATCCACATTTTTCAAAAATGAAGCTATGATCAAAGAGAAATTATTGAAATAAGAATGCTACAAAAATAATCAGTACTACTCACATTAGACTTTTGATGATGTCTCCACCGAAGAGTGTGTTTAACAATGTATGAAAAGTTTTTATATTTTCCTTACAATTATCACCTATAATATAAAAGAATCAGAATTAGAAGATATGACAAGTGGAAATTATATATTACAATTATTCAGTGAGATCAAATTTGACCAACGATCTCGTTTTCATGCCGGCAAAGCTTTGTGGACTCTGACCCAAATATGCTACTGTATATTTACCACCTGATGAATTGATGCATGCTACATCATCATCGGTAAATTGTTCTGAAACGCGTTTTGGCAGCCATGTTTTGAATAATGTATCATTGCTTACATCAAGTAGTATCAATAAAATGGATTTACCAAACCGGGTAGAACAAACTGACATCGTCTTAATTGGGTAAGCTTCATTCAGTGGCAAAGATGATATTACTTTTTGCTCTAACACTTCCATCTCTTGTTTAATTATAGAATTGATTTTTTGTAAATCTACTTTTGGAACTGACATGATGATAATATATATGGAAAATATAAATAATTTTCAATAGAAAAACACACTCACTGATCTCTCTCACTGTGTAGGCACTGAATAACTTCACTACTCTTGCTGACTGCTCGACTGCTAGGTATACAACTTCTGATTTCATATCACCATACCAACTTCTTTTATAATAGATAGTGAACCACCCCCCACCACAGACTTATGAAACATGTATGATACAAAGCCCCCACCATGCGCGAGTTTGCATCGCATCGATAGAGGGCGGAGAGTAAATAGTAGTCGATGAGTCACCGCAGCGTATGGGTGTGTGACGTCAGCGCGGATCCAACCCACCCTATCGAGAGCGAGGGTGGATGCGCATAGCGTCACGCGACCCCTCCTCCCACCACCATCGCAAGGTATACATCACTGGAGAGTAATCAGAGTTCACATATCTAACTGGATCTCCGTGGTGTGCAGACGTGTTGTACCCTCTCTATACTTCGGTATAGATTTGTATGTGTACTCCACACATAAGGGTCATACACAATGGCAGAGTAAGTATACATGAAGGACATGGAAGACATTGAGGTAAGAAAAATAAATTAAGTACTTGGAAAAAGTACTTGTCCGTGTATGAAAAAAAAATCCAAGTCATTATAATCTCAATGTCAAACACAAACCCTGAACACCTCCCAACAATATACATCATGGTCAAGGCTAAGGGCAAGCCCAAGTCCTAGGTCAAGTCCTAGGTCGAGGTCATAGGTCGAGGTCATAGGTCGAGGTCATAGGTCGAGGTCATAGGTCATAGGTCAAGGTCACTGATGACGTCATAGTGGTGGGGGGAGGCCCAGAACCGGCTCAAATCTCCTACTCATCACTCTTGTGAAACCTTCCGCATATTCATCGCCAAGAATAAGAATCCTAGACTTTACTGTAGGAGATCCTTTGAGGAGGCTATCCTGTTGAGGTTCCTCTGGTTCTTTTATATAGTCAGAGTCGAGGGATGAATTCGTGACAGTTACTTGATCCTTTTTAGCTGTGGCAATACTAGCTTCTTCCATTTCTTCGAGCAAGCTCAGTGAGTTTCTATCTTCATGCATCGTTTTGGACGACATAAGTGTTTCATCCTGGTTTTCTTCCATTTCTTCTAGCAAGCTCAGTGATTTTCTATTTTCATACATCGTTTTGGTCGTCATAATTGTTTCTTCCTGCTCGGTGACTGTGAAACCATATATTTTGTGATGTCTCTTTTTTTTTATATTTTTCTTGACAATTTTATTTTTGTTTTTATTTTTTGCTACCTTGTCTACATGTTTCGAAGTATCTTCACTTTTGCAATTTTCCAAAATTTCAGCTTGGACTCCATTTTCAACGCCCACATCATTATTTT
Source organism: Chrysolina haemoptera (assembly GCA_958298965.1). Lineage (NCBI taxonomy): Eukaryota > Metazoa > Arthropoda > Insecta > Coleoptera > Chrysomelidae > Chrysolina > Chrysolina haemoptera. Next base: position 8,876,474 of record OY282594.1, read on the forward strand.
TGCTAAGTCCTTCACTAATCGCCGTCGCATGTTTTGACTCAGTAGTTCCCGTTAAGCTTAAGTTAAGCTTATCTATCATGTTCTCAAGAAATGTTGGGCTTGTCATCACTGAAATACCAACTGTAGTCAATAATTCAGTGATTTTCATCCGAATGAATGAGGATGGAGTTCACATGGAAATTTGGGCATCTGTTTAAACTTTAGTGAAGTTATTGCAGAAAAATGAGAAATTTTCGTTAAGTTTAACGTAGATTCCATTAAGTCCAGAAGCCCAAAAGGAACTAAAAATGTAATGGAATAATGAACCAATTCAAATATAGTTGAAGTAGAGCGATACAATACATTAATTTTAATTGTTGAGGTATGAAGAAATAAATAAATCATATCATGTTGAAAAGGGGAATAACATTCTTTAAGAATTTTTTTTTATTTTCTTGGAAAATGTTATCCTTTTCAACATGAATACCTCCCAAGAGGTTATCTTGAACGATGGAAAATAGCGACTAAAGTTTGTCTTTCATCCGCAAACGATTCCACAACAGATTTTATGAATATTCTATTCATATTCTCGAACAAATATCAAAATCAAATATTATTATGTTATTTGTTTAAGCGAAGTTTTTTGGTGCAACTGCCACTCCGCTAAAACAACATTGTCTCTTTTCATTTTTATAATTTTTATGTCATGACTAGGCCAAAGAATTTGTCAATAGCATCGTTTACACCTCAGAGTAATAATAGACATTAGAGTAATTTTCGCGACCAACCAAATCTAACTGAAGGGTATGTTGTGGTTACATGGAGTGGTTACTGAGTTAGCTATCCCCTCCCAAAAAGGAAAGTTTGGCTGGTCGTCGCGAAAACATCACAAACAATTTTTGGTTCAACATCAGTTTACATTGTGAGGTTATGATGATCATTAGTAATGGAAAAAAACTGTAAAACCCGGATTATTTTTAAATTCAGAACTCTGCCATTTTTCAATTTTTAGGGTAGCGCTGTCGGACTAATAGTTTTGGCACAATTGCAATTTGATATCTTGCGGCGTGCCTTGATGCTCCAGTGATAGTCCAATTTCAATTTCTCAAACAGATTTTGAAAGTAAAAGTATAGTGTACTACATGACGTATAATCGCATGCCGCGAAATGGGTGATAAAAGCTTACAAACATGAATGAAAACGGCTGAGCACGCCTAAGCAGTCGCGTAGAAGGAGAAACAGTGAGGTGATGAGGGAAGGCGAGTTATTGTTAAGGGATTATCACCTCCCTTCACCTCACGGTTTGCATGCTTTTTTCACCCATTTCGCAGCACTGTAGCTAGAAATGAGAATATACGTTTTGTAGTACTATATACTTTTACTCTCAAAATCTGTTTGAGAAATTGAAATTAAACTATCACTAAAGCATCCAATATATTCAAATTACAATTGTGCTAAAATTAATAGTCCGATAGCGTCTGTTGTGCGCTGAATAAAGTACACATGATTCAAAACTTTTGTGAGAAGGGCCAACCCTACAAATTAAAAAGTGGCAGAGTTGTGAATTTAAAAAAAAAAAGTAAAATTTTTCGAGTTTTCCAGTTTTTTTCCGTTACTATTGATCTGATCCGGTCGTACAAAATCTCATTTTGTTCGTATTTCAATTCTTCTCATTGGAGCAACCAGATAGCTCTATTAGTTTTCATTTTATAAGCAAAACACTAGAAAAAATTAGTTTTTTTTTTATTAAATGGCAATTGCGTGTCCAAAACATAACAACATATAACTACAGACTGTCTTCCATGTGATGGCACAGTCGGTTTCCTAATCGTATTTTTGTTAGGAAAAAATCCTCTAATGATTGTACTATTAAGTATTTTTATGGGTACTTACTTGAAGGAAAGATTAAGTTTCGGATTGAGAGGAGAATAGGAAGAGAAGTTTCAGAATCCATTAATATCAATGTGGGAAGTTTATGAAATTTTGTAATTAATTGAAATTAAAATTGAATAAAATCACTCATTAAAAAAGCCAAGATAATATGTAATGAGCAAATAATGAATTGTGAAAATAAAAAGCAGCCATCTCGTACACTATCGTTTCAGGTCAAGCCCATATGATACTGATTATTTAACTTCGGTGAAAGTGTTGAATTTGTGGTAGGATCCTACCATACTCATTGCCGTACTTTCACTTTTTCTACAAGGAAATAGCCGAGTTAGATCAATGCAGTTGTCTAAATTTAGGATTCTTGAGTAGGTAAGTTTATTTTCGAGTGATACCGAGATGAAATATCAATCATTCATAACAAAAAACAATAATATTATGAGGAATAAAAATAATGAAATCGGCAAGCTGCCAAAAAATAATTGAAACGGAACCAGTTTTTCTATCTAAGAAATATATGGAAGGCAAGATTTCCAAAAGCAATACATCACTGAGCAGGAGAGTTACTGAGGCAGAGTTTGAGGAAAAAACCATCGTCATATACTCTGACAGCCAAGCAGCAATAAAAGCAATGAGCTCTATGCTGAATAATTCCAAACTCGTTTGGGATTGCTTGGAAACCCTACAAGAGTTGAGTAGTCAGAACAGACTCTCCTTAGCATCTCCACTAGCCCGAGAAGAGCACGACCATCGTCAAACACTCTGACAGCCAAGCGGCAATAAAAGCAATGAGCTCTATGCTGAATAATTCCAAACTCGTTTGGGATTGCTTGGAAACCCTACAAGAGTTGAGTAGAACAGACTCTCCTTAGCATCTCCACTAGCCCGAGAAGGAGCACGACCATCGTCATATACTCTGACAGCCAAGCGGCAATAAAAGCAATGAGCTCTATGCTGAATAATTCCAAACTCGTTTGGGATTGCTTGGAAACCCTACAAGAGTTGAGTAGTCAGAACAGACTCTCCTTAGCATCTTCACTTGCCCGAGAAGGAGCACGACCATAGTCATATACTCTGACAGCCAAGCGGCAATAAAAGCAATGAGCTCTATGCTGAATAATTCCAAACTCGTTTGGGATTGCTTGGACACCCTACAAGAGTTGAGTAGTTAGAACAGACTCTCCTTAGCATCTCCGATAGCCCGAGAAGAAGCACGACTTGCTGCGATTAGTCCAGAACCTTTCTGTGCAATAGTGAAAGCTCTGCAAAACACAAATAACAGTACTTGGGTGGAAAGCAGTCTCATGAATGGTAGAACAAGGCACCGGGAATGAGACAGGCCAAAGAGTTCATTAAAGAACCACCCCAAAAACGTACCTAATAAGCCAGAATGGGCGTACAACCCAAGATACTGGGTGGGCTTCTAATAGAGGGCACTGTTGACTCAAAATATACATGAATAACATCGGACTGGCAGACACAACAAAATGTAGATTTCCCCAAGAAGATGGGGAAACTACAGCACATGTACTGCATGTGCTACTATAACTTGGCTAAAGTTTTCGATGACGATCTCAATAGATTACAGTTCAAAACCAACAAATCTTCAACTCCTTTCATAGAATTACACTATCCAGATGACAACGCCTCCTTGACAAACTCTTTTGGATGCGTTCAATAAGGCATATATTAGCATTGGTTCAGATTTGAAAAATGGGAAAACTCAGATTATTTATGAACCTCCACTGCCATAAGAATCAATGGCAAAATTCTTTAACATTGTTAGTCAGCTCTCAACCATTGGTCGCTTGCTCGACAAGGTTTCCGACAATCAAGACATCAATACTCAACACACTGTATTATTAAAAAAAATTGATTAACATTTCTGAATTATGATTTTGCAATAAATAATGTCAAACAGTTCCCATGCTTTTTTCTAACTTTCACAATATTCTTGTTTTGTGGAAATAATAAAAACTGAAACAAAATTTTTCTATCAGTTATATGGAAATTTGTCTTGAATTCATTATTCGATTTGAATGTGTTTTCAATTTTTGGCAGTTTTTTCTTTCTTTCAGTTTAAACTTTTTATGTCATTGAAATCATAGTTTTCTGTACCCGCACGACCATCTTCCCTCTACGCTCATGGTTGCTACCGCTTGCTGAAGAGATATCCAATGGTATTGGATGCAACCCCTTGAGAGTGTGGGAAATTCGAAAGAGTAGGTAAACCGATAAAAAACCAGTTGTGCAATTTCTGCGGCATCTGCAATAATTGAATTTGATCATTTAAAGAGAGTTCCACACTCCTCGTGATCAGAAGCTGTCTGAAATTTCTAAACAGAAAAATGTATAACAATACCTTATATTTGTACGGATTGTGTTTGACGTTTATCGTTGTGATGATTAATGCTGATGTAAGTATTTTAGATAAGAAACCCTTGATTCTTCATCACAGTTTCTTCCGCATGAGCACATAATATGTAATTCAAATATCAGACAGGAAAGGGCTACTTTCCTGGCTAATACCACTTGATGGACATTTAACCACATCTAAGGGTGGATTTATGCAGCACAAATTTACACTAAAGTATAATTAACATTTACACTTCAGCTTTAACTGGGAAGATGAACCTCTCATTCGCCGTAGGTCATTTTATGCAGTGCAATTAAAACTAAATTTAAATTAATAGTTGGCCAACTTTCATCTTTCTAGTGTTAATGTTAATTATTGACACTACTGCGCAATTTTAGGCGCATATTTTGAATTTCGCGGGCTAAACGGCTGAACGGTGAGGTTAAATGATCTATACTTTTTCACTTTTATATATTATTATTATAACGAATAAATTACTGGTTTCGTCCACGTTTGAATCCGAGAAGACTCGTCTGAAAGTTTGGCCTAGCTTGGCTGAATGCTTTTACCCCTGGATTTTCTCAAAACCCTCTAGATGACGGGTCTTTAAGAAATTGATAAGAAACACTATAACTTTTTAAAAATAATTGTCTGTGTGGGCCACGCTCTAAAAGATAACCGTTCTACCTCTTTTTTAAAAGAACGAGTCAGAGTATAGCGATTCAAAGGGGTAATGCTTTTTTCTATAATTGATACAATTCCTCTATCGTATTCACTGGATGCATTATTTCATCTTCTTAATTTTTTCATCAATGTCATATCAGTCTGGCAAAAATGGTATAGCTTCGTACCTCTTAACAAATCAATAACAGTTTGGATTTTTCTTTCTATTGTCAAAGCATATCCATCAGAGACCCCATTTCCACATTCTTCAAGAATCAATTTCGTATGGAGAATTTAAATACTAGGTACTACATCAAGAATGAGAGGAGATCTCGTAGGATCTTTTTGTGCTTTGATTGAAAGGATTTGGTGTCATGATTCTTTTGATAAAATATTGGATGAATCACATTTTGTCTGCCATTTCAGAAAATTTGCTCATTTTTTTGATACCTCATAACGCTCCAGCAGATGCGGAAGAGTTTCTGAGATACTTTTTTGTTGGTTTACATTTACGTTAAGACTTGAATAGAGTGGAGAATCATCCGCAACCAAACGAGCCTGTTTCCTTGACCGATAATGAAACAGAAGCCCATTCTGACTACTAATAATTCCAAAATTGTGGATTAGATTATTTTGGGACTTCTGAGCTTGTGGATGCGTTTGAAGTCTGCATTGAGATGTACTTCCTGCAAGGTTAAAGGTTACTTTTGATCCAGGGTTTTCTCAATCACTATTGCAGACTTGTCGAAAGCAATTTTGGATTTAGCACAATGCAATGGCTTGAACTGCTTATAGGAGAGGAGACTTTGGCAGACGATGCAAATTCATACAGTGCGATTTGTGGAAGGAAGGAGTATTATTTAAGAATTCAATTCGAAACGTGTTTCTTCAACCAGTGGCAATAGAGTGGACACTGTGATTTATTTAACAATATACATATAATTAGAATAATAGCTACGCCATCTTGGAATCGTAGTGGTAGTATTTTCAACGGACACTATACGGCATATTGCTCAAATGTGGATTCTCTAGTTGTCTAGTTGACAATCTGAACTGTGATGGTTTTCTGGGTTTTTCGGAATAGCGACGAGTCCTAGGTTTTGAATTTATTTTATGTTTTTGTATTTTTGAGTTATCGAAACCATTCTGTATTTCTGTTTATTCAATTGGATTTTTTGCAGCAAACCTATACGAACAGATGTGATATACCTCCATCGGCACCAAGAAGAATTGAAGAAGTTATCAACAAATGTCAGGATGAAATTAAAGTAGCCATATTATCAGGTATTATTTACTTACTTCGCACATTAAACACGGTGGCCCAAGAGTTCTAATAAAATCATTCATGAAAAAAAAAGAGGAACATATCATCTTTAAAAAAATGGAATTGGCTTAAGTAGCAATTTACATGTTCAAATAAAATTCATAAATATTTCATGAATAAATCGCCAATGAAATTAATAATGATTGTATTTACACATGACAATTTATTCGTCCATTCTGGTGTTAGTTTATCTCAGACATACCAACATAATGACATGAAATGGTTCAACCCAAAACTTTCATCCAACGGACAGGTACCATAACAGACCGAAAGTTACTAGGATATTGCCGTAAAATTCATGAATTATTGGTGAATAAAAATTGACGACAATTTTCCCTTTACACGGGTCAGATGAATTCATTTGATCGTGTAAATTATTGGCACTGAATGTATGCGTTATATTCCATGGAAAATTTTCAATGCACAAAGTTATCGAGAGTATCAAGATAGTGTGGTTACTTACTGTTTTCTTGAATACAAGAAATAGAACTACGTACGCGTACAAACACCACAAATTTTCTAAATATATTTTCCAATGATTTCAGACTTTCAAACTCGGAATTCACCATAATTTCACGTTTAACATCGGTATTTTATAAAAATTTTACTTCAAACTCAGAATTCTTTTAAATTCCCACTTCAAAGTCAACCACAGAGAAAAATATTTTTAACAAATGCTTTGGAAGATATCTGCTTTTTTCTCACAAAACCTAGCTCCGAAATGAATTTTTAATACATCAAACTCTTATAAACAGAAACACTCGATCATCATATATTGGAACAAGATACAAAACTTTTTCAAACTGTAGTACTTAGAATCAAAGGTTTTTTAATATTTTCCTCATGTAGTTGGTCGCTTATTTAAAATAGACCTACTATTTCTGAAATTATTTTCTTGATTCTTCATTTATGTCCTGTTATTTTCATTCCAGAATCTTTTAAATTCCCACTTCACAGTCAACCACAGAGAAAAATATTTTTAACAAATGCTTTGGAAGATATCTGCTTTTTTCTCACAAAACCTAGCTCCGAAATGAATTTTTAATACATCAAACTCTTATAAACAGAAACACTCGATCATCATATATTGGAACAAGATACAAAACTTTTTCAAACTGTAGTACTTAGAATCAAAGGTTTTTTAATATTTTCCTCATGTAGTTGGTCGCTTATTTAAACTGGACCTACTATTTCTGAAATTATTTTCGTGATTCTTCATTTATGTCCTGTTATTTTCATTCCAGAATCTTTTAAATTCCCACTTCACAGTCAACCACAGAGAAAAATATTTTTAACAAATGCTTTGGAAGATATCTGCTTTTTTCTCACAAAACCTAGCTCCGAAATTAATTTTTAATACATCAAACTCTTATAAACAGAAACACTCGATCATCATATATTGGAACAAGATACAAAATTTTTTCAAACTGTAGTACTTAGAATCAAAGGTTTTTTAATATTTTCCTCATGTAGTTGGTCGCTTATTTAAAATAGACCTACTATTTCTGAAATTATTTTCTTGATTCTCCATTTATGTCCTGTTATTTTCATTCCAGAAGCGTTAGAAGCACTCAATGTCAACGAACACACCCACAGGCGTTCAAAAAGGGCAGCATTCACCGATGATGAAAAACGAATCGCAGGAGTAAGTACGCCGTTATTGAGAACAGGGGCGGCGCGTCGGAGGGGCCCGGGGGGCGAAGGCACCCCCACATATCATCCAAAATAATCCGTAAATCGTTGAGACTAAACAGTAGCGCGTCACTACAAACTGTTCAATTTTATAATATCAGACATACCTACATTATCAACAGTGATAGTGAAGATAATGTGAACTCGCAACTTAGCCTCTGTCCGTAATAGAACTTTGTAGCTAGCAACTCCAATCGAATCGCAGAATCGATTTTGCGCAATATCTATTAATTTCATGTAAAATTAAATTTTGTGGATTCAAAATTCTTCAAAAAATTCCGAAATTGTGCAATATTTTCTATTTATCAAATTATTTTTAAAAAAATCCAAGACCAAAACCCTCTGACGTTGAAATAATAAAGCGATTTTTATATATTTTTTATAATATGGTTCAGATTACTATTCAAAACAAAGTTTCTACAGTTTTCCGTCATAATGACCTGATCGTTATATTTTATAGATTCTAAACATTGTGGTGATTCAAAACAATGTGCTTTATGCATGATTTGACAATAATGCTAACTCGTGGCGAAGGTTAAACAGTTTCCATATTTCCCGTTTTCTCTGAGAGAACAATGAATGAAAAAATCGGTTACTGTCCGGTAGCTTGCGATATACCATAATTTGGGGTATTATGTAATATATTCATTTTTCTTCATACATCGAATTGTTTTATAGACTCAAATGATACAGGGTGACTCGCGAACTCAAATCGTCGTATGTTTGATTTTGATTTAAAAATGTTAATTACTTTAGGCCATGCCTTCATCTCTGGCTCTTCTGATCAAGATATATTGAATTTCAGTATAGGCTGGAAAATAAAATTTTCGGGAGATTGCTGGTGGATGGAAATTATTTATTGTGCGAGTGTGATATCAACTTGATAATTAATTGAGAGAGTTTCCGAATAAAGACAAAGGAAAAGCGAAGTATGTTGTGAAATAAGTTGATAGAAGACGCAGACGATTAGAAAAAACCCTTACTGGAATTCAAACGAGAACGGTTCGATGTCAAACTATTATTTTATGACAGCCAGAATTGATTTTAGGTTAGCCTTTATCTCAGAAGCTATTGCCCATAAACCTCATGACAGTATCATCTGCGAAACTGATGAATTCACCTCGATTTTTATAAAGAGACCAATTATTGATCATTTACTTTTTAAATTTTCGGATTGTTTCTGTGTTTATTTCCATTGTTGTCAATATTTATATTTACAGATATCATTCAATGTTTCTACAACAAAAAAAATATTTTTTTCGGCAACCGTCCGGGAAGTAGGTACTTCCCGGACGGTTGCCGGAGGATTCCCGGAGGATTTTTTTTTGAGAAAGCATCACTTCCCGGACTAGTCCGGGAAGTACGTACTTTCCGGGAAGTACGTACTTTTCGGACTAGTCCGGGAAATGCTCGAATTTCAGTATGAATATTTATATAAATAAGAATTAGAATGTTTCTGTTAGTACCTATCTTCTGTTCGCATTTCGATATTTATTACAAATAAGAATTAAAATGTTCGAAATTTTCTTCTACAAAGAAATATAAAAAATAAATGTGTCTCGATTTGTAATTCTACACGGTTGCCGAAAAAATTGTGTTGTTGCGTACACAAAAACAGTTTTTTTGGACTCTTGGTCCACTCGTCCAAAAAAACAGTGTTTTCCGGACTTGTTACGTAAATTACTATTTAGTTTATTGGTCGAATACAAGAATTATTTATCTAAGATTTTTTCATATCTTATTGTTCTCTCTTTCATTGACAAATGTTGGATAGTTTTGATAGTAGGTATCTAGAATATATATTTTGAGGCCGTTTGAAATGATTTCACTTTTGATGTTGCTTCAATTCTATTCAAATTTACATTTTTGTTTCAGTGTTTACTGCAATGTGTCTACAAGAAAATGAATGCTGTAAGTATGAGATGACATAATATCAGCAAAGTAGATTCTCATTCAGGGCCAATTATTCAACGTAGGACACACAGTTTCAGTATGGTTGGATTGAAACTTTTTATTGTCCACTTTTTTGTCAACATAAAGCTCGGTTAGATAATAAATAATGCATAACCGACTACTGAAAAATATTACGAATATTACATTCTAGTCGGTTACTAGTACCTACGCGTCGGGCATTGAAAAACAGATAGGTAGCCATTTTATGTAAATTCATACATGTTAGGTATGGAAGTTTTGCAAGTAAAGTTTTTATTATTGAAATAATGATTTCTCACCTCAGGTCTGATTTGCCGAGTTATTCTCAATCCTTGAACGTAACTTCTTCCTTCCTATGCGTTCTTGGATATAAGACGATAAAAAATTGTATGCAATGCGTTTATATAATTGAAACTTGGTCATTGCCAATTAAACGGTCAGTGCGATCAATCGCCAATAAACTTTCTCTGTCTCTCCTGAGTAGGTAGGGAAGCATGTATAATGAGTATATAAATTAAAAAATCATTCTTAGGCGATCTGAAAGAAATAGCCGTTTGTGACTTAACGTAGTTATACCTTCTCAGAATATATATTTGCAGAGGAAGGAGAAAAATGACAAGATTTCCAAAAATGTATCAAAGGACCACGCACACTCCTTATGCAAAAAGTCTTTCGGTCAAATTTTCCAAATTTTTAGTATGTTATTGAACCCTGCTTCCTGTACAAAAGTTACCATAGGGACACAAAAATTCTATGTATAGTTTACGAGATACAGAGTGTTGAAGTTGTAAGATGGAACTTTCAGGCCATTATTGGCTGAACTTTATTGCTGGGAATATCACAAAATCATTGGTGGATTTTCGATCTACACCATACTACTATACTTGGCCAGTGCGATGTGCATTAATTCATCCTCACTTTGCAGTAAATCCATTTCTAACATGACAGATTTTCAAAATTGACAATGACAAAGTAAACAGTGAACAAATTCAACAAACGTCATCAGCGGTAAACATAGTAACGCAGGGCCCAGTAACCTTTGATGAAATAATTTAGTTATTTGGATATTGATAATGAAACGAAATTTAAATATGAAAAAGTCGATTTTGCGTGGAATTGGAACAAATTTGAAGAAAAAATTATATGTTTCACACTGCAGAAAAGCAGATTTAATGCCTTGGCTGGTTTCATCATCATCAGCCGCGGCATTAAATCTTGTGCTTTCATGCCTAGTAAAACAAATAACTATTTCATGGCCAGAATATTATGATATATGAGTTAATGAAAGACTCAATGCATATTGTCTCTTTGTGCTAGTAAGATGGTTTATTTTTCGTGTATGCTATACAAATCGATAGCTGGTGAGATTTTTAAAATGTTCTGGAAATCAGTGTTGGAAAATGTATTGGTTGTGACAGATGACTGCGTCAAACTTATGTAATACTATGCAATGAAAATGTATCAACTGCACTTTCTGCTAAATATTCAATGCAATAACAAACTACCAATAAGAGTCAAAAATTGAATAAAATTAACATTTAGTTTTTATCACTGTTTCAGGTAAATGAGAAAGGATTTCCAACAGTTGATGGACTAGTTTCTATTTATACCGAGGGAATTTCTCAAAAGGATTACATTCTAGCTACTATGCAGGCAGTTAATCATTGTTTATACCATGCTCAAAAAACGCATTTGATTACCCCTCAGTCTATAGATGGTAAGTGGAATTAGGCATGGCTATAAGTGAATTTCGTCTTAATATTCTTACCATATGTAAGAATCAAATATCCCAAGTAGCATTTTGGCGACGACAACCACATAATACACCAAAATTAACGTTGTAGTTGGTATAGAAATTAGTCATTTATGAAACGACGCTCTCTAAACCACCGGTCAACGTTGTTTTAACGTTGAGCATGACATCAGTCAAGCTACGACGTTGCCATAACGTTTACTCAACCGACTACAAGTAGTAAATATTCTGGGAATGGGAATAACGTTCTAAAAACGTTTAAGTGGCAACTTAAGTTATTTTCAACGTTTTCCTGACAGTAAAGCGACCTTGTGAGATTCAACTAAGCAGTGGGTAATTTTTCAGTTAAGTTGAAAACTTTTTCACAACTAACCTTCCTAGTAATTAGAGTAATTAAACTAGGTATAGGGGAGTTTGTAATTCATCTGCACTTCAATCAGTCCTAGTACTGCTGAAAAGGGCTATAAGGTATATATGTAATCTTAAAGCTCGGGATTCATGTAGAAACACATTTGTTGGAGAAAAAATATTGTTCGAGGTTTCACGTAGTCATAAATTGCCAATCATAGATTCGATTTATTATAATGGGGTCAAGATGTTCAATCACCTACCCTCAGACATAAGGGAGGCGAAACTTTAGAAAAATTATCAAAAAGTTTTTGGCAGATAGGCCCTACTATAGTTTCCCCATATTGATTTGTCTCGTCAGTTTGCAGATATACCGAACATATCTTTTCCAGGTCTCGTTCTTTCAACGAATGGTTCTTGGAACTCACTGCCTCGGGAGATATTTTCCCTCAAGCACACAGTCTCAGAAATTCAAGAACAACGCCAATTTCCACCTATTCTTCCTGGGCTAAGGGATTTTCCTTTAAAAAAAAAACTTGTTTTAATACTTGGCTAAAAAGTAAGATAGGACTAGGACTAAAAAGTGTTTTATAATCAATAAAAAGTAAAATATCAGATCAGTTCCTTGAAGATATCTACTTCATAATAATATGAATAACCATAATCAGTCTCTTCACAGAACTTTCACTTTCTTAATGAATTAATTAATTAACGCCTCTACACCGACACCCAAGATCTCTAATTCCTAACATTATCAACCAGTTCCAATTAAGTTATAGCCCATCATGAAAAAATAGTCTGTTTTTCACCGCCTTTGAATGATTATAATATTTTCCACAAGGCGCAATTTATATGTTTAATGGAATTTACAGATTTACTAAAACATTCATAATTTTCTGTGTATACCAAATATGGCAAAAAAAAAAATTTTTAAAGCAGTCGGTTCTAAGTATTTTTTTACCACGACAATTTTCAAACGATATATTATTTTTATTTTGCCACTAAAACTAAAGTGCTGTAATGTTCGAAGAACATCGTTAGAGCCGAGGAAAAGTAGGTAAGAATTGGTGTTCTTGATCTTCTACAGGCTTGTATGCCTCAGGGGACATCTCTCGAAGCATCGAGTTCTAAAGCTTTGCCGTTGTTGGAAGAACCGGAAGAACGAGTCCTAAGAAAGATATGTTCGGCAAGTTCCAAAGTTACGACAAATGGATGTGAGGACTGAACTCGACGGGTCTCTCCGGATGGGACTGCTAACGGTCGACCGATTGATGATATTTCAGAATAGCACGGCCAGTGAAAATATCTATGAAATAGAGACAGATCACCAAAGTATCTGGAGTATTTCAAAACCATATTCAAAAGTATCATTTTCTGTGAGTGGATGGGCAGCAAAAGTTAAATTTGTTTTGCCGTTTCCATAACAATGTCTATGTTCAAGCATGCATTTCTATAAGTTTATACCAGTTTTTCCAATATGAAACATTCGACAAGAACCACAAGTTAACTTATACAGTCCACTCTTTTCTTCTTCAACTTTGTATACCAAAAGTGAAAGTCGACATTAATGGATTTTCATCAAGTATCAGCTACATACATCGATTCAATACAAAAAATTATTGACACTTTTTGTTGAAATCTGAAAAATATCTGGAAAAATAGGTATATTGTTATATTATTAAGGCTTTTGAAAGTAAGTTGAAGGAAAGACTTCGCTGATTTTTTATTAACTTTAAGAACTGTAACTGTATTCAAACAATTGATTACATCCTTCACTGTGGATGTCTACTGGTAATTACATAATTTTTATCATTTTTGAATGTCGTTAATGTCGCTAATGTGCTACATTAGCAGCCCAAATTTCTCAATTTTTAATTGCAAGTGTTGGCCTGTCAAATTATCTAATCATCTCTTTTTCAGAACATGGAAAGACATGTGATATTGCTTATGACGTTTTCGATTGTGTCTCCGAAGAGATTGGGAAATATTGCGGACAGACGCCCTGAAAAAAGAACTCAAGTATTTTTAGTTAGAATGAAGTTTCTGTTGTTAATTATTTGTGTGGATGTAAATATTATGTTGTATAAAACTTTTCTAGATTATTTTGACTTTATATATTATTTGATAGATGAAAATTATTGAAACATCAGTGTATCTTCAATTGTGAGTTCGAATCCTGGTACTGGAGACATTTTTCCTCAAATGTGTCAGTGTCGATAGACGACAACATGACTTGAAATGTTATTTTTTTTCTAGAAGAGTGCTTCTTGCTTTACTCGCGGATGGCGTTGCGACTGTCTTATTGTAAGTCGCTGCTTCATTCCTAGGTGAAGACTATAAGGCTTTTCAACGTTATCGTTCGTCCTGTAAAACAAGACGACTTTAATAATGTTGTAAGGTGGTCATTTCCAACCAAATAAAGGATAATATTCAATTGATTTATTACCATTACGCCGGCTCCACTCCTTGGGGCCAGTTTGGGACCAACAGCATTCGTCCTATGTGTGGATGAACGAAATAGGGTTGGCGCCAATGTTGGAGGACATTAGCTGGGAGTCAAGTTGGTCCAAACGTTGACCCCAATATTGGACCTTGTGTGAGGAGCCGTCGTTATACTTTCAACTGCCTCCGTGAGAGACGTTGCACAAATAGACATCAGAAATATTTGTATTCATTAAATTGATAGTCTCCAATTGGTGGTCTGTCATCTACGAACTTAGTTCGTATTTATAAATAAACTCTCAAAAGTTAGTAAGTAGCCCGGGACCGTTACGACAAATAATAACAATAGGTAGCCAGTTTCTACCCACAAATAAGATGTAAATTGATAAATAGAGAGTAAATAAAATCTTCCAAATTTTCACTGAAAAATGTATATACAGTGACCACTAACAAGTATGTACCATATGGGAAAAAAGTTTATTATTAGAGTATTGGGAAAACATTTCTGGGGCTTGTCCGATAACCTAAAAATTGATTTCGATACATGTTACGTGATCGCTGGTTTGGCGGCAAATTGAAAAAAAAATAATAAGAAAAAGCAAAAAGTGGGGTAAGATGGCAAGATATAAAAAAATTGGAAAAAGTTTCTTGGAATTGAATTTTATACATATAAACAAAATATGAAGAGGAAATGCTAGAAAACTTAAATAGTTATTTATTATACAAGGAAAAAAAGTATTAGATTTTAGCTCGAGGTTGTGTTGTCGTCCGACGCGAAGCAAAAAAAATTGTTAAAATTGTTTTTTCCGTTAACCAGCTGTCTTCCCCTTACGAACGGTAGCCCTCAAAAGTCGAAACTTGTGCGAGCCAAGGATAACGAGTGCGATTCCTAGCACTTTCTCGGGCCATCAGATACAAATCTGTAGTCGCTAGGATTCGAACATAGCCGACCAGCAGTCAATGGTTTTGAACGATGAAAACGATCTGCAGAACCTGAAAATTCAAAAACTAATTTTGGTTGGTAGACCAATGTTATGTAAAAGCTGATTCTATATATAGCAAATTTTTTGAAAAGTTATCCACCATAATTTCCTCCTAATAAACTTGAGTTCGAAACATAAGTTTGCGGTATCAACAATAAGGATTCGATAAAATTTTTAGTAACACAATTGACAAAAACTTCATTGAAAAATTCGCCAAAATCCGGAATCGTAATTGAAAAATACCTGATAACTAGTAACTGTTCTGATGAGGTCGATAAGTTATCAACACTTATGATTTCAACAGGATTCGGAAAGGTTAATTAGTTAGACAGCATTTCAGAAGTTTTCTTCACCGATCCGCAAAATCACCATAATTTATCATTGATTAAAGTCCATTCGCTCTTCCAAAATAACGATTACCTTGTCAGAAGCTAATTACCTCCACAGAAAAACAATGGAATAATGAATGAATAATTAAACAATTTGCTTATCAGATTCTCCGCTGAGGCCAATATATTGTGCTAAAAGACAGCAACTGCCATATTAGCGACTATTAACCATTGTTTGTTTATTTTCCTAGTTCATGCTATGCGTTTGTTTAATCTTAAACTGATTAGCTGTGGAAGCAAAGGCGTATCAGAAAAGTACCAAGGAGGATTATCTTCCAACACACAAATTCATAATTTGGAAGTTCTAACCGTCATGCGAGCTCTTACTGAGAATCAAGAATAGTCGACCAAGCACGCAAAGAAATGACTAAATTTCAAAAAGTTTACATTTTCGTTTATCACTATTTGACTGAATTAATAACACCATTGAAAATCTCACTTTTAACACAGTGGTACAAGTTTTTTATTATTATTATATCAGCCAAGGTGCATGTAGAACATTTCTGCTCCCAGCTGTCAGCAGGGCTGACTCGTGAGTGCTCTGAATCTTCTAATCAACTCCTGAAGATTTCCCACTATGGGATGATATCTTCTACTAAAGGTCTTCGCATTCAAAGGCCATGTGGGAGGCGGTTCATTCCTCCTCATAACACAACCTGCATAGTAGTCTTGGTGTATTTTCAGCACATGCAAGTGTTTTCCCATTTGGCAGTCCTACCACCTTCCTAAGAGAGTTCCAGCTCAGTTCGATTGGTTGTCCCCATCATTATAATTCTTTCTTGAGTATTGCCTGAGGCATTCTCCCAGGAAGATTGATGGTGTTTAATATCCCCAAATGTGATTTTACATGAGAGTTATGCTGCCACCGTTCTTGAGGGGAATCTGCTCTCTCCCAGATAAGTTCCACCTTGTTCTGTTCTAGGTCGTTGAGGTTTGGAAGAAAACTTGCATGATCACAGGGCCTTTGTTGCCGCCTGACTGCTTCAGAGAATGACTATGGTCTGGTTTCTAGGACCCCTTCCTTATTATCTCTCTCGGAAATAGCCATTATCTCGGCTTCGATTATAAAGACTTGGCTACCGAGGCTTAGACTAATGTCTTGCCTCGGTCTCTCCTGATATATTCCAACCTTTGGCCACCAGAGCAGGGCTCCGTACGTAATGAGTTCCTTTTGACAGAAGTGATGATAATAAAGATATTATTCATTTTCGTTATATTGATTTGAGCAAATGCTTCATTCATTTCAGTAAGGAGGTAAATTTGGCATAAAAAGTTGAGCAAATTGACGCTTTTGAGAAAAATTACTGAAAGTACAAGCAAAGGGTTACTATCATTATATTATGTCATGTATCGGTTTCGGCTTCTACACCATTCTCAAGTTACCTGATAATGGTTTTCGAATTACCTGAGGGTTAACTATTTGATAATTTTGTAATAGCCCAAACTGGTCGTAAGAGTGGTAAGTAATTGATTACATATTTACATTTCTGGTTATTCTGTAAAAAATATATAAATGTAGTAGTAATTCTGTAACATATTAACATACCTTTCTGATTATTCCGTAAAAATTAAATTAATATGCAACCAGATCTGTCAAATGTGTGAAAACTAACATAAAGATTACAGAATTACCACTAAATTATCAGTTGAAATTCTTAGATCAGCCTGATGAGCCTAAAAAAAATTCATATTATATCTCCAATTGTATTACCAATTTCATATCTTTGTTATAAGATCTATGATGGAAACTTGGAACCATTCCAAAGATCAATTGAACATTTCTTAACAACGTTGAATTTTCATGAATAGAAATGAATACTATATCTGATTCGTTACAAACTTCACTAATGATAGGTTTGGTGCACATAAATTCAAAATACTCCAAAGTATCGTAAAATAATTAGCCACAACAATAGCCAGATAACACCATAAGATACAAATAAAAGTAGCGCAACATCCTTCTGGTAACAAGGTTATAAACATAAATTCGGCTTTATTGTTGACTCGAGATGGGGATACGATATAATGTTATCTGATCTTGTTCACCATACTTGAAATTGGAATACACATATTTTATTGCCTCTGTTACAAAAATTTCTTAGTTTTTCAATGAGAGTTGTTCTCAAAAGGATTGCCAAAAGGAATTTTTACCATCATTTCGCCATACCGTCAATATGTCGAGAAAAAATCTGAATTCCGTGGATAAAGTAAAATTTCTAGAAAAATATCATAAACTATAATTTCTTAGAGCCGTAAAACTGTACTCGTAATCTTCTCTTTCATTGGCGATTGATGATTCGAATAAGTCACAGGGCAATCGAAGTTCCATGCCAAAGATAATTCTGGGGTGAGCTTTAAGCTTTGACGAATCATGGACAGCTGCTCTTTACGGCCGTGGAAATATGTTCTTTGATGGTTCCATTGAATGCCATCCGACTGGGGATTTGGCGCAGTCGTTGTAGTCCAGCTAATTCCCATCAACTGACAAATTTATTGAATTGCTTCGACACAAAACCCAGAATGTAACACCTCGGTACTCCGAATCTTGGTCTACCCAGTTCTAGACAATAAGAATGCATCTAGTACCGTCATCCGTCACAAATAATAGCCCAGCTATACCAATAGCATCTCGTTTGAACGGAACACCCATATTACTCATATTTCCTCCTTTCACCTCTGTACCATCAGTAACTCCGTTCTCCTGACATTTTCTGTTTTAGTTAGTATATCTTCTCGGGCCATAAACGCATTTTACGCCCGTGATGCATACAACATTTTATGCACTAGCGGTTTATTAGTGCGAATCACAAATACTGAATTGAATTCCAATGGTCTACACGTTTCATACGTTAATTATGTATACAATAATCAAGAGTAACATAATATGGGGAATGTGAAACTATAGTAGCTGAGAGCTATATTGAAGAATCTATTTCAAATAAATTGATCACCACTGAAAAAATTGACATATCCCATCTTCAAAATCAATAACTAAACCAACTTCAGCCTTATGACTTGATTAAATAATTCTGATTTGTGTTAGGTCTTGCATGAAATGATGTGTAAATATAGACAATTTGAGAATGTGTACTTTACGGCCAGCGGGCCATAATGCGCCCGCGGGCGGTAAAGTGTCACTTCACGCTCGCTCAACTGTTTATTATATTACATCTGCACAAAACAAAAATATTCAGTCTACGCAGTTTTTTTGGATATGATAAATTATAAATTGTTAAATTCATTATCCATCGTATTCCGAAATACCATAATGAGATTACACTTAAAAGATCTGTATCGACCCATCACCTTCAATTCAATAAAACGTTATAGAAATGCTTAGTGAATTTCATAAAGCTAATTAAATACAAAAAGCTGTTTAATGAAATTGGCCATAATTGTGAATAAAAACAGAAGAATACTATAATCAAGCCACTGCTACACTACAAAAACTCAGAATTCCCAGTCATTAAAAAAATGAAGTGACCAACCTGGGGTCCTGTATCTCAATTGTACCCATCAGACCATTGAGGAAAATGCAAGGCCATCATTGATCTTCACGCTACGAGAAGTTTCCTCAGGATCTAGTCATTCAATTGTTTCGTTGGAAGTTTTCGTTATGAGGATCCTGAATGTTTACATGGTCTGCGATATTCATACGTTTTCTTGAAACAATTGTGAATGAAAAAAATTATGTTAATACCCCTCTTTTCGGCGTATTAATATAAAAGGTTATTTTTCATTTTTGATGCCAGTATCGTTTTGCGTTCGGAGTGGTTGATTTTTGTGTTATTATGCAGATTCGCAATGTGAGTAGTAAGTGATGTTCCGCGACCTACTTTTCTGGATTACAGTGATTTTGGTGATGTTCTCAGCTAGTTGGACAATTATTCCTAACGAGGTTGGTCCAAAATGGTCCAAAGGGTTCTAGGAAATCATAAATTTCGATATTTACCAAATTTGAAAATCGCTTCAATTCAAACAAAATCATATACCAAAAACATTTTGTCATATTATGAAAAAAAAAAAATTCCCAAATAATGTTCAAATATTTTACCTGGTCCTGGTCCTGGTCCCACTTGATATTTTGAGAGAAAAACTGTCACTATCAAAAGGCGTGCATGCGGGCCTTTTCGTGTCAATGATTTATGCTATTTCGATTCACTGACACTATAAAATAGTGATCATGGTAAATAGGTTTTAAAGAAATAAAGGTTAGTCATACATAATGTAGAATATCAATATTTGGTTCGTTCAGTAGCAATTGTCAATATATCATCACAAATATTTAATGATCATAAAATACGTTTTCTTTGTGGATATTTACCTATATTGCAAGCATCAGTTTTCGATATTTTATTCTTTTTCATTTGGTTTGTTCAGTAGAAATTGTCAATAGGTATGTTATCACACATGGTATGCAGTGGTTAACTGGAAGAAACAAGATTAATTTCAACCTAGGATTTTTTATTGGATCTACTTGATATGTAATATAACCATATTATATAACCCATAATGATGACTCTCATAAGAGAGGAATTTAAACGTGTATATAAAACTTTAAATAAATTATATCTCAAAATTTAGAAAATACTAAATGCAGGAAACTGCCTTCAATTATTCTTTGAGTTACTGCGTTTACAAGACTGTTGATGCTTGACAAATTCTTTGATTTTTTCAGTAACTTGTCGCATCCTGAATCTGCCTATATCTGAATGAAGTAAGTTCAAAATAATGAAAAAACATCTATCAACTTATATTTTTCAAAACAACGAGCTATCTCTGTTTCTGCTATCAAAACTACTTGAAAACTCTATTTTTATTGTAAGATTTTTCTTCCACATAGTCAAATGATTTAGATTATATCGTAAGGTCTATGCGACCTCACAAGCACTTCGACCTACTGAGTAAGTATATCTTGTGAATGACCCTCAATCGATTCGAGGTCCGAAATGCAGATATTTAGTATGAAGTTTTCTAGTTTTCTAGTTTTCTGGGAGCTGAGTTCCTAACATCTGAGAACGTTGACAAGGCGGCGTCTTCCAGGAACTTGAGGCTCTTGCAGAACAAATTGTCTGAAGTTGCAGCGAAAAATTTGGCCATTTTGTCGAGGTGATACCTCATGGATCAGTGCCCCTTCACCAATATCGAGTTTTTCTTGTCCAACTCAAAAAGCTGTTTAGCTTTCCTTGGCGATAGGCGCATCATGTAGTAGTAGTAGTAGTAATCATGGGGAGGCCGCTGCCGCAGCCGGCAAGTAGGCCCCAATGGGCCCTTTTTGCCATCCCCTGCTCTCCACATAACCACATTGCCTCTTCTAGTCTTCCTTTCCGAACCTTTGTGACCTTCTAGTGAAGGTCAGTATATCCGTCCACTCTAGTTCGATGAGTTCCTTTTGTTGGAGTTTTTCGACTCCGATGATTTCGAATATTAGCCTCCCGTACGCCTCACACTCGCCAAGGAAGGGAGACGAAGTTTCTTCGTCTTCTTCGCACATATGGCAAGTGGGATTGTCTTTTATACCCATTAGTGACAGGTGTCTACCTAGTTTGTTATGGCCTGTTAGTATTCCTACGAGGAGGCGTAGTGTTTGGCGATCTCTGCCTAAAAGCCACGTCATCCTCGACTTGCTAGAGCCGGCCACAAAGTCTTTGACTGTCTGCAGCCGGCGGTATTCCTCCAAGATTCGTTTAGTTCTCTTTCCACCCATTCATCTAGGGCAGAAGATATTTGACCTCTTGCAATGCCTAGTACTGACTCCGGTTCACAGAACGGCGCAGCGGAACCGGTTCTGGCAAGCTCATCTGCCACCTCGTTTCCCGGCACCCCCCTGTGACCAGGGACCCATACCAACTCGACTTCCTTTGTTTCCGCTAATTTCTCAAGAGCATCCCCGCATTCCTGTACCAAAACTGAGCTATGTCTAGGATGACAGATAGCTTTGAGCGCTGCCTGACTATCCGAACAGATATAAATTTTCTGTTCGGGCCCTTCTTTCACCTCTTGCCTCGTAGCTACGGTTAGAATGGCGTACACCTCGGCTTGGAAAACTGTTGTGTATTTTCCTAGAGCGTAGCTTTCTTTCCGTTTATCTTCGTCATCTGGTACTCTATTCAGAACTTATATTGCGAAGTACAAGAATAGCACCCCTGGTTGTTTGCTGCTAGTTATCTCAGGAGACTGTTTGCGGTCACCAGTCAGCTAAGACTCACAAACGTGTGACTGATATGTTATTTGACAGTATAATGAGTTTTCCCCTTCTAGAGCGATTCCGGTGTTCAAATATCTCTATAGCATGTACTTCTGCTTGAAAGACGGTTGAGGTGTTACCAAGGGGTATCGAGAACATGAGACTTGGCCCTGTAACGCCCACTCCAGCCCTTTTCTCATTATTTGATTCATCAGTGTACCATACTGATGCAGCCCTTTCCAGTTGAGGTCCGTTCAATGTGCACATTTGGTTGTTGTCCATGACCACTTCAAACTGCATTTCGAGGTCATACCTAACTGGCGTCTAGTGAAATGTGTTCTAGAATCTTCAGATGTCCGATCAGATTTCCTGCTTTCAAGTTTACTATTAAGCTCAGTCTGAAGATACTGATTGCTGCTTCTTCTATCACACCTAGGTGCAATGGAGGAAGGTTTCGGATTGCCTCTAATGCTGCAGTAGAACACGTAAAACTCAGCTAGCTATTGCACTTTCTACAGATTGACTTGTGCCGAAATGTGTTGCATAGGTGTGCATGGGTTTGGTGAGGTATGTCCAACTTGACACCATATCTTTGGAAAGAGTTGTTGATTTGGCTGTTTCATGTCAGTTTTTGGTCGATTTAATGGCCGGATATTTACACTCTTTGGAAAATGTTAGCTGGGTTTCATTCATAGTTTGGGCTCCTTGTTCATAATTTCGCCTCATGGTGAATGGAACAAGAAGAATGAATGAATGAAATGTACAGATAGTCTCCAAAACGTCAAAGTTGTTCAGAAAAGAGAAGTATTACTTAGTTAGTTCCTACTTATTATTTAATATAGGCGGAGTCAGAATACCTACGATAAGTTATTGTCAAAATTAAATAATTATTAAGACAACTTATCGGCCAAATTGATTCACTTTCAGAATGTGAATGGTTAAAAATAAAAAAAAACAGGTGAAGAAACGATTATCCTATACAGTATCAATTTTTCAATCTAGCGTCTTATTGTTATTGAGTTACACTGATTCAAAACTCGAAACTTTCATTCTTGTGAACAATCGCATCAATTTTTTTTTTATCCACACGCAATAAAACTGATGAATATTCTTGTTTAATACAGCAAATTTCACGGTGTGTTACCCTGGTAATAATCGTTGGAGAAATATTTGCTGCAGACGACGACTACAACGTTCTGAACAGGGACGGCTCCTATGAATTTGGCTACAACAACCCTGACTCATATCACTACGCAGATGCCAACAGAAAGAACGTAGTCAAAGGAGAATTCGGAGGCAGAAATCCTGAAACAGGTATGAGAAATTTTAATTGGACAAATTGACAAATAAGAAAGTTATGAATGAGTAAAAATGCCATCGTAGTAACAATTCGTATTTTGTTGATACTAATTAGTATTTGATTAGATAGATATCCAGGACCAGATGGAATAGCTCCATTATCATTAAAGAAATGCAGATTTACTCAAGCGGCTCCTTTGTTCTTATTATTCAATGCTTCATTGACATTTCCACGTTTCTGGAAATCTAGTTTCATCCCACAATCTATAAGTCAGGAGATGAAGCATACAGTGTGTCTCACTTCTCATGGAAACACCCCCGTTTCTTCTGTAATAATTGAGGTAGAATGATGGAACTCTTAGGACAGATGAAAATGGTCAAAATGCACCTATCACCTCAATTGGGTTGGCCTGAGTGATATATACTGCCCACCACTCGCAATGGAACAACCCATTTTTACAGTAAAACATACTAGGGGGCAAAATACGCTCGAAATTCTTTCAGATTCGTGATTCTTTATGAACAAATTACCAGTAATAGAGGTGCTGGACACACGGAACTAGATGTTTTGAGGTAGAGGAAAGCATTCAATTGTCCGTTGTCCTATGATGAAGCTCTAATAAGGCTTTGTCATTAGAAATGAAATCAGTATATTCAAGCTACACAAAGAAACCTCATCAGCGTGTGATGTTTTGAGGTGAAGTATTGAGCTGAAGTATTGAAGTTTATAATAATAGCGAATGTATTGAATAAGTGGACACATTACATGACCAAACACCATATAATTCATTCATCAAACTACAAATTTATTGAAAGAGACCATATTCAGTGTCATAATCCAACCGGCGACGATTGTATGTCAATTATTCAAAAACCAGATTAGTTTTTGTAGGCCCACCCCTGACACCAATTGAAATGCATATTCAACTTATGTTCATCAATGTGCATACAGGTGCCATCGACTCTACAATCTACACAGCAGGCCCAAGAGGATTCAGACCGAGAGGAAAAAACGTGGTTCGCAAATACAATCTCAACCAAGCCGGGCCAAGACCTATAGGGTCCCGTGATGACCCCTACTACGATCCCTACGAAGATCCCAGCTACAATTTTGCCTTTAAGACGAGAACGTACAGTCGTAACGAAAATGCAAATAGACTAGGAGATGTGAAGGGGAAGTATTCGTATGTCGATGATGTAGGAGAAAAACACAATGTGGAGTTCATTGCAGGAAAGAACACTGGATTTCACGTGAAGACGCCTTTTCCTGACTCGAATCCAAAAGCGTATGGACCTTTGTATTTCAGAGGGCGCGGAAAGCCTATTCCAAGAGGAAGGACTTCGATACAGCAAGGACTCGATGGAAGTTACAAGTAAGAGTCCTTACTATTCAAAAACATTAGGTTAACCTTTACCATGCAGAGTCTAACTCGAGTATAAAAATTTTACTAATATCCCATTCAAGTTTTTTCAATTTAATTCTATTAAAGCTCAAAAAATATAAATTTTCCCGTAAAAAATTAGGAAAATATTCTAATTTGCCTCATCTGTAGTGTTGCAAAAACTACCACAAGGGCGTCATCCTCCAAGTAAGGACCCGATGATGAAGCTGTAATGAAGCTTTGATACTTTGAAATGACACCGTTGCTCATTTTCAAGTTCTCCCACCAAGAGTTTCTTTTCGTCACCAAATCATAATTGTATTCATTATTCTACAAGATTCGTGATAATGCATACTATTTTTTAAATCTCATTCGTTTTCAGATTCGTTTCAGCTGGGCCAGATCAAAGACGCACCGAAACCAGTGACTCCACGGGTCACGTGAGAGGTTCATACACCTATCTAGATGACAAAGGGGTTCAGCACTCCGTTCACTATATCGCAGGACCAGAAACAGGTTATCGAGTCCTCAAACAAGTCAAAGGCCCTCATCTTCCTACTGTATTCCCATTTGAACACCCAGGAATCATACCTTCAGATTTCTACGACTACGATAGAGACGTTTTCGATACTGCAGCCAGTGGCCACGTGAAACCTACTCGTCGACCAGGTGCGAAGGACGAGGAAAATGGTGTCGATGAAGACGAAGACGACTTCGGATTCGGGAGTAAGAAACCTGTCGGTGGTAAACCTAACAAGAACAAGCCTTCGTACAGTGATGATTTCGAATTTGATAGCAAGAAGCCGTTCGGCGGAAGGCCAACCAGTAAGCCCTCCTATGATGATGACGATGATGACCACCTGGGAGATATTTTCGGAGATGGAAGCACTGCTTCTAAGCCCGCAGGTGGTTACAAGCCTAGCATTACTAGTACTAGCGGTGAAGATGACGGTTCCTACAAACCCTCTGGGGAAAATGGTGCATACATACCCCCAGCTCCAAGCTATGGAAGCACTACCACTTCACGACCGAGTGGTAAGCCCTTTCCGCGACCTACTGTAGACAATTCTGAAGAATCATATGACAAACCTTCCTCAACTTCGCGACCTATCACTGGCTTTGGTGGAGGTTATGGTGACAACCAGAAACCATTTACTGGTCACAAACCTCCCGCGGCCAGCTCCGAAACTGGTTATAGTGATGGAAGGGAGCCCTCTACAGGATTTGGAGGAGGTTACCCAGCGAGTGGGGTCGATGGTAGTTATGGGCTTTTCGGGAGTGAAAGTAACCATCCTAGACCACCTCATCATGGACCTTCAATAAGTGTTACTGGAGAAAAGTGCCATAGATGTACAGGAACCATAGTAACGAATGTTGGTGATAGGGTATTTTCAGTGCCTCCAGGGGTCTCTATTAGGGCACATGTGCAGGCTATTGACTTGTTTCCTTATAATTCGAATGTTCCTTCACCAAGCGAACAGTACAAAGCCGATCTCGTTCTCAAAACTGAACAACTGAATGCTGAGGAAGATGGAATTGTAAGCAGAAATGAAACTTACACCACCACTGAAGAATCGACTACTCAAATATTAGCTACAACTATAGCTACAACGAACACAACGAGTACATAGTATTTTTTTATTTTAGACAGCAATAGGTAATTGTAAATTATTTAAATAAAATATTTATTAGATTCAGTGAGTTTCTTTTCGACCTTGAAAGTCAGGTATTATGATTGCATCATAATCAATTGATATATTTCAATTAATTGTTTTTTTCACATTAGTCATAATTTGTGTGAGTGGACGGGATAAAATCAAAATGAGAACATTTGTTGTGAGTACCAATAATTTTTCAATTAAACAGGGACTGAAAAAAATAATGTCACTAGCTGAAGTTCTTAAAATTGTGATCCAGTATTTTATAAACAGCATTTCCTACTCGAGATGAAATACGTTTTCTCATTTCTTGTTGAAAAATGTAATATATTTCCGTGTTTACTCTCATATAAGAGTTGTATAAAAATCAATTCCATTATTTCTTGAGATTTAAGTAAGATGTAGGTTAGTAGATTTCTATAACCTTTTATGGATGAATACTGATGAATCTAAGTGTATGATTTTCCAACAAACAAACAGAAACCTCAAAATCGAAATAGATATTTTTGCATTCGAGAATGGAAGTTATTTTGTTGAGCTTCAGCGAAGCAAAATAACCATTCGAGAACGCAAAAGTATTTCGCAATCGAGATGTAAAAAATATTCGTCTTTGATCCAAAACGAACGAACGAACAAGGTGATACTATTTGCATGACTTTCGTATGGTAGCAACGTAATAAAGAATAAACAGGACGCAAAAGTCTTTTGGGTTCTAGAACATAATAGTTATTTATATATCAAGGGCGTAAAGTAGGCGGTTATGAAAATGAAAATATCCTGATTTACGAAAATCGGAAATAAAAATGACGTTAATGCCCTTGGTGAAGCTAAATCCACCGGCTCTGCAACATTTTTAATTATTTCCTTTTGTCGCAATAAATCTTTGGACAAACATTGCGTTCTTATTGGTCAATATAGATAGTAACGTCGCCAAATATTCAAAGTTTATTACCAAATAATACAGTTGATAAAACAGTTATATGGTTCCACTCAATCAATCAATCTCAATCTCATTCTCTATTTCATATATGATTTTGAAAATGAAAACAAGAAAAATTTAGGAATTTGACCCTAATTTCGAAAATAACATCAGGTATTCTTATAATTTTATTCAATTTCCCTCGAACCAAAAGGGTTGTTCAAAAAATAGATTTTATTCATTATAGACGACAGGCGTTCTTAGTTCTGAGCAAATTTCAGGTTTATAACAATGATTTTCTCTTCTACCCAAACAAACCTACAAAAAATGTTTTTACCGATACAGGAATTATTGTTAGATAAAATCAATGATAAATGGAATTATGAAGCACTTAAAGTTGGTATAATAGATGTTTTGCAATACATGATTACTTATTAACATAATAGTTCATAATCATTAATTAATGCAGTCACTGCGAATCTTTGTATGTAATTGGTTTGAGTATCAACTGTACCATGCAAGAGATACTTAATCGAAAAAAAATAGAAGGTGGTTCTTTTTTCTCAGGAATTCACAAACGTTCAACTGAGGGACCCGTAAAAAAGCAAAAAAATATACTTGAGTGGTCTGCAATCAAAATAATTGTATGTTTCATGAGCTTTTTTTTAAAGGAATAACTTTTTATATCTTTTGGCGACTTCTGGTTTCCCTGAAAAATAAATATCCTTCAACGTTCAGGGATTTGGTGTTTTCAAACTTTTTTAATATTGTATACTTCTGGGAACATCTTCATCATGCAACGAGTCCCAGAGCTTTGACATTCGTTGATAGAAAGAGCTCTGGAACAAGTTTTTACTCTGAGGTTGTGGTTGGTTTGACTTATTTAAGGAGTTACTGAAACTAGTATTTCATCTGGTTATAGCTCTAAAATATCATTTTCTCACAGCTTCTGCTGAATTCCCTTTTTCACTCGAAAACCCTTATTATTCGATAGAAACTCTAGTTATCCAGTATAATACCAATACTTTGCTGGTTAATACCTTGCCGACTAGTACTTATATACAGTGGTGGATCTAAGGGAGGCACGTGTATAAAGACTACATAAAATGAAAATGGGTTATAAATGATCCAGCCTTTCACTGTAGTAGTATTGTTGGCAAGTATCGGACAGAAAATAATCCACCATCCCCATACGACTGCCAAATCACGTCTGCATAAAACCTGGCGAAGTTTTTCTGCAAAACACACTTTACAATGCTTCCTGTAATAACTACCAAATGTTGATCAAAACAGGTGACTATCTGCATACTAGTTTCACGGTTCTGCCAATCATTAGTGCAGACCCGGTCAGGACAGAGAGCTAATGCTCTTATCCGCCAATCTGCAATTGAATGCCATTTGCTTGGTAGTACTCACTTAGAAAGTGAGCAACAGAGACATCTATAGGAACCGAAGAAATTACTCTGACTTGAGCCCAGACTTCATATGAAGACAAAGAATTTTACATCATGTAAAGTAATTAAATATTCTACTCCTGGAATTGGACGTACTTGGGCAGAGGTGATTTGACAGTAGTATGGGGCTGTTGGATTGTTTTCTGTTCTGTGCTTGCTGACAAAACTTCTATACTTAGTATAGCAAATTTACAAAAGACTGAATCATTTATAAACTATTTTCATGTTATCAAATGATGGCATTTCGTCAAGTACTTCTAATTTCATATGTAACATATTGTTACACTGTAATATCAGAACATAATCTTTTTCACATGGATAGAATTCTTAGCAATAACAAACTGATAGATTTTTTATTTTACAGATCCTAACAACAGTTACCCTAGTGATCTTCCACGCTCAAAGTTTGGAGTTTCAACCAGAATATCTCTCCAGCAAACCTAATTTTCAATTGTTCATCCATCACAGACCGTTCCTCCATCAAATCAAACCATTGCTAGCTTCTATTCCTCCTAATCTCCGCCCACTAGAGATCCCTCCTGATTCATTGTTTTCCCAGAGAACCAACAGTGATGGTTATCAACGTGAAGGAACAGCTGGCCCTAATGGACGACTCCATGACATATTCTATCAAGCCTATAATGAACCTGGTTCTCTAACTGGTTTGCGTGCAAGACAGCCTCTATTTATACCTTCAAATTTATACAGCTCCATTAGACCATTGAGAGAATCAAAAAATGACGATGAGAAGATGAGCACTACTGACATTTCTGCGATGGAGATGCCTGCTGAAGTTGAACCATCAAGTGAAATAAAGAACGAAGACGATGCAAATAGCATGACGACAACTGATATTTCTGTGAATGGGCTTACTGAAGATACTAATGGTTATAAAGACAGTGAAGCAGAACCTGTACCTATATCCATAGAACCTGTTGTCATTTGATTATTTTAAATGATATACCACTGAGTTCAGTAAATTTCTACAGCTGGTGAAAATTACTGCATCAACTTTAATAGATTATTTTTATTAAACGACACACCATTAATATTTTTCAATATATGTATATTATCCCATGTTCCAGTAATTGTGACTGTGTGATACATTCCCGTAACTTCTTCCCACGTTCTTATTGAAAATTTCATTTCAAATCAAAGCAATAATGGAGTTTCCTAGGATGAAATATTCGTTAAACAAATAATTAAAGAAGAAAAAAATATCTTGCAAATGCAAAATGCGTGTTCTACGCCTTCATACCTTTTATTTCTTTATGTTAAAATTCAATATTTATATAAAGCGAAGGAAACAGTATTATAAGACGGTCGTTAGTTAGGAATATTAGTTGTGAAACTTTTGCATTAAATACTTTATTATATCTTGCTTTGTTTTCAATGAAACACTGAATATCCTAATGGACATTTTGCCGAATATGATGGAAACTGGTAACAAAATAAAACACTCGAGAATGGCACACATTTTTTATTTACCACTAAAATATCCCAAATGACTCTTTTAGAAAGAAACCCTCAACCTCACTTTAATCAAATATCTCTAAAGATATCTAACAAAATTGTATGGATATTGACTTCCGTAGAAATTATAATATGGATAATACTGAGGTTGATCGATGTATTGAATGCTAGTGGTTGGTATGAGACGATAGCCAGGTACAGTAATCTTCAATTCCTCCTGAGGTTGGTTTTCAATTGCTTTCAGTTCCAAACCCTTCAGTTCTCGATAGGCAGGTACACTTATCCTCAACTCTTCCTGGGGTAGATTGGCAATTGCTTTCCATTCCAAGTCCTTGAGCACCCGATAGCCAGGTACACTAAACGACAACTCTTCCAGAGGCTGATTATCCAAACCTTTGACTTCTCGGTGACTAAGCTTACTCATCTTCAACTCCTCTTGGGGTCCGATTCCTTCCAATTCCAATCCCTTGATCTCCCGATTCACGGGCATGCCAATTACCATCTCTTCCTGCGGCTGATTTTCGATTTCTTTCTGTTCCATACTAGCAATAAATCTTGCATCTTTTTCACGACTCAGTTCCTTTTCCTGAATCTGGTCCCGTTGTAACTGCCCACTGATTTCCGCAGGAATTTGTCCGATATTTGGCTGCAGGGTGGTTACGAGAATTTGCTGCGGTATTTCATCCGTTTCCAGAGGCAGCACTGTCTCTTGTTTTTCCGGCGCTATTTCCCGACCATCATGGATGCTGTATGAGTATTCGGTGTCGCCTTGTTTCACCTTGACAGTGGAAGAAGACTGTTCTACTGGGGCCACAGATGCAGACCGAGCAGCAATGAAAAGGGACGAAATTATCAGGAGTATCTGAAATCAAAGGATTGGTCAACACACGAAAAGTTCATAATCGAGGGTGAATACATATAAGAGAACTTTTTCAACGATAATTCAACTCATGTATAAAAAATCGCATATGCCGCAGTGCAATTGTCACGTTGACAGCAGCAAAAGTTAGCTGTAACTCTCACAGCGATAAATGCACTGGTGGTTTTTTCACTTATTCATTTGTTTATTAATTATCGCGGTGTTGGTTGCCAAAATGAATAGTTTGACAGCAATATGTTTCTAAATTTTTTATTCATTAAATTGTCCTGCCGAATTGGTTCTTTCCTTCAGCAATTTGACTCGAAAAACTGTCAACCTAAAAACGCTCCACATTCGGTGTAGCGTTTTCAATAGTTGACAGTTTTTCTCTTGGTTTTTCTCGTCTAATTGCTAGGAAACAGTTTCTCATTATCTAACTTGGCAAGGATATTTGAGAGAATACCATATCAACATCTATCTAAATGAATACAAAATTTTGTCAGACTAAAAATTCACTTTCCGAGGAGACGCGGTATCCTAGGAGCAAGCTAAAATCAAACGCGGATCCAGGGGGTAGGTCATGGGGGTCATGGATGCCATGACCTCCCTGTGCCTAAGTCAACTGGTGATTAAAGATTCAGTAATCATTTATTTGGGAATTCGACTTGGGCGATAAGTTTTCCTTCAAAAAAATATTAGTTTACTTTGCGCGTACGCTCATGTTAAGTGCCTTATCACTGGATATATAACGGGCTATAATTCGTTGTCCGACAGGTGCGCAGCAAGTTATTCCGTTGGTTTTACTGTCTAGGTATGCATTTGGTATGGAAATTTATTTCAATTTCTTCATCATAACTAACATGATGATTTATGCGAATAGTTTGGAAAATTTAATAAGAATAAAAATTACTTTACTCCTTGAACATTTTTTAAACTCAAACAAGTGAGCCTTTTCCAGGCGATCATTTAAAAAAATATATTAGTAGGCCATTTTTCATCGTTTTTTTTTTATAGCAAAACCTAATATTTCTTGCTTAGTGGATTTTGTTACACACCCGTACAGTTTTTTAGTTTTTAGTCATGTTCGAAGTCAAGCGTGTTCTTTATGTTTTTTAAACAATTATTTTTAAACGCAATGTTTTCTGATTGACTGCTTAGGCGCCTACAATCACAGTCCTGGTTGTGATTGCCCCGAAGGCAAACAGTTATATGCCGACGATTTGGATTCACCAAAAAAGGAGATGAGATTTATATTAACTCTCAAGAGATGCCATTCAGATTAGAAATATAATCGGCGGTACATGACAGAAGGTAATAACGCTGCAATAATTGTCTAGCACATAACGGTCTTGTCAGAACAAAAAATCCAAGTTCATACTTGGCCAACAAACTCTATAATTCGTCAAGGCAAAATCTAAAATTGTTTAAACAACGTTTATTGTTCTTTTTTTTACTATACGAATTACTATACGAAGTGCGATTCCAGGGCCAGAATTTGTGTTTGGTGTCTCGCAGAGATCCATTTTCGTATCAACACAATGTGCAATTTATATCAAAAATTTTTCGGGAAGGAATATGAACCATGTGAATATGGATTCAGTATTCTAGAAAAGGGATCCAACAAGTTCAAAAGTGCATCTGGGACTAGTTGAAACTCTAAGAATGCAGGATCTGCTAACTGAAATAAAAATCTCTCTACAGTTGACTATACTGTACTGACGAGAGACAACTAATCCGGAACAGAACCGAAGTATGACAGTGACAAAAAGTATTTCACTTTGTCTTGTGTTAATGAACAATATAATCAATTGTTCAACATTTTCAAATATCATACCTTCATAGTTAATTATTTCAACTTTCTCATGCAACTTGAATAGAAGAAGTTGACGAAAATCATAAAACAAATTCACTTCCATCTACTGGAGAATATTTGAAGTATTGTCTGCACTCATCAATCCTCTCGTACCTAATCACAACAGCTTTCTGCATGTTCTAATACTGCCACCTACTTAATAATTACGCAACTTGGTGTCTTGTTTTCCAAAGTAATCTGCATTTTTTAATTTTTTCGTATGGATTCGTATTTATATCTATGAAAAATGCGTTTATTCAGAATCTTCATTCCTTAGTTGACTGGTTACTTTTCTATACCTTTTTTTTCTAGTCTGTTCTACCTCTGCCTATACCTCTACCTCTGTTTTTTCATTTCCTTCGCCAAATAATTGAATTTATATCTGTAATCTACACTCGATTCAAAATGTGGTGTAAATTACACTAACTACACTACACCTTGATGCAAACGAGTAAACCTATTACGGACTATATGCGTTTTGCAGAAACGGTTCATTTTATGTATTTGAAGTTAGCTGAACAGTCAGAATTGGTTTCTAGAACATGCAGAACTTTTTATGAAGAATGACTTTTTTTCTGAAACTAAAATTAAAAAAGTTTTCCCTATTTCGCTATTTTAAGTGAGGTCCCATTCGGAATGAAGAACGTGGAATTTACTTATAGTTAGTATAATGCAAATGTAATTCTGATAATATTTACATTACACATATAAAAACTCTTCTGAGAGTGTCCAAACTATTGTTTTCAACTTATATCTCTTAAACTGTCAATAAATACAAAATGAAAATACAAAGTTTGAAGGATATTTTACAAATATTGAACTTACCACTTTCATTATCCCAATAGAAATAGTGGCCCAACTAACAAAAGACAATGAAATAACATTAATTCGAGAAAAGAGGAATCTTTTATATAGTCCTTAATAAAAATAAAAGCCAGAGAATACAAACAGGGTATCTGAAATTATATGTACGCTATAAAAATTGCCGCAGACGAACATTTTTCTGAAAGATAGCCAATAGGCCTTGTTCTTTATGGGACAAAAAACAAATCGAGTATGCACTGGGAACAGTTAAGATGCGTGCAATGCAAGGCATCTCACAATTCCACCAAAGTTGAACTCTGAGTATCTGTCTCGAGTATTTCGCTAGTGAGAATGATTATTAGTATGATAATTCTTTATAAATAGTCTCATGAGTATGTCCTGTCTGATACGAGTTGATTATTATTCTTATTGGCCGTGGTGGTCTAAGATGACTAACTAATTTTTGTTGGAGTATTTAGTTATTTTATCAGCTATAGGAAAACATGAAAAATTATTCTCAGTCCTCAGCGGTGACTCAAATCAGCGACTAGTGATTCCTGAAAATCGGTCGCAAATATTTATTAAAAAGTTAAAAATATTATCTTTAAATGTGTAACGAGTTACAGATTCAAAAGGCACGACGCGCAAAGATTTCAGTCCGAATACGAAGACGGAAAGCTTTTGAATCTGTATCTCACAAAATACCCTACATAACCCATCTAAGAAAATTATTTTTAACTTTTTATTATTTTATTTTATGGTTATTTTAATGCATATTTCCAGTCAATTTTGAAATACCTAGCTCTTCAATAAGGACATCTGAATATCAACTCGTCCGCCATTCTATAGCTGCCAACTTGAATTTAGCAAATTTAATAAAACATTCATGATCTTTGACCCATAATACCCCACATACTAATTTTGAAGAGAATCGAACCAAAATCACAAAATTAGTCCGCCATCTCGGAGACGTCATTTTGAATTAATCAATTTTTGACAACAAATTCATAATCTCCGATCCCGAAAACCTCCAAATACGAATTTTGAGTGGAATAGGACCATTACAATAATAATAATAATAATGAACAGCAATAATCAA
The DNA here is from genome assembly GCA_958298965.1 of Chrysolina haemoptera. NCBI lineage: Eukaryota > Metazoa > Arthropoda > Insecta > Coleoptera > Chrysomelidae > Chrysolina > Chrysolina haemoptera. The sequence goes on from OY282594.1 coordinate 8,911,208, forward strand.
TATGGGGATAAATCAGGCCTTCAACTAGTCTTAATTTCATTTCTGTAGACAGATGATCCACAAACGTTTCGACTGTAACTACGCCAGTCACCATCAGTGGCGTGGAAGAAGTAATATTCGCGACGTATCAACTCAAACTGTTTCGTTTATAGTAAGTACTGTTAATGGCATACGAATATTATCTATGAATATTATCTTGGATCTATAGAAATTGTGGTCTAAAACTAATGATTAATAACACAATAAAACTTGATTCATATAATATTCCTCACTAGTTTTTTTACATGCTTGTCATACCTCGCAATCTGAGTAAACAAATACTCCACAAAGAGGAAGAAAGAAATTTCATATCGTGGATGAACGATTAAAATTCTACCTTGGTGGAATTGAATGAATTTCAAACTGGTTGAATTTTTTTAAGAAACTAGTACAACCAGTCAACTGTTCGAGATTCACAAAAGCATGTGGTTGGAATAGCATTATTTTGCTTCATGTACGAATTACCATCGCTGTTTTCATAGGTAACTGAATAAGTCTTAATATGGAGGATATGCCCAATTTGTTGATACTTTTCAGGAAGATAATGATGATGATCAAGATTTGTAATGCAAATATTAACCAGGAAAAGATTATCAGTTATTATGGAAGGTATTTGAAAAAACAACTTTTAAATGTAGCAGTAACAATCAATATATTTTATAGCAATGCAAGAAGAAAGTTAGTATACAACAGGAATTACCACTTTTTAAAACTTACCTCTCTGGTCTTATGAAAAAAAATGTGAGCTAAGGACTCCGTCGAAAAAATGTCTATCAAGGAACTCTTCAGCCTTCTGATTTTATTCCAAACTTAAATGTTCCGTGTTTTCTATCAATTTGTCAATCATTTCAGATTCAAAGTGACGGGGTTGCAGATGCCCAATTTCTCATTTTTTTTTTCAAGTGAGCTTAATTATTTAACAGAGTTTTTCTGAATATAGATTCTTCCTCAATGTAAATCTTCATTGTCTGGATTTTTCTATCGCATCTGCCTAGGAAAATCTCCAAGTTGTCAATTTTCAATTTCTTTTGAAGAATTCGCTCTTTTTCGTGATACCCAGACACCCTGACCACCTGCAAACATGACATGTTTCGTGCGTTTCACCCCTCTCATCAGTGCTACGGTAGGTCAAACAACGTTCGAGTTATCCTGGCCCTCTAAACGGGACTAAACGACCACGTTGTTTTCTTCTTGGTCTCGCAGATTTTGTTATCGGTTCGTTGCTTGTAAACTTTGACCTTTCTCTCCTTGAACTTGGTTCTTGCTTTCACTCAGTAGCTCCTTTGTGGATAGCCAGTTTTTCTGCAGTTATACCGTTATAGCAGTGTCTCTGTCTTCCGTTTCAGTCGTTGGCTTGATGCCAATAACTTATTTCATAGTGCCTCGGTCGTAGAAGAATTTTTGCTGAATTTAACTTTCCGTAACATAATGTTTCTGGATATATTTTTCGCCGCCTCGAACTCCAATAATGCCATCGTATGTCTTCCAGTATGTCTAATATTTGGCCTAGTGGATACAGAACTAGTGAAGTGACCATTTTATCCTGGGACCCACCATTTGTGTTTGCTGCCACTCTTGACGACGATTCATAGCTCACCAATATTGTCCATCAAATATTGAAGACTTCAAAGTAGTTCACTTATGTAATACTTGATGATGTCAGTGAAAATGGATTTTTACTGATAACGCAAATTTTTTCAGAGGGTACCTCCTCGTGTGGAAGGTGCATCTCCTTGATCTTATCTACTTGTTCGTTGAATATCTTGTCCACCTCACATGCTATGCATACATCTATCTACCTTTAATAGTTCATGTTAAACTTCTTGGTCCCCTCCTCTGATTTGTTCAACCTCATCTTTTCTGAACTTTTTCTTTGACTTTCTGTAAAATTTCGGTAATTTTATTATGGAAGCACTGGTGACTCTGACTGATGCAGATATTCAACATATTGTTGTTGTAATTGCTGGATTGACTTCCTCTTGCTCTACTTCACCCGTTTTATTCCCATTTCGAGTTGTTGGAGAAGCTCTTCTCGTGTCTGTTTCCTTTTCAGTACATGTTCTTCTTTTTCTGTCAGCTTCTTGATTCTTTTTCATTTTTTTTATTGGCTTTTTGGTTCTCCAGAAACTGAAGTACATCTATTGGGTCGTATGCATAAAACTGGAGCAAATGCTTTTACTCGGATTTATTGAGAGAGACCTATTCGCTTTGTTAATTAATAATAGAAACAAACATAGTATAAGCATTTGCTAGCTTTTATGCATACCACCCATTGGCTTGAGTATTCATAGTCAACTGTCGGTAAATCTGCTTAATTTTTCTTTCTTCTATACCTTTTATTCCTCCGCTGACACCAAATTTTATGTGTCTGTATTCTTGTGGTGTGAAGAATGGCCAAAATTGATATGTTCTTGGTGCGCTCACAGTCAAACTGTGTCAATAATATGAAATAGGAAACAAAATGAAACAGAGTTGATACTAGAGCTATGGTTTAGAGACTAAGTGTTGGTTTATGCGTCATTTGGAATATCATTCTCAAGACTGGCACGCAGTATTAGGTCTACCGAAGAAAGGAATAATATTGGTACAAATATCCCACTAAAAATTGAACTTTTGTCACAACGAAACAAAAACAACACTAAAGCAGAGAAAGGGGAAAACTTGCTTTCCAATTAGAATCAACTGTATGAAGTTTATATATAATATATATTAAGATTATATTTGAGACAAAACGGAACTTTGAACTTATGTAAAAGTGCATTGCCCGGCATATTATTATGGGCCGTACTTTTTCTATTCTAAGCTGTTTTAAGAACAGTTTATCCATTTGCATATGCAGTGCTTAACTTCATTTTACCCGAAACTCATTTATCAGTTCCACAATATTATGTGAACATTATAAAGACCCGAATTCAAAATACAAAGCTCGTTTCGTGAAAAGTGTTATAAAATAGTATTGTGTCACTTTCAATATTACGATTAAAAACATGATATGAATATATAGGTACTCATACTACATATGTAGGAAATCGGCGATTACAAATTTATTCAAATTGCAGTACGTGTCCCGATAAAAATTTACACCTATAGGTATGTCGCATTCAAAAAAGTTTCAGTATTATAAAAGGTGTTTAAAATATTGTTGGCAAAAACATATTTAGTATTCATGTTGGGTATTATTTCTCTTCTCACTTCCGACGAAAGAAGCAACGTCAATTTTTTTCAATGATGTAAGATATCAATAATGAATAGTATGAGTAATGTGTCGATTATTCTAATCAAAATATGTGGTACCAAATACCAAAGACATTCTTACAGTCTTGTGAGTATTTGCCAAAGAATATGTGAATATCTAGAAGAGCTCTGATTTTTTTTTTATCATGTTGCTGTGAGTCAAGGCTGAAAAACCAGTACCCTTACTACCTGACACTGGTGAGCAGGTTTCGAAACTACTGCATGTAGGCCTCTTCGTTGGGCATACCAGTTGACGTAATTCAGCAGCTTCCTTAGCTGAATCTTTTTGACATTCGGTTCAGTATCCTCTTTCCAAACGCTGCCTTTCTCTGATGCCTGGTGTGTCTTGCGATGTTTTCATGAACTATTTTTTTGTAACAGTTCTTTTATTGCAGCTAATCTGATTCCCAGGAAAGGTTCTGGCACAATTGGTGGTTTCCCACATCGCTCCTTGGCCAGCCTGTCTGCTTTCTCATTTCCGTGGATACCTGAGACTCATATGAGCCTGACTTTTCTTCGTTCTTCCTTTTTCCAGAGTTTCCAAGGTATTTTTACACTTGGATCACAGTGCCAATATTGTGTCTTCGACATTTATTTTCGATATTTTGTGGAATGCAGGTCAGTATGGCATATACTTCAGCCTGGAACAGATTAACATTCATTTCCCTAGTCCTGTCTTGTATAGCTCTGCTCCGGACATTCCTTCTGACTTCGAAACGTCTGTGTACCAGACTATGCTGTCGGCAGGGGGCACGTTTGATGCTATGTTATTCCGTTCTTCCCTCGTAGAGATGATAATGTTCGGGCCTTTTGTGAAGTTCAGAAAATGGATGTTCTCCCTCTCCATCAGTTGGATGGAAGATCCCTCCTGTGCCTTGTTCCAGATGAGGAAGTATCTATGGTTCGTTTCTCCTCCGACCCATTGGCGTGCGCCTTCGAGACTTCAGGCAGTGCTTTATGTTCAAGGTACAGGTGCAGAGGTGACAGTCCCAGTAGAAGGTCCAGTTCGTGTCGTTCTCATTGCGGCTGTCATTCTCAAGTAGACTGCCTTTCAACTTTGTCCATTTCATTTCTGGCATTGCTCTTCAGTATACCTGGCCACCATACAATGGCTCAGTACGTTATGGTAGGACGAATGATTGACGTATGTATCCAATGAATAATATCAGACCCCACGTTCTCCCGAAAGCTCTCAGGAGCATGTGGCCTTCTTGGTGCAATGGGCGATTTGCTCGTTCCAGGTGAGTTCCAGGTGAGTTCCAGGTGAGTTCCAGGTGAGACTCCAAGATATTTTTTTGACCTTTTGTATTGAAGACACCTTCCTGAGAGGTAGATTTCTAGAAGTGTCCCTAATTTGCGTTATGTGGTGAACGATACCAAATCAGCCTTTTCTGGACTAGAGGACCCTTGAAAAATCACTATCTTACGGATACTATAGATGACTGTTATTAGGCATATTATCAGAAATACAACTACTTTCAGGGCTACAGCATACCGCCAAATAATGAACAATAATTGAGATAGAAGCAGACATTTTCAAGATAGAACTTTATTCCAACTGAAACTGGTTAACCACACATATACGGAGTGAATACTCGTCAGTTTTGAATACAAGTGAAGTTTTGTTTCATAAACGGTCCGGACACTCAATATTTCACAAAAATATTTCATCCTTTGAAGTTTAAAACGAACTGAGGATTTCGTCTCTCCTATCAAGAAGGCTTTGTCAAATATTGTTTGGTTTGATGATTTATTGATAGCTTATAGATACCTTTCCATAGAAAAATGAAAAAGTTCTACAGCTCACGTGTGTTAACAACAAGGTGAAAACTGATTTAGCACTACCAATACGAACAAAAAATTTAATGAAGGTACAAAAAATTATGAACAAATTTCTTGTTTATGCGGTTAGTGTTATAAAGGTTTTGACAAAAAGCAATCACCATTGAGTTAATGAAATATCCCCCGCAGCTCTGGAGGAAGCGGTATGAAGGATAGTCTCAACTGTGTGGGTATGTACGAATGAACATACGGTTTTTCGTAACGAATCGTTAAGGTCAATTGAATCCTTGTGGGATACCAACATATCTAAGTATACCACAAAAGAATATTCATCGACCACAACATAAGCCTCAGAGGAAGATAGCAAAGCATACACTGAGGAGGCGCTATAAGGTTGGCACGGTGTGAGAGGTAAGCATGCCGGCCACCAGTTGATCTGTGATGACCGGCGAAATCATATCTACTATCTGTCGAAGAGAATTCTCGAACGTTCCCAATATTTCATTAACTTGATGATGGCTTTTTCCATGACCTTCGGGTTAACAGATATCAATGCAATTGGTCTCTAGTTGCTAGAGATTTCTTTTTCTGCACAATCTTTCAACTGAATGAAACTACTCAAAATTATAATTGAGTTTAAATAACTTGCAAATAGCTGGTGTTAGTTGTATGCGCTTTTTGTTGAACAATGAATTCCAGTCTATTATTTCACACACATACTGAACTCCCAAATGTGACCCTGGCTTGGAAAGGTGTTTATAACAATGTCATTGAATGATATAACTGTAGTTGATTTCAAATTATTGTGTATAGACTGCAAAGGAGCCGAATAAATCGATTGTTCGCTAAATTAGTAAACTCTCGATCATTCTTCCTATTTCTAAATGTAAATTGAGTTTATGGGTCTCTCGATTTTGTTACCATCTTGATCCAATCATCTTTTTGTTCTTAGTTTATGGATATTTTATTGAAATGTCTACCCATTTACGACTCTGCAAGAAATTAAAATGTTGAGTTATTGTTTTAAGAAACATAAGAATTAGCGAATAATTTATTTTTCTAACGGAATTGGTCGTTTAAATAAAATTTTGATATAGTAGCCGATTTATCTCTTCAGTCTTCATGTCGTTTCTAAGACAAAAAACAAAAATACAGTTAGAACTGTTTATCAAGACAATAAAACTGAAATGTTTTTTTTTTGACTATTTGGAATTATTTCACGATGCTCACGGTAAATGACTGACAATTTCTATAAACCCATGAGAAACTAATTGGTCGAAAATCATAATGAGGAAAATACAGCGTCTGCCGTCTGAGACGAGATTTGTGATAATGGTCCGATTCGATTCAAAATCGGAAGGTACGGGTTTTCGGGGACAGAGATTCTCTCAGAGATTATAAATTTTTTGTGAAATTCATAAATTCAAGCTGGCGAAAGAGATGTGTGATTATGGTCAGATTCAGGAACAACAAGGTGACCCTCCTCTGGGTGCCGGGGCACGTCGGAGTGGAGGGCAATGAACAAGCAGACACCCTGGCACGGAAAGGCGCAGCAACGCCACTGATCGGGCCAGAACCATTCTGCGGACTTGGAAAATCTTACTTCCGAGAATAACTCAATAAAGCTGAAGAAGCAAAGAGAGCAACATACTGGCTAAGACTTTCAGGGCTGAGGCAGGCCAAAGATCTTCTCGGCAATTTCAACCGAGCAAGATCGAAGACACTGATTAACCTCAGCAAACCTAGTCTGAAGACAATGACGGGATTTCTAACGGGGCATTGCAGACTCAAAGAACACCTGAGGAAGCTAGGCTTGGAGAGGACAGCACCTGCAGATTATGTCCTCATGCAAATATACCATGCGAGTATTTGAGTACCTAAAATGTGTTTTGTCCCACTTCACATAACCCTTTTACGATATTTACGGAGGATCCGAAATTCATGGATATTTTAGTTGATATGAAATAATTATACCGGAGCAGAAATCAGTACCCTCTTTAGACCATATGCAACGATTTAAGGCTACTGAGACAAGTCTCACTTATACATGCCAAAGAAAAAACTAGGTTTTACTCCTTCCTCAGTTTTCAACTCACCCATAATCCCCGCAATTTCTTCAGTAAATGTTGAAAATAATCGCTCATACACATCCTACATCTTCGTAAAGTGCGACAAAACACATTTTAGGTATTATATTTGCATGAGCAGGTAGGAGTCTTCAGAAACGATATGAACTTTTCCTTTTCCTTCTCCGATCATTTTTAGCAGAGTTATGACCAATCAAATATTCGGCTCCACCAAAACTTTTAGGGGCGGGTAAGGGTAAACCTGAAGTTTGATGTCGGCGTTCAATCACATTTGAAATTGTTTTTTTTGCAACATGTTGAGTTGCTTGCTATATATTTTTAAACAAAAAAATATATATGTTCCACCCCTGGAATTTTTGGTAAACAATTTTTTTTCGTGTTTCTCATGGTTCCAACTACTAGCATACCAAGTTTGGTGGTGCTACAATCAATTCTTGTCTCAAATCCCAATCGTACTGGATTAGTATACTTACCTTCGTCGTTCCATTTTGATATCTATGCCGACACTACATTAATCTGTTCTATACACTCTGTATCATCGACCGTAGGAATTCATAAGAAGTGATCGGTTTCAATCGATAGCAAAAGTACAGTAAATCAGCTATTTTCCACGCCTCCCGTTTCAGCTCCAACTTAGGGTGGTGCATCTCAGCACACCGGTTGCTGTTTACCTTGCCAGTAGCAAACCTTGACATTGAGTGTCAACGACCTGCAACCACCTACATGTCGGAATAATTCATCAACGTATGGAGATGATGCCCACGTTCATAATCATTGAGTGTAGATGATGTTCATTACATAATGTTGTTCTTATAAGGCGTTTTCGTTAAAGTGATAAAAAATGCGAAGTGTAGGTACACAAATCAAAGCATACAGAGAAACAAATTCTCATTGGTATAACTCATTAGCGACAAAAATGGGTTATAAAATACCTTCCAATCACTTAACTAAAAAGACATTTAGCGTACAGATATGTACTGCGCTAAATAATTGATTAATCACGGATTCACAATAGGTGTTTGAAGACAATTTTTATAAACGTTACCATGGCGAATTCATTCTTTAATCACGTCACTATGGTTACTGATGGATTTCAGCCACATTTCATTGGTTAAAAACCCGCCTGACAGAGTGGATGCGTTTTGATTGTTTCATTCCAATAGCGATGTAGAAATAGATTGAAATATGAATTACAAAACGACACGAATTACATGAACGATATAATCCAGTCATTCTTGTAATTAAAACAAAAAAAGTTGCAAATAAGAAAACGAAAATAGTGATACTGGTATTAGAATCAGACAAATAAAACTATTAGGTCTTGATTTGTCAATTGAAACACTCATCAAGTTGACAACATCCTATGGTAAAGTCTCTTAGTGGAACGAAACTAAAAGAAATTATAAAATAACAAAAATTATAAAGTATAAACAGTTAGAACTGTTAATAAGTACTATTTGTATTGTATTTTTTGGAGTGCACAATGACCACCCGAGGTGGTGCTGTAGGTTTTCCGGGTTTTCCTTCAGCTGAAAAGGGAATACGCCACCAAAAATCAGTAAGTCGTCCCGGAGCGCCACGGTAAATAATAATAATAGCCTTCCTATACCCGCACAGGCTATGCCTTTGGGTACACTCTACGAGTGTTTATGAGGGAGTATTATTATTATAATTAATCATTTGTGCGATGTTCCTCTGAGCAAAGGACACTGTTGCAAGTGCGCCCTGTAACAATAACTAGCAAAATTTTGAATCATTTTCACAGGAGGGCCTCGGTGGGTATCGGCTATAGGTACTTCACGATCTCCCTAAAGAACTCTGGGCTGTGCTATTATTATTATCACTAAGCACAATTGATTTGGAAAGGAGGCATGGCCAGTAATTCCCCAGTAGAACAAACAAAAAAAAAAGGTAAGTTCATATAATATTATTGTGGAATCGGTTAGAATAATATATTTGATTGGGAAGAAAAAAAACGGTATCCCATATTGGTTATAATTATGTCGAAATGGTAGAAAATAATTAACAATTGACAAAGATGGATGGCAGATTTCCAAAGAACACCCGTACAAGTTATTATTAGGAAACGTAAATAAGAACTGTTTTTAATCTCACTGACTCAGAATATGGTGAATGAAGACCACCATTGAGCCACTTTATTCCTACTTCATACAATTAGTTGGTATACTATTTTGAATTGCAATTTATAATAGTAGAGGCATGGTCACCTATCAATATAAAAATTTGAAGATGATTGATAGGTTTGAAATGAGCTATTAAAATGACTAGATTAACTTTCCGTTACGTTAATTATGTTATGATACGTTACACGTTGAAATAAATGAATTGAAAGTATATGTTTCAATATAAAAAAAAAAACATGATAAGTAGCACCTTTTTCAAGCAAACTACGAGGGCATATACTTGGTGTAAAGTTTTAAGAATAGACGTTCAGAGGAATACGAAAATCAATCATTATACACGAAGGCCTGAAATAGATATTTACGATATAAGTATCGTAAATATTCATATTACGATATGAGATGGAACATTTGTCAAACGAGACCATTAGGAGTTTGATAATCCATCGATTATCGTAATATGAATTTACGATACAAATATTGTACAATATTTTACCTACCATCAGTAATTCTAAATATCCACTCAAAGATAGTTAACAATCTTTAAAATAGTGATTGCTGGACACCTTGTTCCTTTCTTGACAAGCTCATTGTGAACGAATTGCAGATACCTTATCTTTACATACATATTTTAACATTCATACATCTATAGTCGATAAAATAAACTCGCGAGACTTATCAGAAGAATTGACAATATGCTACAGGCTGTGATCGTTTTTTTGCTGTCAGGTTGGTAACACATTTTGTTTTTAATTGTTGGAGAACCTGATTTATGTCAATTATAATTATGTCATCTGTCACTCAATGAATTGTTTTGAAATTGGGGAAAATTGAAATAAATACAAGAAAAAATTATCAAATCGGATAAACCTCGTTTTTTGGATAATCATCGATACACACCTGCATTGCCCTGAGTTCACACATTTTACTACTTACAGAACACATGATCTATTGGGTCCCAATTTCATATATATCCCTGAGAAAGGTACCTTATTAATGAAAAATACAAAATGTTACTTTAAAAAGAATGGATTATTTATTAATAATGAAAAAAAACGGATTGTATGTTACTAAGAATCAACAACAACAAAATAAGCCCCAAACCATCATTATTGACGATCAAGACATTACGTGCAATACCTCTGAGAAATTTTTGGTTCCTATAAATGACATGGACAACTTAGGTAGAAAATCTATGTAGCAAACTGTTTTCAATAATAAACTCCATAAGTGCACTGAAACATAATGTTGACCGGAATACTCTACAGTCTACTACACTTCTATTTCTATTCAAGAATGAAATTTGGGATAGGGACATGGGGAGGAAGTTATAATAGCTATTAGTGCGTTATCGGGCAACATTCATCCCTCGGGCCAATGTTACCCTCCGGGCGTTAGGATCTAGTAACGCTCGTGGTGCATACAAGATTTTTTGTTTACTTCATAAATTTTTTATTTTTCACGAAAAAATTATCTTAAACGACGTTGTTTACTTCATAAATTTCTTCTCGTAGTATTTACTGCGTTCTGGTCGTCAACTGAGCACAAGTGAGCTTCTATGCAATTGCCATGGAAACATTGAAGAGGTTGCTAAGGGTTATTTATTTAATAAAATGACGCTGCTCTTTTTGTATGAATTGAGAAGCTTGTTAGTGGAGGAAAGTAAACATTTTACATTTAAAAATTGTAATTTCTATTTGAGAGAAAATAATTAGTCCCTTTTTTATGTACAGTTATAAATAAAACTTTTCTGAGTAATTAATTTATTGAACTACAGAAAAAAACATATGATTCATAATGCCCTTCATATCGCCCCGGACGTTATGGGTCTGTTAATATTAACCGTTGCCAAGGTATTATAAAGCAGTAATGGACAAGTGAAAAATGAATTAAATAAAATTTTCATGTCAAAAAAGTTATGAGAATAATTTTTGACTTGAAGATAGACGACTCGTGAAGAGGACTATTTAAAAATAACAATAAGCTAACAGTACCAGCAGTGTATATTTACGAGGACATGAAGTTTCTCATTACACATGAGTGGTACTTCAACACTTTCAAAATGTACAGTACCACTCCTTTAAATTTTACAATCGTCTTCCACAAGATTTTATAGATATGCAAAGTTCGAAAGGATTGTTAGGATCGGTTTCTGAGAAAACGAGCGTATTTCATGAGGTATCACTTGAAATCATTCTTGTGGAGAATTGAATTATCTCTCAACCTATCGAAATCGTTTTTTGATAAATCTTATATTTTCTGAAGTAACAAAAAAAATTATATTTTTTAAAATGAAAAATTTTTTAGGTTCCACCCCTGATTTTTTGGTACACAATTTTTTTTCCAATAATACATGATGTCGAGATGTCAAGTGCCGAGTTTCAGAGTGCTATAATTCATTCTTCACTTTTTGCTCGAGTTTGTCTGTCGTTATTGGATTAGAACTAGATCTCGGAATTCCGACGTATACAGTGACCGCCAAAAAGTATGTACCATATGGGAAAAAGTTTATTATTAGAGTATTGAAAAAAAGATTCTTGGGAAAAGTTTGTGCATGTCCGATAACCTAAAAATCGATTTTGACACATGTCACGTGATCGCTGGTATGGCGGCAAATTGAAAAAAGTTACCATGAATAGTCAAAAAGTCGGATAAAATGGCAAGATATCGAAAAAAGTTATTTGAAAAAGTTGCTTAGAATTCAATTTTATACACATATACAAAGTTTGAGAAAATTACGTGGGAATATTGAAAACAGCAATTTTTTTTAAATAGTTTTCTAGCTGTAGAAAAATATCAAATTATTTTCTTATGAATTGCTTGACCATACTGAAATATTTGTATTCCGATGATAATAAAAAAAACTTTCTCATTTTCTCCACACCAGAGAGTACTAAATTGAAAAAATTGAATTTTGTCAGAACCCTTGCTGTTACATTGGTTCGTATCTAATAGATATATCACAATTCCACTATTATTGCGATGATAGGGAGATCCAAAAATATCGTGTTTTTCAGATTATAATCAATTTTTGATGATAATCGTGCACGAACGTTTCACTTCGCATATAATCTTAAAAATAGTGCGTCAAATTAAAGAGGCTTGAGTTTTCAACATTGCATGCGAAGTGAAACGCTCTGGCACGATTATCATCGAAACTTGATTATAATCTGGAAAACATCATGTTTCTGGAGTGTCATGTCATCACAATGGTCGTGGAATTCTGATATAACTGTTAGATACGAACGAATGTAATAGCCAGGGTTTTAACAAAATCCAATTTTTTTAATTTAGTGCTTACTGGTGTAGAGAAAATGAGAAAGTTTTGTCATTATCATTGAAATACAAATTTTTCAGTATGGTCAAGCTATTCATAAGATAATAATTTGATATTTTTATACAGCTAGGAAAATATTTTAAAAAAAAATCTATTTTCAATTTTCTCCCATTATCTTTTCAAACTTCGTACATGTGTATAAAATTTATTTCTAAGCAACTTTTTCAAATCACTTTTTTCGATATCTTGCCATTTTATCCGACTTTTTGACTATTCATGGTAATTTTTTTCAATTTGCCGCTATACCAGCGATCACGTGACGTGTCAAAATCGATTTTTAGGTTATCGGACATGCACAAACTTTTCCCAAGAATCTTTTTTCTAATACTCTAATAATAAACTTTTTTTCCATATGGTACATACTTTTTGACCGTCACTGTATGTCGGAATCATGAACTGTAAAATGACGAAACCCACTCAATGAACGACAAATCTGGGTTAACATAAAAAAATATAATAAATAAACAATAACCGAAAAATAAACGCATGTCGGCATCCTAAGTGCGGATGCTCGCTGTAGCCGAGGTGGCAATTTTCTGGCGATGTTGTGAAGAAGACACTGGCGATAATCTAACGTGTGCTAACGTTACATGCCCCTTCTTGTAAACTGTAGAAATAACTTTCGAGTCAATATGTTTTTCTTCGGGACCGTTGGCCATTGAAGACGGCACAAAATTGTCTTCCGGCAGTAGTTTTTAAAGGATGCTAGCATATCCCCGTTGGACAGTCCATCACATGCCCAAAAGCGCAAGAACATTGCGGTCATAGAGTTGAAGTGATCGTTGAATGAGTGGTTTTTATTATCGGTGAATTATGAGGTGGTTAATTTTGTTGGTAAGAATTTATTCGTTTTCAAAAACTGGGTAGATGGGTTATTTGTTGGTTCAGTTGAATTTTGTTAAACATTCAAGACAATTTCAAAGCCAGGGAATACTTTTTAATATACAAATAAGAACGGTGATGAAACAACCAATCATTTAATTATTCAAATTAACATTTTTCAGCTGTCTTCACCAACCTTTTTTTCTAATTTGTATTCGCATCGTGCGATCGTACAAACTCAATAGGATTGGATATACTTAATTCTCGTTCAAACATTTGATTAAGTATCTGATCTATTGAATGACGTAAAAATATTATTTTATATTAAAATTACAAAGTACGTAGAATTTCCCAGAGATATTTCCAGATTATTATAATTGTAATATAGGTATCTTATGAAACTCTATTCAATAATAATGATAAAGCTCCATTCCACTAAGAATACTCTGAATACTATTGATATTGGTTAAAAAATAAAAAATAACGAATTGGAGGAAAAAAATTAAATTTGAAAGAAAAGTAACAAGAAGATGATGACAATAACAGTGTTGAAGTTATTTCTCGTCCTTTTTTTGTTCATTCTAATTGATGAGTTTACTATATTTGCCACGGAACCAACTGTTTCAGCAGATTTTTGAAAGATGTCAGGGTGATAATTTTGCAAATTTTGTACGCTACTCATACCAAAACACTCACACACTTTTTTTCTCGTTCTTTTTTATTATTATTCCTTCTAATAGATGAGTTTACTCGTTACTCATAGCAAAAACGCTGTGTGTATTTTTGTGATATATCTTTTTTTTTTTTTTTCGTCCATTTTTCTTCGTTCTAAAATATGAGTTTACTCTATCTACTACGGAAAAAGACGACTTTTTCAGCAGATTCTTACGATTAAAGTTGCCAAGGTAATAATTTTTCAAATTTTGTGCGTTATATACTCATAATATATATTTTTATTTTATCGTCCTTTTTTTTCATTCTAATAGATTAGTTTATTCTATCTGCAACCGAAAAAGGCAACTTCTTCAGCAGATTTTTGGGATGAAAGTTGTCAGGGTAATAATTTTGTGAATTCTGTGCGGTAATCATAGGAAAATACTCTGTATTTTTTCGTGATATATCCTTTTTTCTCGTTCTTTTTTCTTCTCGTCTTTTTTTCTTCATTCTAATAGATGAGTATACTCTATCTGCTACGGAAATACATCTTTTTCGACAGATTTTTGCGATGAAAGATATCAGGGTAAAAATTTTGCAAATTTTGTGCGTTACTCATAGCAAAAACTCTGTATTTTCATGAGATATATCTTTTTCATGTAGTATTCAGAACCTGTTTTGCTCTATGGATGGTTCTGAGCGAACGACTGATGGTGTTACTGTGTTATTTTACAAGTATATTTGTCCTTGCTTTGCCTTCTATTTTGTAATACCCACATACAACATCTTTTCAGGCATTCATAGTATAAGTTTCTGTAGCTTCAGTTTCAGTTTGGAAAATGATAGGAATCAATCACAGGGATTTGTATTAGCTATAATTGGATGCTAAGACTGCCTTTTCCACTTGCCTTTCTTCCATTCCATTCCCTTTGGGATAATCCTCAAAAATATGACCGATGTTGCATTCCAATGTGTACGCATGTATCATCTCAGAATAACAAGTATGAAGTTGAAACAGTGGTTTCTTTTTCAATTTTTCCGTTGGCACTCTCTGTAGTAATTGAGATTTACCTACGTATTGATCAGTAAATTTTGAATACCTTTTTATATCTGAAACTTTCAAATCGAAACGTAAGTGCTGGCAAATCAGTGATTGAATCAAGCATTTACTGAACATATGTTTCAAAATAACGTATATCTTCAATAATACCTATACTCATCAAGGTAAAACAACAAGAAAACTACCTGCATGGAGTTTTCTGAGGTAACCAGTATTACTTTTTTAAAACATTTCAAGACGTTTAGCTTGCTGATAGAACGAACAACTGCACATTATTTTTAAACTTTATGACCTGGCCAGTTAAAACAGAGCCCTACCTACCTGTTTCTTGTGTGAATTTCATTGGGTTATTAGATTTACGGAATGAGTATGTAAGTTTATGGCATCTTAAAACAACTGAGGGACAAAAACAAAACCGTGTAACGTGGAATTTCCATTTTTACACTTGATGAACCAGGGATTGGTGATAAATACCTAGTTCCGAATAAAATAATAATGGTCATATTTTAAGGAACTTTTCCTCAGAAATCTGTGAAATTACTAAGAAACACAAAACACAATTTTCATCCGGAAATCCAAACAAATCCAAATTGAAAACAATTCCCAGTGTCGTTTTTATTATAGGCAGGAGGCAACACGTGAGAAACTCGTCGTCGTTTTTCTTTTTGGAAAAGGGTTGATTTCATAAACAGGGCAACTTAAATTATTATAACTGTTGTTTAATAATCTCGACCAATTGGACCAGTAAAGAAAATTGCTCAGTTGTCGACAATTTCCCTGCCAACGTTTCAGCGAAATTTTCGCCTTATTCTACGGGGCCCAAGTATAAATTTTGAGATTTTTTTTTTGAAATATTAAGATATGATTTTTGATAAGAAACCATAAATTAAATAATTAATGAGATCATATTAACTCCCTCAGTTGATTCGAAACATAATTCTGGCTATATGATATTTGTTACCTGATTCAGTTTTTTTCAAGTTCTTTTTTATTCTGTTAGCTTCTTTTCATTCTTGACCCTGTATAATGAGATGGTTTTTTTTTTGACTCTGACAGAAAAATAACAAGCAGAATTTGTCAAAATAAAAGTCAAGTTGTTCTACAATTCTTTTCGACTGAATCAGTTTTTAAAGTATTCTGGAGGACATCCATACGACATTGCCGACAGCAACATTGGTCCTTCGAGCCCGATCAAAAGAATTGTAGAACAACTTGACTTTTATTTTGAAAAATTCTGCTTGTTATTTTTCTGTCAGAGTCAAAAAAAACCATCTCAGTATACAGGGTCAAGAATGAAAAGAAGCTAACAAAATAAAAAAGAACTTTGAAAAAACTGAATCAGGTAACAATATTCAAAGAAAGAGCATTACAAAGTATTTTTTATTGTAGAAAACTTCGCCAAGAATCTAACAAATATAAATAAACGGTCAGAGGGGGCAGTAGTTGTTTTCTATTGGAGACTTACCGACGAATATGCCTATGGTGAAGATTAAAGTGACAGTTTGGATTGTTCAATACAATTTTCGTTATAAGAATAATTATATTTTGCCAAGTAGTAATTTTGATTTTTATCGCTCATTTTATTACCAGGTATGAATAAATTCCTTATTAATAATACTCATAAATGGTACCACGGTACCAATATAGTTCCATTTGAGTTTTACCCCAAAATCGATTAAGATGAACTTTATTTGCTCATAAAAAATGCAATTTAGTATTTTTGACGAGATTTCGATTTTTCTATAGCATTAGACGGGTCAAGTGGAATAAATCGGAACCGTCATGGCACACTTAAATGGAAAACTAAAAATTAAAGTATAAAAAAGTTGGTATCACTTCCGGCGAAGTGAAAAAAAATTATTTGTGGGTCAAAAAGTACCGCTTATTATGTATATGGGATATCCCAAATTTCAATCAATTACCTTCAAAACTAACGGTGATACGGGGGACGGGGGGGTGTATCATGATCCTGCTACACCCCGTATAATAAAAATCGTAGAGCGCAAACTGATCGATTTCAGGCGCAAATTGGTGGAGCGCAAACCGACCGTATCCACTAAAATGAAGCAACACATAACAACATAATAATCATGTCCGTTATCTTTTGGATGTACTTACTAATAATTGTGAGTAGGTTCCGATAAAACCTTACTCTATAACTAACATTTAGGCAAAACAAGTTCACTAGCATCAAAATAAAACTACTTATACCGTTGACAACTCGTATGTGATAATTATGTTCATAGTGTCCTCATTGTTTGTTTGGAAGAAGGCAAATTACTTCCCAAAAAGGACTGTTAATATTTCATAATTGGATACCAAGTTCAAGGCACATGCTACGATTTAAATTTTGTGTTAGTATTACGATCTGAGATACACAATGAGGACACCTGTGTATAACAGGATTTGGGGACTGCATTGAACTGAAAATGTGGGTGTTTTGGGGTCAGCTTGGGCATTGCAGAATTCAGAAACAATTTGGTTGAATCTTTTGAAAACAATATCGTTCAATTTTTTACTTATAATAACACGACAGCCTGTTTTTGTCGAAGTAAACTTGACATTTCTTAGAGAATTTTGTTGCTTGGCAATTTAACGGAAAACACTTCCTCTAAAAAAGCTTTAGTGGAATCTAGTAACAATTTAGAGAATGCATATTCAATTTACATATTAGGTTGAAACTTGACCATTTTAAAAGTTAGTTTCCGTTTTTCGCTGTCATTGTGACAAAAAAAAACACGGCTTATGAGATTCAGTATACCTATGCATTGAATTGTCAGAAAAAATATAATAAGTGGTATGATTATTCCCGATAATTTTTTGGAATATTAATGAATTGCAATCTCAAAGCTGAAAATACAACGAGTCCGCAGGACGAGTAATGGTAATCCTTAGATCTCTTTCCAATAATAATCGCATTAAGAAATTTCCTTCACCGAGAAGTCAAAGAGAGATTTCTCCTAATTTAGTATCAGGTGATTTTTTATGTTGCTAAATACATAATATGTTTGTTTGGATCTCCCAGATTACAATTTCTAGTTAGGGGACTAGAAATATTATTATCTCATCTGGTAGGTAGTCATGCGTTAGAACGACAAGGGAAAATCGATAGAAAAATCCAGAATTTCAAGCAGTAGTGAATGTGCTCTGTAAACTCTTTAACAATTAATAGGGTAACTACAAAAAAATCTCTAACAACGAAGAGATTATCTTATCGTGAAGTGAATCAGCAGGTATCCTATGACTAACTTGTAGAGCCTACAGCTTCTTGCCTAAGTCGGTTCAACCCTCAAAAATCAAACAATTATACCACCAACATTTTTTTAACTTAGTTGTATATCCTAGGGTGTTTTTGAGAAATTTTAGGACGAAAAAAGTTCATATAAACATATGTTACAAACGGCTTGTTTTTCTAGATACATTTTTTTTCAAGATTTTTATAGTTTACTTCCCCCATTTTCACTGTCGGGTTTTGTGTAACTCTCCAGAAATTTTTTTTTCGTTGACACTGACAGATTCTGGAAGAAAAAAGAATATAAGTACTTTCATTTTTTATTTTTCAGATTGAGATATATGTTTAGATCTTTTCGTCCAAAAATCGGTCGAAGTTTGTCCACGTAATTAATCAACACCCTGTATATTTTTCGAGATCCCAATGGTGGTTTAAATTTGAATCATCCGGTATATTGGACATGTCGACAAGGTTGGCTTGACTGGTTAGACGAGAAACAGCATGATAGTAATATCTGCATCATAATCTTCTTCTATCGTTATTCAGATCTACTTGCGTGTATGTAAATTCCACAAATAAAGTGACAGGTAACGGTATTCATGAATTAACATAGGACACAGGAGTGTAGGTCGCGGGTCACAAAATAAATGTTTTGTGGGCATTAGATTTGATGTGGATGTTTACGACTATTTCAGCGATATTTTGCATGAAATGCAGATGTAACTGTGAACCGCTACCAGTTTCGTTTTAATTTTATTTATTGTTCAAGTCATTAACAAAGTGAATGTGGGTACAGAAAGGAATACCATGTCATACAGAGCATCATAATAATTTAAAAATTCAAAAAATTGACAAATATTTTATGTGTTTTATACATGTATATTCATCTAATGTTATACTGGACTGATATGTCGAAAACGCTTCTAAAATTGTCTTGAAATATCTAGGAATCATTCTGAACAAATGCAGAATAACTGTTCTCACCTTACATTATTTTTCCGAGTGTAAGATAAAATCAGAGATCTGGGTCTTGAAATTTTTTTTTGTGACAAGTGTTCCTTTCAATCTCCAAGGGGCAGTTTTCAATTGCCACAATCAACTGGAATTTTCTTATGGAAACACCTCGTATTTTTTATGGGGCCGCCATTTTTGAAGATTTTTCAAATGGTATGGTGGGTCAAGTGATACCTCATTCTTAAAGTACTTCTATTTTTCAAAATGGCGTCGAGCTGCCATGTTGAAATATTTTTTAAAATCACTTTGGGGGTCGAGTGATACCTCATTTGAATCGTCTCTAAATTGTCTATACGACAATGGACTATCAGACAAAAATCTTCTATCATAGCAAAATGGCGGCACATAATGTTGGAGCTCTGCTATGAGGATCCTTTCGAAACTAACTAGTTCGCATCATCAAATATTTTAAGGTAACCTTCTTAAAAAGTTCTCTCTACCAGCAGACAGATAACATAGAAAACTGAATAATAATAAAGGTTCCTCATAGCACAACCCTAACTTTATGTACCGCTATTTTGTTTTGTATGAATATTATTGTCTAAAAGTTTGTTATCGAATAGAAAATTTAAAGACGATTCAAATGAGGTTCTAGTCGACCACCAATGCCATTAAAAAAAATCAAAATGGTGGCCTGACGCCATTTTGAATAATTTACATTTTTTTATATCAAAAAGTAGTTTATGGAGTATCATTCAACTTTATGAAATTTAAAATGAAAATTATAAAAGGACTGAAATTGGCGAAAGCTAGTTCAACCCAACTCAATTAAACCAAATGACACTTTCAGCTTCTATTTAGAATTCCTAGGATGAATACTGAAGTTTATATCCAGCGCCATCTCTAGGTTCCAACAAAAGAATTCAGATTATTTGGTGTCGACTTCAATATGAAGCCAAATCAATTCCTGATGAATGAACGACACTTCTTGACGGAAGACAATTAACTAATAATGAAATTCAATCTCTCGCAAGAATTCTATAAAATAGGTATCGGCCTTCGCTAATGAGTGGCAACTACCATGAAACCGGTACGAAGGTTTTTCCCCATTTGAATCGAAAAATAATTTCAGCCATGTATTCAAAGAGCATTTAAAGTTCTTGTAGAATACTCTACTATGTACCAAACAGATATAATTCAATGGTCGTAGGGGGCAATAGTTGTTTTCTATTGGATATTTGTCAACAAATAGCCTATTTTTAAGGGGTGTATTAGTTAATCGTGTTCTTTCAAGTAGTGTCGTTCATTGTTCATAAATGTTTGTGTCAGAGTATTTGAACATTTGAAAAAGTTACATCAGCCTTACTCATATTATTAAAACATTTTTTCAGGTTTCAACACTGATGGCAGTTCACTGCAGGCCTCAAAGTCCAGAAAATCCACAGAATTCAGAATCCAAAGTAGAGTAAGTAACTTATTATTGCTAATCCGCTTCTACTGGTGTTAATATTTACTAATATTGTAACTCCATGTACTTAGATTAGTTGTGGAATTGGTGGACTCTTGGTTTCTAAACATTACCGTAGTGAATATAGTTATAACGTTTCTTCTCGTGTAATAGTGTAGTTAGAGAAGATTTAGAAGACTTTCTTTTTGTGGTAAGTTCTGGTCTTACTAATGTAATTTGAAACTTACCAATTAACATATACTGAAATTTTCATAATCAGAATTTTCTAACTTGGACTTTATCTGTTGTAGAATTGAAAAACAAAGTATCGTCGAAGTGAAATCGGAAAAAGGTGACCAGAAGAAAATAGCAGAAAATACGAATGAAATTCTAGAAAAGATAGCGGAAATTAATAAAAAACAAGGATTGTCAACAAGAAAACTCACACCAAACTACTTCCATTTTCCAACAAGTTTCTCCAGATCACAAGAGCAAACAAAAAATAGGGATATGCCTCGTGCAGATTTCAGATTCACCTCGAACCCTTTCAGTAACCCAATTTTTGATTACCTGGAAAGAGAAAAACAAGAAAAACATGACTACAATGAATACCAAAGCAGAGTTGCTCTAGATCAGAGCAGACAGCCTCAACTTCATTATCCACAACTCCAAGATCATTATCCACAACGTCAAGATTATTATCCACAGCCTGGAGGCTATGCAATGTCTTCAACCAACAACGACGCAGAAGTTACAGACGAGGACGAGATACCAGGACAATACGTCAAGAGGAAAATTGTCCACCAGCAGACATTCATTATTCCGAACCCAAATATGATGGCATCACCTAACAGTATGGTTCCATCGAATACCCAAAACAATCCCGTACCATTCATCATTCCAAATGGAAATTCAGAAAACGCTACTGATGACAAGAATTCCGTGGGCAACTTGGAAAAACAGACCATAGATAACATTAGAAACATAGTTTCCAATTCTCAGTTCGCTCACAACCCAGCGTTTCAGCCATATTACAACCCTTATTCACAACATTTTGCAGGAAATGCTCCCAATCAATTTCAGTACGGTTTAATGAACAGAGATGTTTTGGGACAAATTCCTGCAAATGGTCAAGTTCCGAATGGGCCTTTGGGTCAAATTTCAAGCAACGGTTTGAACTACCAGGTATATGGGCCATTCAGTGCCACAAATTCCGAGAAAGGGCGTCAAAATTGGAACTGGCCTGGTGCCAATTACTTTCCAATATACATAAGAGATCCTTTCCTGCAAATGTACAATGCCATAACCAGCATGGTAGAATATGGACCGAATGCTGGACAGCAAAATCCATGTGGAAAAAACAAAATTAAATCGGAGTTGTTGCCCAGAGAAGGTAAAACAGCTGCAGAAGAGGGTACGAAGATCAGTGTCGAAGTTGACGGAAACAGTCGATCTCCTCAAGTTACCATAACCGGTATAGATTCAGAAAATAAGACCAATACTTACCTGGATATTGAAAACATTGATATAGGGTCAGGGGGCGATAATAGTCTGAAGTTCAGTATGAGTCTGAAGAAGGAAGAGCGAGAACCGAAAGATACAGAAGAAGCAAGATCAGCTTGGGATAGAATCAAAGTTACCGGAAAATCAAATTCTTTGGTACTGAATGCTTCAAGGTCGAGCAGTAAATATTCTGAAAGTACCAAGGACCTAAGACCGATTTCAATACTGAAAAATCAAATACTACCAAAAGCTTCCACTATCATTTCTCCTCCACGTCGAGATCCCACCCGTCAAACTGATGAGTTTGGAGACGAAACAGAACAAGACAAAAGTGAGGAACTCATCTCCAATGACCACAACAAGAAACTGTTCAGCAGAGATAACACTGGGAGCGGTGTTTTCATTCATAAACTGAAGGTTAGGAAAGGTGGGGTTGCCATAGCTGGACCAGGTGGAATAGCAACTGCAGGAAGCGGTGGTACCGCCATTGTAGGACCAAATGGTATTGCGTATACCCAGCCCGATAGTCTTGCTATAGCAGGATCTGGAACTAAGGTTGTTGCTGTTGATCCCACTATCAATCTGGGAGATTTGGTCAATAATAACACTGGTAGTAACAGCAGTAGGCTTGGTGCACTGTTTCCCCCCTCGAGAGTGGGGAAAGTTGTAGCAGTAGGGCCAGTGGTTTACTATAATAGGGGTTAGAATAAATAGATAACGTTATGTATATAGGTTGAAAGTTGACCCACTGAGAATTCCGCTACAAGTTTGGTCGTTTGTTTCAGATGAAAACAGATAATATGACAGTTAGGATCTCTTGTTTATTTATCGAGGTGTCACTAAAAAGCATATATAGGGAACAGCAACCAGATGTACTGAATTTTCGAAAAACGTTTGAAAAATTGTCCAGTCTACCTTGTTTTAACTTGCTAAACTTGGTATGATCTATATTCTTATTGATAAAGCTGTAATAGGGTTTTCATTTTCATTGCTAAAACATTTATATCAGTTGAGATTGGCCACCAAAGCCTGAAAACCAAACAAAGTATCTTTTCGGCTAAATTGTTCGTAATCAAGCAAAAACTCTTAATTAAATGAAATATTTACATTCAATCAAACAAAAAATTCAAGCCAAAATCATGAAATTAACTTTTTTATGCTTCAGAATCAAAATCATCCATAAATCAAACAAAGATTTGATATCATATTGTTATGTCTCGTTAAAAATTATACACGTACATTTTTATCCAAAATTTACAATTTGCTTTCCTCAGTTCAGGCGATTAATTTTGATTATAATTTTTTTTTACACAGAACAGACAGAAAATAAATCCTGCCTTGTTTCAAAAAAGTTTAGATTGAAACGATACAGTAAGTATATAATTCAAGTGGCGACTGTTATTCTTACTTGAAAAAATAAATACCTTGAAGCAAAAGATCAACCTAACTGTGTAATATATAAATATAGGCCAGTTTCAGTTTGTGATAAAGAAAGTTGAACAAGTTCTATATACGTAATGCCCACTATTTTTTGTTGTTACCCTCTTGAAAACTCATATAGGAACATATATTTAAAGGTACAGGGTTTGCAGGTAAGAAAGCCATTATTATTTGCCGTGACTCTCACATGCGTGATTCTTGGTATAGACAAACTTACAGTAAACAACTCCTGTGGTTGTTTTCCAATCAAACACATAGAGGAA
Organism: Chrysolina haemoptera; assembly: GCA_958298965.1. Taxonomy (NCBI): domain Eukaryota; kingdom Metazoa; phylum Arthropoda; class Insecta; order Coleoptera; family Chrysomelidae; genus Chrysolina; species Chrysolina haemoptera. The sequence goes on from OY282594.1 coordinate 8,935,203, forward strand.
CCATGAATTCTAACTGTCGAATCATAACAGAATACCATATACCATTACTAAGCCCATAATGTGTACTCACTTTACCTGAGTGTACAGTGATTATGTCACTGATCCAATGGGTCTACCAAGAGTATCATAATAAAGGCAGGAGGTACTATTCCTTTGAGAGATTGTTAGCAACTAAACATTGTCGACTCTGCAGAAGATTGCCAATAATTATTAGCTAATAGGATGTACTACATAAAAAGAGATCTGATATATTCTGAATAAGGAAAAACCAAATCGAAATATTACAAACTAGGCAAGTAGGCTACAATATGCCTTTCTTGGCTTCAATGCCACCGAAGTCACAAAGATTGGCATCTCAGCAACCCATCTTACGGTTTCTTCAAATACGATATGTGAAACGTTCATCATATCCTTGCATATTCAAAACCGAGCAAATCAGAAATTGTTGGTCCCCAAACTAGCATCAGACCGGCGTCAACGTAAATATACTGGTGGTAATGAGGAAAACATTATGCTAATAATTATGGTACTTTCCCTAACTGTTTTTTTTTGTTCCCTAAGCTTTGATATCTTCGAGCGGCACGTTAAAAGCCTTAACCAACAACTACTCTCCACGTCCACAGAGTATGTAGTCGATAGGTCTAGGGGCATGGTATGGTAAAAACCTGCAGAGTAATTATTTTCGATACTTTGTATTTTTTCTTTTTGTGTTTCCAATCAAGCTACCAAATCTTAATAATTTTCTCTTGATTCGAAGGTTTCCTTGAGTCGAAATATCTACCCGAAACAATATCATCATCACGATGAAAATATGGAATCGACAGCTAGCAGATACTTTTTATAACATTGAGAAAACCAAATATCTTCCCTTCAACAGACTTTTTTATTCGGAATAAATTTTGACAATTATCCGAAGAAACTCCAGAAAACTTTATATAATAATTGGACTTATCGCAAACAAATTTTGCGTTTGCTTATTAACAGATAAAACAGTATTATGAATTTAAAACTTAAAATGCTAGGAAGAGGTTCGTGTAACATTACTTACATGAGACTATCTGATCATCAGCGGTTTTCTTTTCTTATTTTTTTTTTGTATCCTCTTGACTCTGAAAATAAAGGCCTTTGGATAATTTTAATCATTGTGGCGAAGATTCACCCTTTAATTCAGTACCAGGTAATTCAGCAAGGTTGTTTAAATTCATCCCAAGACTAAGGTAATGCATGAAAGCAGGATAATCAAGATGCTAATATTGAAGAATTCGTGAGGGAAGTAATTATCATCATTTTGTATGTTCACCAAAATATCTAGGTGGATATTTTATAATAATTCCTGGAAAGTTTTCCGATATAAACATTTGACCAACAGTAAAAGTCTTCTTTTTGGGTCATCGCAAGGTGTCATTTATTTGTCTATAATTTCTTCTTTTTGTATTTCTGGTTTGAATAAAAATTATATTTTTTATTGTAGATTTTATTCCTTAATACCACTATAAACACTAACAGTATATTTGTCGAGAATTTAACGTGTAATTTTCTTTGTGATAAGCGAATAATATAAAAATACCTTTTGAATACCTATGTTCATTTCAAGAATAACGTAGAGTAAATTCCTTTGCATTAAGCCTATGTATTTATAAGAATTTATTCTACGTTATTCTTGAAATAGAGTATATCACTCTTGAATTCACGAAAATATTTGTTGTTATATGTTAGTATGACGTAATGAACACAAATCTGCAAAACAAAACACAGAGCAACCAATTAACCAAACTTGATCAAAGATCCAAAACAACAATTTCGTCCACTTAATACTAGTAACAATTTACCTACTCTCATAAACACGAACTGCCTATACTAACAAAATTCTCGTTTATTTATAATTTTTGGAGGATATTCAGTATATTTTTATATTTTTGTCATATTATATTCAGGAACTCATATGTCGTAAATTCCCCAGGGTATCTATAATTTTAATTTTGTAAATGAATGAAAAGATAAAATTTTGTTTAATTTTTCATCAGATTTATAATCAAAACTACAACAAATGAAATATAATTTTTTTCAAATTACCTGAAAAAATTGCATCAATAACCGTTTCTAATTTGAATATTTTGCGGTGTGGTCAAAAACTAAAATCGAGAGTATCTACTATACATTTCTATCAAAAAGGAAATCAAAGAAGGGTGTGAAAGACATGTGATTAAGGGATGCAGGTTGTTTTATGGCAACCCTTCTCTACCTGATATTTGCACATTTTAAGATTTACAAAATTGACCAAACGAAATGTTGAAAATTAATGAAACTGATAACGTTAGCAATAATTATGAATCCGAGACCACTGCTATTCAAGACATAGAAAGAAGCAGTAGTACTTTTGAGACTTTTTCTAATATGGATCTTATGACAGAAATGAAATCTAAAGAGGGTTCGATTTAAAATATTTTTTTAACATCGTTGAAGTAAGTACGAGATATAAATCACATTGTAGCGGAGTGTGTATCGTACAAACCAAAGAATTATTTGGTTAAAGAAGCCTCTCTAACGACAACACATTTCATAAAACATCTGAAAAAGTGAATACTGATTTTCTAACCTGGAGCCTCTAATAAGAATATACGTTACTCATTTTTCACGGGTACTCTAGAATTTGCAAAGTACTCATTTGCTTTGAGCACTACTCATAAAAGTAATCGTACTCAAATAATTAGGAGTACTTTGTATGTATTCCTGAATTCCGCAGGTATATTGGAAAGCAGCAAACGTCCAGTCTCAGACTTCAGCATCTATGGAACATTTTCAGATGCAAATTTTAATATACCTAATCGATTTGCAAACGTGAACCTCTACAATACAATAACTTTTCTTGGTGGTGTTAATTTCTTGTGTTTAATCCCTTACTAACTTTCAAAATTATGACAAACAGTCACACTTATATCCTCTTTTTATTTTCCCAGATACATATCATTCCCTAATGGACTTCGCTTCCCTAAATGGCTACCCCATCCAACCGATCAAATTCAATATTTTGGGCACCAAAACAAACATCTCTCAATCATTGATCCTAAACACAACTTTCTTCTCCACAACAGCTTCCTTCAACCATTCACAGAATTCAAACAACAATATCGAACTGAAAACAATAACAATGGGAATGGTTATGAAACAGAACCCCCAAATGAGAATCGGTATTTTATCGCATTAGGATTTGACCAGGGTTTTAATAAAAACTCAAAGTTCACACCATCAGAAAAGTCAAGTCAAAAACCCGCTGAATCCATCTCCACAGCCAAAGACAGATCAGAAGCAACAACAGAACCAATGATGTCGTCACTGAAGCAAATAGTAAGAGTAGCCGATCTTCTGAGACCAAAGACACTATCAGTCAGTAAGGACAATCAAAGTGAAAACCTATCATCAAAGAAACAGCCATCATTAGCTCCATATAGACTTCACCCCCTTTTCCACTACATCAAAAACAGGAACACTATTCAAAAAGACAGGATCATACGTTTTCGAAATGACGATGACAATTTGAACAAAGATATAACCACGCTCATACTGAAGCCTGTTGCAAAATCTGTTGCTGGTGTAGACGGTAAGGCTATAGCTACACCTCTTTCGAAGGCTATTTTGAGACAAGGGACCAATGTGGATATCCTTTTTGAACCGGAAGCAGTGGCTATTGCGGGACCTGGAGGTATAGCGCATGCTGAAAGTGATTTGGAAATCACTTACGAGGACGTATAGACTGTATAACACTTGTGTCATGTTACTTTAGAACTTTTACTTGAACTACATTCATCATCATCTCTTCAACATATTCATTAATGTGTGAGCTTCAAATGAAAAAATGAAAATTGAAAAAATATGTCTCAAATAGTTAAGGGCATGAGGCAAGCGATGAAAAGACGAATTTTGGGATTATTGGTACTTGGCCATTTTAAAAGAGTTTTCGGCATCACTCGAGATAAAAGGCGACTTTGTTCAGTCTGCCTCTTCGTAAAATCTTTTCTAGAGGAATGTGATTTGAAAAGGAAAAATCAGATATTTTATTTAGTGCCCTGATTCATGATTCATCTCAACCTGCCTCCTACTATTTTTCTTGAAAAAAGACGATTCGTTTACTGAGGTCAATCCCATTTCGCCAATGAAGGCATCTTCAGAGTTTTTATCAATCATGGTATTTTCATATTTCAACTCCGATAATAGTTTTTTCAACATCATTTGATATATGACTTCTGGCAAAACCTGAAAGGACTCGCATGTTAATTCAAATGTTTTATGAGTGCGAAATGAACCAATCAAAAAACCTCGAATCAGAATCTTGAGGAATAGACATTTTTGCAAGACGTTGAAGAAAATTGTCCATACACTAAAACATCATCTTCATTTTCCCTGTTAGAAATCACTATGACATGGACCTACTGTCATGTTTTATTTATAAAGAACTTTTAGACCGTCAGCTAGTGACAGATTTAGGTGCCCCATTTTCGCATACAAGCCTCCAATAGGGTCGAAAAGTATATCGATTTGGAGTAAAATCAAGATATTTTTACGAGTGGCTCCCAGGGATAACATATCGAAAATCGATGTTTTTTTTTGTTTCCCTCGTGTTTCCTTACTACGGTACGAAACTGCAGAGGATGATTCGTTAGGACGTTTTAAGAAAAAAGAATCCTTGAACATATGTCCAGAGTTGTTTCTGAGATACGGGGAGTTGAATTTTTTTTCACGCCCTGTATCTCAGAAACGAAGCAACTCCGGACAGATGTTCACAGGAATTTTTTTTCTTAAAACGGCCTAATGAATCACCCTCTGTAGTTTCAATCAATCAATCAATCAAATATGCTTTATTGTCTAAAATGATTACATTTTGTCGACAAAGTCAAAATAGAAGTCCATACAACAATATATATATATATATATATATATATATACCTGCTGTAAAAAATAAATTTTCGAATAAAAAAAAATAATATAAAAGACGAAACACATTTACGTAATGACGTGGTGACCACGTAGTTAGGAACACGAGGGAAACAAATAAACACTGTACTGAAAAATCGAATTCTCGGTATGTTATCCCCAGGAGCCACTCGTAAAAATATCTTGATTTTACTCCAAATCGATATACTTTTCAACCCTATTGGAGACTTGTATGCGAAAATGGGGCACCTAAATCTGTCACTAGCTGACGGTCTATTTCTTCTATTGAGAATGTATATATTTTGTAAAATGCAGATGTAAATAAAATATATTTTTGTAAAAAATGTGTTTTGGATTTTGGAATTTCGATTGATGACTTATTTTGTCTAATTGCCATTCAGCTTTATTTTATTCGTTATGACCAGTTATTTGATAATGATGTAAAAGCAGGTTTCGGCTACATCAGACACATCTATAAATCTTAGTGGAAATTCAACAAGAGTTTTAATTTTCTTTATCCAATAAGATCGTCGCAAAAAACAGTTGAATACAAATTTCTAATGGCTAATGGCTCAGTAGACCACAAGAAAAAGAGACAACTTTAATGGCGAGGAGTTTAAACGACAAGACATCATGCAATCTCAGTTGAATGTTTTGTCATTTGAACTCCCATTACAGATGCAAATAACAGAGTGCGTCCTCTGCATGGTAACAAGAATGGAAAAATAAAGAGCTTCTGTCTCTTTTTATCGGGGGCTACGGAACAATTTAGAAATATCTTTTGTTAGTAATCCATCAAACAGCATCGTTCCTAGAGCTCTTGACGTTAGGGTGGGAAAGAGGAAAAGAGCATAACATATGTATAAAAAAATTCGGAAAACTTCGCCCCTCAGTATCAGCTTCAATGTTCTCTCCAAAATCATGACGGGCTATAAAAAGCCGACAGAAGAAATACAGAGACTTCCGACGAAGTAGGCGCCCGGACCTGGCGGTTTACCTAAGCGTCTTCCTAGAAAAGCGGTGGTCCTGCTAATTAAAATTGAATGAAATTGTTTTCTCCGTTAACCAGTTGTCCTCACCCTACTTACGGCAGCCCTCAGAAGGGGGACTCACTTCACTGGTAGATCTGGTCAAGTCAGAGTCGAAACAGAGCAGGTAATCTTCAGAAGGGGCGTGTTTCAGTGAGACTCTCTCAGCCCTCTTCTTTTCTGCATCTCCCTATTGCCAACATGTGGATACAACTGCGGAACCACCAACAACCGGAAGCACGATCTCACTTATTTATTTTTACATGGATAATCTCAAACTATATACTTCGTGAGAAAAGGGTCTACATCAGCACTTAAGGATGGTGGAAGAGAAGTACGCATGCTATCGGAATGGAGTTCGGGATCGATAAATATGCCACGCTTCATCTCTGAAGATGTGAGGAATACGGAGATGATATCCAGCTCGTAGATAGAAGCATCCTACATCAGTTTGAGGTCAGAAGACGTAAACTTCCTAAGGAGCGGATCAACACCGCTCCCAAGAGGTTGAAAACTCTCTCCCCAGCGGCAAATAGGGAAAGCAGAATGTGAGGCGCATTTTCAAATAGGTACCACTACATTCAATTTCACATTGTAACATCCAAAGGGTCTTGGTAATTCCGAGTCATATCTTTCATCACATTTTGATGTCTCGACAATAATGGAAGTCACGTGGCGATTCACTGGTGTTATCCGAAACATGAATGTGAAGACAACTACCATCTCTGAGACCATTCTGTGTTGACTGGGGTTATGAAATAAAGACTATGCAATCACATTAGTTTTATGGTTGAAGCGCGTTAGTCGTACATTTTACTGTATGGCTGAATATTTGTCTGGGACAAATATATCATCTGAATACAACTAAAATTCATCCATAGGGTCAAAAGCTTCATCCTCCGGTTTTCACTGAAAGGAATAAACTGGAACAATTACAGTGCAGATGCTAAGACTCGTAATGTTCATAGGTTGTGAAAAATAGAACGTCCTCTTCGGGCTTTCATAAATTTTTTTTTAAAAAATCTTGGCATTGAGAAAACAAATCCAGAAATTGAGGAGCTGCAAATTTATATAATGAGGTGTTCTCATAACTAGGAATCTAATAAAAAATGCGGGTACTTCCATAATTTTTATTTGGTTTTGTGGAATATTCCTTATTCATGCACTGAATTATCTAATATTCGTATCTTATCATGCCAAAAAAACTTGAATTGTAAAAAATTATGTCTTTAAAAAATCAAATTTATTGAATTTTTCACAGAAATCCAAAAAAAGTCACTGTAATTCCTTTTTATGGAGGAGGCAAAGGGCAATCCTTACAAATCGTCGAAACTTCAGATGGTAAAGTAACTACAACAATCATAAAATCACCGGAAGTAGGAATAGGAGAAGAAGAGGATAGCGAAGAAAACGCCGTTGATATCGCAGAACTAGAAAATCCCATTTTGCCATCAAAATTCGAATCTGAGGATTTTAGCAGCAACATCAGAAAAATCCAAGAAACCGCTGTTGAAATTATAAAACTGCAGGAGATCGCTAAAGAAAAAGGGTCGCTTAGCGAGTCTGAGGAAGCGCAATACAAAGAGGGTATGGAAAAACTGAGTCAAACAGCGCTACAACTAGCAAACATGCAAGGCGAATCGAATCCGTCAATAATAGAAAACAGGGAAGGTTTGAGTGCTTGGTTCGATAGAAAAGTCCCAACCAATAACAAAGATAAAAAGAAAGAAGAAGAAGACAAAAAGAAAAAGGATGCGGAGAAAAAGAAAAAGGAACAGGAAAAGAAACGTAAAGAGCAGGAAGAGAAAAAGAAGCAGGAAGAGGAGGAAGAGAAACGAAAGAAAGAGGAGGAGAATAAAAAGGAAGGAGAAGAGGAAGAAGTAGGCGAAGAAACAGACGACAATGACACCGTTGGAATTGACCTACCCGATAGGGACGCTTCCGTTGCAGAGGCCAAACCGGTTGGGTTAGCTATTGCAGGTATGTGAAGGTAGATATTCGGATATCATTAGACACGATATCAATGACATTTCAACCAACTTCTTCAGTTTCAGTCATATTGCTCATAGGGGTTGGCAGAGGTTTGCATGTTGTTGGTCAAAAAATATACATATACTGGATTCATGGTCACGGGAGTTTTTCAGTAAATGAAAAGATATTTCCATTTTTTTCATTTGGTGCCGGGGACCTAATTTTAACCAATCCAAGTCTTGGTGATGAAAATCCTGCTGAACTTCCTATCTCTCAGTATATTTCAGCAAAACAAACGGGATCAACATGATATTAATTTACAACTTATATGTCAACGCTATAATGATTTTTGTGATTTGTTCAGTAGAAACTTTCCCAAAACGATTAATATTTGGCCAACGGTGCCAATAATACTAAACAAGTATAGCTGTCACGACAGAATTTGAAGTAACGGCCGCGTACTAGATGAAGTCTGGTTTTCAGGGACAAGCATTTTTATCGCGATAAAAAAGGTTTCAAAATGACTCAGACCGTCAGACGTCATATTTAAATGGGTTGCTTTGTACAGGTGTTGATTTATCACCTTTATTATACAAGCTAGATATATAAATATCATATTAAACTGACACAAATTATACATAACTGTCAGTTCAAATGTTACTTTAAACTAGCAATTATACCTAATGATCAGCTCAAACTGACAGTTATACATAAAAAATGTTACTTCAAAATGGCAATTATACAGAAATATCATATTGAACTGACAATAATTATGGATAAATGTCAGTTCATACTGACAGTTATACATGAATGTTACTTTCAACTGGTGTCAGTTCAATCTGAAAATAATTAATGGATAATTACTGAACTAAATTCTCACATAAGTCGTTAATTACCATGAAACTAAGTATTCATGTGAATGTAAAATATATTGTATCCGCTAGTACCAGGCCGTCTAATTTAACCCCAATGAATTTTCAAGTAAAATAGCGAAATAACGCTTATGACGAAAGCTCAGTTTATGGTACTTATAGGTATCTATCGAAATTATTGCCTTCATTACCAAGAAGTAGTATAAATTACAAAACAATATAAGGAAGAATAACAATTATCCATGAATAACTGAATGCTTGAGGGGAAAAATAAAAAGTAAACTTCCACCAGTAGGATTCGAACTCACGCTCTTATAACAACCTTCAACTTTTCCGCGGGTCCGTACCACTGGACCACACAGGCACTTACAAAATGTATGCATGACATATGACTAAACGAACTCTGTTTGACCAAAAACCGAGATTGTGTAGAATGTTCAGATAAATATTATTCGAAATGCCTTTGTTGCAAAAAGATCCATCAGGAGCTAAAGTTAAAACTAAGAAAAAAAATCAGTCAATCTGACATTCGCGGATGCCAAGCCGTGACAAGTCCAATGAAGCAAAGCCTTCTTGAGAAATTTGTTTGGTACATTTGCAGTTTTGTCATTGGTCTGAACCTCTCAGTTAGCGTGGATTCTGAAAATTCTGAATCTGTGGTTGGCCGAGTGCTGTTGAATAATGAGTTAGGATCCACGGTGTCTTGGAATCATCTTTATTCTTCAACTATTAATCAATATGTGATCAATGTAGAATACAATAGTCGTAGAGAAATAATTTTTCCTCGGTATGTTTGATATAATATTTCTCTTTACCCTTTCTGCTCCTTTTTTGGTGCGTCTTGGATTAGTAAAAATCTGTTTGTTTTGATCTAGGTGAAGGAGGAGTAGCAGCGAGCAAACCCATAGCGACGGCGGTGGTAGGGCCTGGAGGACTAGCGATAGCTCGCCCCGTTGCAACTGCCATAGCCGGCATTGATCCCAAAGACCCTCTGTATCCCACCTATATCGAGAATTCCATCCATGGAGGAAAAAGTAAAGGTGGAATCAGTTCGACCAGCAGCAAGCAGAACTCTGCAAACGAATACCTGAATAGGCTGATTAGCAAATATCACCAGAACTAGAAGTTGAAGGGGCTCGAGATGAGACAGCTTACACATTGCCATATTTTTTTTATTTATTATCTGATTCATGACCTTAATAAAATATTATGGGCTGTTAATCAAACTAAATGAAATTTATTTTCACTCCTTGATAAACCAGTTCAATAACAAATAATGAAACAAATAAAATACGTAGCCAGGAGGGAGGCGGGGGTCCTGCCTCCCCTCCCACCGTAATCTTTGGAAGTTCAGATGATTTGGAAATACAAATTGCAAGATGTTATTATGTATAAGACTTTATACAGGGTATTGCCGAAATTGGAGCAATTAAAAAAGTTTCTTGTTGTATGGAACATAATTGTATCAATAAATGTCAAGAATTTTTGAAGCAGTCAGAAATTGTCGAAAATTTTCATGAAATTTTGTGAAATTGCTTTCAGTTGCCTTTGTTTGGGATGCACTGCAGGCCACAGCGTAGTGTTTCAGCGTGGTTTGCGCAGGCTGTAGAAGTGATTACCAAAAAAAGGCTTGAAAACTTTAAAATTCAATATCTCCCATAATAATGTTTTTTCGACAATAAAGTATTCTTTCATTTCGTTTTGTTTTGTCATCTTCTACTTCTCATTTTATTTAATACTCCAATTTTGGAAACACCCTATATGCTAGACACCCCAAAGGCAAATTCTGGCTACGCCACTGTTAAGTACTACAAACATTTAAAAAAATAGGTAGTATAAAATTTTGTCACAATTTGAATAGTGTTAAAAAGACTTATTTAATTATTGTTAAACATTCAGAAATAAATGATTTCTTGGATTTTCGGTTGATTGAGGACCATAAAGTTAGAAATAAATGAGTTCTTGGATTTTTGCCTAATTGAAGACTATATAGGTTAGAATGTGAAAATCCCATATAGTTTACATGCAGTGTGCGAAATTGGTATTTCGCACATTACTTCGCGCACGATGTCATGGTAAAGAAAGGAAAATTAAAAAAAGGGCGCAAAGTGAAGGTAGGTACTGATTACTAAATAAAAGATAATAAGTAAACATATATAGGTATCAAGAAATTGTAAATAAACCAGGGGAGTATTTGTTTTTATGGGATAAATAATTTCCCAGGTTTTCGTAGAAAACCCCTCAAAAGCAGAGCTTGTTCGAGCAAGAGAGACCCGGGACCTACAGCTTTAAAAGTGGATCCGAACCACTCTAGCTCCATGATGGACTTATCAAGTTGATCCAGTACTGTTCGTCCAATGGACATAAATATACGTATAATAAGTAACATTCGGATTATTGGTCCATTATTGTACATTCAATGCATACATCAAGAATCGTTCTCTTATTGATGTTTCATGTTTGTCCAATATCGTACGTCCATTAATCTTCCATGAGACGTACAATATGATATGTTTGGGATCAGTCGTGGACCTAAACTGGACGTCATCGTGTGCTATATGGGATAATGTAATTTCGATGACAATGCAATAATATATAACCATTAAGGTCGGACCCTCCATCTTAGAAAAACTTGCCTTATGACGTGGAAAATTGCTGCAAAAATAAAATAGCAAAATCCCTCAAAAACATTGAAAATTTTACCCCTCTGCCCACGAGAAGGCTAGATTGAGAACGCGTAGAAATTTAGTAAAATCCCCGATGATTTCAGACGTGAAAAATTTCAACAACAAAAGTTGGGGACTCGGGGGGCAAAAACTTGTGAAAATAAAAATGTAAATTAGTGAAAAACATCATACCGTCAAATAATTTCATTTAAAAAAAATTGTATCCCTCTTTAATCCTCATGGCAACATAAACAACGCTTACAAATTTGGTCCCACTCCCCCCATTCTCCAAAAAATTTGCAAAATATCACGATAAAAAAATTGTGAAAATCAGGAAAAATTGGGAAAAAATCGGGCAGTCGGATAGTTTTCGTGGTCTGTGCACTTGAAACGCTTATTAAGACAAATTATTGAACGAATTCTAAGATACAAAATAAAATAAAACTAAAAAAACTTACTTTTTGAAAACATGATTTTAGTTATAGACCTTCAGTGAAGTGAAAATTGAAAAATAATATGTATGTACCGTATGAAAAACAAAGAACTTTTAAAAACTTTAAATATTTTTTTAACAACTCGAAACGCTTTTACACTTGAAATAAAGCCAATCTTTAAGAAAATAAAAAAAGAGTTGATAGTTCTTAGTTTTTTATCCAATATTAATTATTTTGTTCTTTGTAGTTCATTATTTTATAAATAAAAGCTTGTTTTTGAAAACTTTATTGGGTTTAATTATTTTATACTTCTTAGAACGCATATTTTTGTTAATTTTCACAACACCTGTCACCATCTCTAGGAAGTTTCATCAACTGTTAATTGTTTTCTTCATTTGAAAAACGGAGATCGAATGAAAAACTTTTATTGAGGATAATAGTTCGTCTACCCAACAATAGATGGCACGTATATGTCATCATATTGATTTCCAAGAAAAAATAGAAATTAAACATACCAATTTTATTGGTTTCGTCGGTCCTTGAAAGACCTTTTTTTACTCGTCATTTTCTTTTCTATTGGGTAATAACTTTCTACTATTTTCTCAAAAATTCTAGTTGGGCTAGCAATATGGAGAGAATGTTGATCTCTACACTATGTTTATCAAGCTGTGGTAACATCAACATGCTCGAACACTGTAACAGATTCGTGACAATCTTGCTCGTGATTATTTGTAATTTTAGATATTTTGTTTCATTTATTTACACCGGGACAGCGCGTACGCAGTCCCGACTACCAAAAATTACGCGCCCGAGTTATCCGCATTAGGGATAATCGCAGGGGTCAGCCCAACCGAAGTGCAATGGAAGGGCCTCATCCTGGGGGAACCTCCTTATTGATCAAGGTTAACCCCTACGCCAGGTAAGTATGCTGTTGCATGATCCGCTTGGAATATTTCTGGAATAAGTTAAAATGAAAAGGACTGATCCGTTACTATCGCCATCTAGAAGTTCGGAAGAAAGTAAGAAGCCAAGGCATAGTCACGAGGATTTGTTTCACCCGACACAGACAGAGTACACAGTTATACTATATAATTATACAGTATGATACAAATAGTTTGACTCGACATCGCGTTCGCATTCGCAGTTAAAACTGACAATAATTATTATATATAAATGTCAGTTCAAACTGACAGTTATACATAAATGACCTTTTAAAATGACAATTATACATAAATATCATTTCAATTAAACCTACATATATGCCAGTTCAAACCGACAATTAAATATCATTTCAAACTGAACTCATTTTTATTCGACCATTATATTTTTATTTAAATTTGACTGACAATTATATATAATTTTCGGTTTAAACTGACATTTTTATTGGTATAAAATTGATACAACTGGACTCTCAGAATACATTAGATGAATCGGATATCGAATGAAAGACTTCCGATGATAATCTTTGTCTACTCGACAATAGATGGCACGTGTTCAACGTGTTTTGACATTTTTTAGCAGCTAGATAATTTTCCTGTGGCATTATGCTCGATACACACACATTCCTAGACAAATGCATTTTCCGACAAACCGTGCAGTAATTTTGTTGATTTAATTTTAAGTTGAATCTAAAAAATTCTTCATCATTCATCATTCTTCATCAAATCAGATTGGTCCAAAACTGAAGAATGGTATCAACAGCATAATAACACAACGAAAAACGAAATATATATGTATTCACCAAAAGTAAAAAAAACAATATTTGTATTCATAAAACGCCCATGACCATTATATTGCAATAATTTTGTGGTAGATATACATGCATACAATGCAACTTGCATCTTTGTAAAGTATTCCGCGCGCATTTTTTTTTTGTGTCACGAAATCAATCACACGTTGTGACACATCCATATAGGTAGGTATACGATTATAGTATGTAGGTAATAAATATAAAATGTTGCGATTGCTTACGAGAAAATAAATAATGAGTTTTTCGAAATGATTCTATATGAAGGAGCGTTCAGGATTATAATAATAATAAAGAAGCAGGGATCTCAGCATTCCTCTTCAAAACAGCAGCCCCTGCGGGGGATGAAGTTGGTCTCGGGTTTGACACTGAACGGTGTAACCCCAACTCTGGCACCGAACTGTAATGCGCTCTGCAAGAAGTTCACATAACTGCTAGAAAACCTGATTTGGCCATCAGGGAACAACAAAGTACTACTTCTTGGGACTGGTAAAGTGGGCTCAACATCAGGCGCGTATACAAAGGGGGTGGAGGGAATGGGGGTAATTACCCCCCCATGATCGAAAAAAATTCAGTGTTTCAATCAAAATTAGCATTAACCCAAGTAGCACACCCATATTGGGACAATATTGTGGAAATATTGGCAAAATCTTAAAAGAATGATATTGGCGAGAAAAAAAAATGTCAACATTCGGCGATATTGCTCCAATATTTAAAAAGTAATATTGGTGTAATATTCTTGAAGCAATATTGGCCTCAAAATGTTAAGCAATATTGGTACAGTATTCTGTAGCACAGTTACATTGTAATAATAATGGTAAAATATTGGCGAAATATTCAAACGTAACATTGAGATAAAATTATAATTATTTCTGGATATTGGTACAATATTACTTGGACACTATACAAATAATATTAGTGAAATATTGTGGAAGCAATATTGGCCTCAAAATATTTAGCGATATTGGTACAATATCATTTGCATATATTGGCAAAATACTCCAGGTGAATATGTCTACTTCAATTAACCACTGAGTAGATTGACTTGTTAACGCATTGTGAGAAGCCTTATTTAATATATGTTACTATGATTCAGCTGTCGTTCCATATGTGGGGCCACCTAGCGGTTTCTTGCACAAGTTTGATCATAATTCATTTCAATATTGTTTATTGAATATTCGACCAATATTCAAATTTCAATGATAGTGATAAATGTATTTTGTAATATTGTATCAATATGGTCTTTCAAATATTGGCGTGAGATTTTCGTAACAATCTCAATCAATATAGGGTCAATAATTTTTCGAATATGGATTAAATAATATTCCGCCAATGTGCTATAAAACTTAGATATACAATATTGTTTTTATCTCTAAAATCGATATGAGGTAATATTGAATATTTTATAAATCAATATACATTATTATATACATATTATATTATTTTTACATTTACAATATATACATATTGGCCCAATAATATGAAAACAAGATTCAGCCAACATGAGGTGCTACCTGGGAAGATTCACAAAATGAAACTGATTTCATTCAACGCGTAACTATCTTAATCTAATCATCTAATCTATTTCTTCCTAAAAACTGAAAAATGTGTTTTTAGATTTGTAAACCGGATTTTTTCTTCAAGTTACCTATATAAATGTAATTAGTTTCAAATTCTGTTACACATGAGGATCTGATTGATTTGATTTCTATCAAGTTACCTATATGTAAACGTTAAATGTATTTAGTTTCAGAATGCATCCGTTAATTTCGTTAAATTACCCAATTTAAAGGCATTTGATCTTGAACAAAAAAAAAATTTGCCTGCGCCACCAAATTACCTTTTTTCCCCACTGACAAACCTAACCATCAATTCAAAGGCATTTAACCTTGAAAAAAAATTCGTCTGCGGCGCTTTTCTATATTCTGTCACCACCGCGCCCACGAATTCCCTCCCTCCCCCATGGAACGAAGCTGTATATACGCGCCTGCTCAACATTGCTGCGAGAACCATTCGTACCACGATTATATACTTCCCCAGACAACAGGGATGCCGTGGATATTTGTGTTTGGAGTGTGTCTGCAACACAACAGCATTAGTGTAAAGTCATGATCCGCGACCCTGTATAAGCATGGATTGAAGCATTTTTTTCAAGGCAGCAGCTCATATACCACCCATGAACTTGCTCTTGTCTCCGACAGTGAACGGGGTGACAACAGCTCTGTTACCAAATTGGAACCCATTCAGCAACATCCTCACATTAAAACTACGGAGGCTGCGGTACTCCAGGAAGTACACAAGGATAATCCAACGCATGGGTTCGTCTTCAACAACATTATGTATAAAATTTTGTTAGATATGTACATCGGTCCCGACACTAAATGCAAAGCGTGTCATATATATGGCGCCTGACCATAATGCATTTGCTGTCAGAATGCCAAACTCATGAGGTCTCAGGGTCTCAGCCATAGAAATATAATAAACACGTCAGCCTAGATCAACAGGCATAACGCGGTATCATGAAATTGACTACTGACACTTCTTCATTTACACGTGCACCTATTGCAGTTTCACTGCCAAATATTTTCAATATTCCATTTTCAAGGGACTGTTTAATATATCCTGCAACTAAATCAAAACTCCAGCAAAGTCGAGCATAGATACCCTCAGTATATTCTTGTGCATTTCTAATATCCAGCAGCTCTGCTAGTTTTTATGACATCTTGGAAAACGAGTTGAGATCTGTAGGATGTACCGTGCATTGGGTAAGAGTTTTTCTTGTCAAATTGAATGAATAATCTCAACTATTATTTTCAATAATATGTGTTCTACAATAATCTATGGAAACATACGATTGTATCATTGACTCATCATTCAGAGAATGTGTTTTGGGAGCAAATATTTTCTTCAATAACATTTCCTAACGATTGGAGATAGTTCTATTTCAAATCTTCTAAAATTTAAATGGTGGTTACGGGGAGACATAGTACTAGTAACATTAAAATGCTGTTTTAGTATGTCTCTGGGGAAAACACTACGTCCTTCGGATGTTATGGTAAGGTTATTACCTACAATTCGATACAAATCTACAACTCTAGAGTTACCATAATTCGAACATACAATATGAGCTTCACGTATTGAGTCGAATTTGTTTACTTTTCACGCAAAGTTTTAATTATTCTTCTGTTACGTTTTCCATTTACGCGTTTTTGCTACATTTCCTGAAGTGACTCACAAGGTTTATTCACCAAAATTTGCATGAACATATTCCACGAAGACAGACAAATTGTATAATCTTTCATAAAAAAAAATATTTAACTAATACTGAATGTTTTTGATACTGTAGGCTTTCTTTCCAGATTAAGCTGAATTCAGGCGTTTCATTACTCATTAAAAGTATTAGTCCGCTTTTTATGTTATAATACATATAATAAATATAAGGGAAAAACAATTTCCACATATCCTCTGTTGAACTTTATGGACTTTTTTTGTATGTTCCTATGAAAAAAAAATTATAATACAGAGTGCATTTGCTAACGTTCCAATTCGTTAAAATGTTATGCTTAATATCACTAGCAGTATCTTCTTAACTTTTAGTGTATTTCATTTTGAAACATTCTGAATGTTGATAATTTATTGTTCGTTAACTGTTTGATCATTGACCTTGCAAGAACGTACAAAGAATTTAAAATTTGTTTTCGTCTTTTGTATTCCTCAGTTGTCATTCCCAAAGGTGAGTACTCTAGAATTGTTTCATTACTGAACCAGGTGTATGTTTTCGTCGTTTTAAAGTATGAACACAACTGAAACAGAAATAGATATCAACGAAATGAAAGATAGACAGTGGGTCATGACTAATACAGTGGCTCAGAAAGAAAATTTCAGTTTGTTTTTCCGCGGATTATGGGTTTTGGTATTTTTTTAAAGATTTATATGAATTATTAATTCCGGGGAATGTACCTTTTATGGGAATTGCTCTGCTCTGCTTCTGGGATCTCTCACTGCCGATTCCACAGAGAACAGACCAACTCAGACTTTCACAATGTCTAGACTCTTTCTCCAGGAAGGAAACTTTGGACGGTGACGAGAAACCCACATGTTCGAAATGTAAGAGGAGGAAGTCCATGAAGTCTTTGTCCATATACAAATTACCCAAAATATCAGTTATTTATTTGAAGAGGTTCTCGCATACGGAGAGACTAAACATGACTATTGATTTTCCCTTGGAAGGATTGGGCATGGCCAATTATGTGTCTCCGTGTCAATACGACCCATATGCTCTTTGTAACCATAGTGGCACGACATATTCCGGACACTATATGGCCTACTGTAGGCACCCATACGCAGGCAAGTGGCACAAGTTTGATGACTCGAGGGTGTCAACAATATCCCCTAAATCCCTGGTCAGTCGAGAAGCGTATGTCCTATTTTATGAAAGTTATAAAATAAATAATGAAAAATGAGTTTTTTAAAAAGTGAGTAAACATTTTTTTCTATAATCGTCCATTGTTCTATCGTGTTCTTCGATCTGATACAGTTCCTGAATTTTTGAGTAAAATGAATATATGAATATCCATGAAATGCTTGTTATTAGAGATGTTTTTATCAATACGCCCAATAACTTTTCAGTGATCTTGGCATAAAAAAAAAAGTATCATCGGGAATCCACTTTAAAGATACTTTGGACCTTATATAGACAACCCAAAAATGCCCATACAAAATTCGATGAAAATCTTGCGTATTATCCAACGGATAAAAGACAATGAAATAAAAAACAAGTTCTGTTAAGTAGTTACATCTGATTTTTTTAATTTCCTGTCAATTAGGTCTATTATGATTAAGTATATGTTACCATGAATACCTGTAATCAGTAAATTATTAGTAATGTACCCAATTAGTAAAACTGAATGAACACATCTTGAACTCCCATTGTTTCAATTCAAAAGAGTTTCAAACCAAGATAATTCCAGTTGAAGATATATATAATTTTAACCTACCTTCAAATCAACTGAGAAAAAGGATAAATTAGAATGAACTTATAACATATTGCCCTTGTGATGGGTACTTTACTATGACCTAGTCTTTCTATCATCATAAAAAGGGGTCAATAATGTCGCAAATGGCTCGTTTCAAGATAATAGGGATAATTCCTGGGAAATTCTAAAGTCCAAAAACAGTTATAGTTCTCAAGCCAACACCGAAACGTTGAGAATTATTAAATATCTGTTCTTTATGTCGGATTGGACAACATGCTATCTCTGTAGCATGTACTGGTGCTTGAAAGATAGTTGGAGTATTATCAAGGGGTTTTGAGAGCCTAAAACTTGACCCTTTCATCAATCTTGGATCCATCAGTGCACCACACTGATGCAAGATTTATCTTCTGTTAGACTTCTGTTTTCCGTCAAATAGATCATGGAAAACTTTTCAGTAGATTCGTTCAGATTGAATTGGGGCTTCCGTGCTACAAGACTTCACACTGCGTCTTTTGCAGCTTTTGTGACTTGTTCAGATTCATCGTGTCTGCCCTCGTAATCTTTCAGACTTCTCTATGTGGTGCTATCTTCGTTACGAGACTCCATAATCTTTTAAAACTCCCTGTGTTTGTATGGCCTAATCCTAGAAAATCATCCCAAATTGATTGTTCCTCCTCCTCCTGAGAGTAACTTCAGAATCTCTGGAATACTGCTCCATTTTCATGCCTTGGCATTAAATGTAGTTGCCTTCCGCTTTGAGTCTAGGATTCGACCTCAGAGTCTTCGTTTGCTCCCATTCAGTCCTTGGTACACACTTCTCACACCTTGACCTGTGGGACTTCTTTTCGACTTTCCTTCTCTAGATTCAGTTAAAGCAGGGTCACCTCTGGCAAGATGCAATTTTTTATCGAGCACGGACGGTCTTGAAAATATAGCGTCCTTAAGAGGTACAAAAAATTTAAGTTATCTAAAACTTTGGCTTTCCTAAAACGGGTACGGCGAACTTTCCATAAATTCTTCGAAAAATATTCAGACTGCAATAAATAATTTATTGTGCATTCGTTTTCTTTATGGCAAAATATTCATGAATTTGTTATGCAGTCATGCAGTCACTGTCAAGGGTAAGCATTTTTCTGCATTTTATGGTTTCGTTTTCGTGATTTATTGCAGAAATTGGTCTGCAACTATTTTATACGGCAACGGAGTTCGCGGTAGACAATATGCGATTCGATGGGTTCTAGTACATATTAAATAAAAAGATATTTTAAGATGATAAGAAATATTCTGTAATAGTCATAGTTCATAGAAACAACTGAAAATGAAAGATAGGAATTGGTGAAATTTTTCGTAAAACATTTGATTCTTTTTTTTTGCTTTGACATTTCGTCATTTGGCCAGACACAAGTTGAGTATGTAAGAATGTGTAATGATTATAAGTAAAATAAAAAAAATAAAAACTTAATAACAACAAAAAATGGGAATTTGA
This sequence comes from Chrysolina haemoptera, assembly GCA_958298965.1. NCBI lineage: Eukaryota > Metazoa > Arthropoda > Insecta > Coleoptera > Chrysomelidae > Chrysolina > Chrysolina haemoptera. Next base: position 8,955,312 of record OY282594.1, read on the forward strand.
ATATAGAATTAGAAGATCATACGCAGAAGGAATAGACAGGTACACACCCTTCAAACATTATTCATTCATTCATTCATTCATACATTAAAACTAATATACAATAAAGTTTTTCTACAATGTGGCCAAGGTAATGGACTTCCTTCTGAAACAGGGCTCAGTTTCAGTCCAGAGTTCCTCAGGCGCAGGAATACGTTATCTTCGAGCGATCTGCCAAGTACGATGATGTCGTGGAGGTATACCAGGTTTTTCGTGTTTTAATACTTAGATATATTAGATTTTGAAATTTGACATCTCTTTAGGACCCCTCCCGCCCCTTGTTACAGAATATCGACCACTTCGCCCCCCTTAACGTGTGATGTAATTTATGGATGGCTACTTAGTACACAAAGTTTATTGACAGTTCGATCAATCAGTTCATCTGTGGCTTCTTTCATCATAATGAAAGTATGGAGGTGAATTCAAATAATCGCTTGTAAATGCATTTACTGAATGAAGAAATTGCCGTTAAGCATCCTGAACACTTTCTAAGGTATTCACGTTTTGCACTAACTTAATGGATATGTAACAAAAAATAAATACACAATTTTTGGATTTTGCCGCGCGTCATTGGACTCGGCCGATTATGAACAATTTGTATTTCTCAAATGTATAATAGCATATTTTAGAGAAAACTTTTGCTGAAGATGTGCAAGTTTTCAAGAATTAAAACGCCGTCATACATTATATTATACTGTCCCATTACTGTTCATCAGAATTCTGAGAACACCTAAAGAGCTTACAATTTTTTTTGTTCGTATTACAATCAACTATGCATTGAATTTGATTGTATCTCCAAACCACATTTTACATCCAGTCATGATAAGTCGAAATAAACACGCCCTAAATGCATACCTACGTAGTGTTTGTCATTCATGAATAGGAAATTTGGAAAATAAATAATATTCACGTGCTCCAAACAAAATGAATTGAACATAACGCTGCATTAATAATGATGTGAAGAGAACTATTTCATGATTTAAAATGAATACTTATCTTATTTTTTTACATGCATACTAATTGCAACACAAGATCATTTAAGTTTCGGAGAATTGGATCAGTTTATTATTCTGGGTTTGACACACTCAGGCGATTTGTGGCAAGTTGATTCATTTTTGTGACCTGAATTGATCAAGGTGTATCATCATGGAAAAACCAAAAAAATTACTCATAAAAGTACCTATGTCAGTTTTTGGAAAAGCTTATTTTTCCAGTTAATATTTCGATATACGTTTGACATACAGCTACATCATACTGCAATGAAATGGGAAAGTAATCTCCGAATCCGTTGTTTTACATCATCTCATAATGATCAAGTCCAACATATTGTTGTTCTTATAAAAGTGGTGCTTCGTTTTCGAGATACAGAGTGTCAAAGTTTTCAGAAAAAAATTGTTGTTTATTCATTATTCAAAAACCTTTTGGTTGATTTTGATAAAACTTGGCGTGCTCATTTTCGGTAATAAAAGGATCATTTTAATGCACCCAGACTTAAAAAATTTTTTTTTTTTTTAACTTTTGACACTGTTTCTTGAAAACGAATCAATTTTTCACATGCTTGTATAAAGAAAAAAATCTTATTTTCATCTAAAAAACCGGTACTGATCGTTTGGCAGTTTAATCCTGGGTGACCCTGTATTATTCTATGATGAGATTTTTTTCCCAAGTACTACAGTTAATTTTTACAAACTCCACTCTCTTCTACTTTTTTACTTTTATCTTTATTATTCTTGATATGTTTATCAAATTTTTTATTTGTTTCAAAAGCAATATTAACACCTTAAAAAAATTCCTCTTATAACTATTTCTTCCAGTATATGTTATTGCTTTAAACTTCTGTTGATCCTCAATAGTAAAAAAAACTGAATTGCTTTTTAAATAATTTCTTAGATAAAATACTGTATGGAAGAACTTATTTTAACCGTTATTAACTGACATTTACTGTTCAATTCTTTATTGAAATTGTACGTGAAATGGATCGACTGAATTATTGTGTATTTTATTATCTGTCGTGAAGGTTTCAAAAAAATTTAAATTCATGTTCATTACCAGATTTCGTTATAGTTAAATCCAAATAATGTATAGCGAGATTTCTATTGTGAAATAAATTGATGATTGTAGAAAATGTATGAAATCAAGAAAGTTGAGTGTTCATTTGAACCTATAAAACACGCCAAATTTTTTGCTCATGTACCATCCGAATTGAACGTTTGAAGAGACTGATACAGGGTCTTCAAACTAGCAATCATTATGTTTTTTTTTAGATGAATATTTCGTACTATAACTGGCTTTAATTATATTGGACTTTTTGTTCGAATATTTGTAGCCCAAAAGAGTATTGAGAGTAAAGTTTAAGGGTTTAAAATTAACATGAGAACGAACATTTACTCAGACACTAGTATATAATATTTCAATTTAGTTGATGGTTGAATGAATTCAAACTTTTCAGCCACCGTTTTCACGTTTACAACATACCCACACACCTAATTGAATTAAGCTCTTTAAGAGTTATTCAGATTCAAAATAATCTGTTTGTTTTTGTTTGCTAATAAAAAAATGGTAATTCTCAAGACATTTTCTAGATTTCACTTTGACTTATTCCATATTTCATATTTCATATTCCATATTCCTGGAGTATCTGTATTCGTTGTTGTTATACAGTCGCCTATGATTATATCGGAAAAAGGTACCAGCTTTCTCATTTTCAATGACCATTCAACTTTTCCTCAATTTTACCGGATAAAAAGAATGTGTTTTCGACCATCATGGAATGATTGTTTCGACGATGAATAATCCTGAACTGAGACGGTATCATCATCAATATCAGCACTAACCTAGTTTCGAACCTTCCTAAGCCTTTTTCGCCAGTCTGCCAAGTTCATTTCCTCAGAATGGCAATACAATTCTTCTGGATGGGTGGTTCCCACGATTATTTATTCCTTTCTCCCTCTTACCAAATTGAATTGAAATTAGATTTCAACAGCAAATATTAAATTTTCGTGAATGACAACGTTTAAAAATCTTACTCCGATTTTGTTTAAACTAGAAACTGATTCTCAGATTTGGACTGTAACAAAGCCAATAGTCTTTCTGCATAATAAATATCCATAAGCATGATTCAGTGAAAATTAGATGCCTAGTGCATCAAACATATGCATGAACATAAAAAATGACATGAAATCATTTGTCGGTGATATTGGAGACTCCTCCCCTCCTTCGGGCGTTTATAAGAGGTCGATGGTCCTCCTGTAGTGAAGGAGTTCTTTCTTATCTGTTGTGCACTAGACAGGACGACATCAGAGTGTATACGTTACCGGTGAGTGAATTTGTCTTCGGTGCGAGTTGAATTTTTTATCACATAACGGGTTTGTCATTAATATGCCCAATTTTCGGAGAATCGGATGATTTATTTGACTGGTTATTTTTCTTTATTTCGAGTTGACGGTAGATGTCCCACTGAACTAAACAGTAACTTCGTTAACTTTTTATTACGTAGTTCTAAATGCCACAGTGGTTCATAGAATTGAATTAATGATACTTAATATTGAGAATTCAGTTATAAAAATTATTGAAAATTTATGTATTGCTCCTGAAAAAATCACTTAAGTATACATTAAAAAAATGTCATTTTTTGCGATTTTTGCCATAGGGACTGAAGTTGTTTGTTGATATTGAAGTATTGAATGGAATAAAACTTTATTTCTTGAAAGCCCACATTTCGTCAAATTTATTTATTTGACTTCTTCAGCACATTTTAACTTAATAAAAGGATAATGTTTCAAATTTATAAACAGGAAAAAAAAAATAAAATAAATTACTACCATTACTTAAAAAAAATACTGAACCTCTTGATAAACATTACACTGTAAAAACGATTTTTTATCGGAGAACATACACTGCTCAACCAAATGGAATTCTCACGCTTATTCAATTTCTTCTAGGAATGGACAATTGTAAGATTAAAATGTGCTCAGACTCTCAAAGTTCAAACATTTAAGATATGCAGTGCGCGCCATGAAGTATGTACCATACGAGAAAAAAGTTTATTATCAGAGTATGGGAATTTTTTTCACAGCTGATCGATTGTGAATGAAAAAAAATTATATTTGTAAAGAAATCGGAAAATATTCCAAAGAAATGGTTATTTTTCTAAGCAACTTTTCCAACTAACTTTTTTTTCAATATCAGCCCAAGTTTTGCCTTTTTGTAGTATTATTTTTGGATTTGCCGCCATACCAGTGATCACGTGACATGTGTCAGAATCAATTTTCATGTCGGACATGCTCAATCGATCACCTATAGAAAAATTTTCATAATCTAATACGCTTTTTTGCCTTATGGTACATACTTTATGACAGGCACTGTAATTTGATGATATTTTCTTAATGATTCCTATGGGAAGGCAAGACGAATTGTTTGTTACGTGTTTTCGACTCTTTCAAAACTTAATTCACAATTAAACTGGAAAATTACCTAACTTTTCTGGAAACTTCGGTTATTAGGACACCTTACACATACCTTGGTATCAGCAACCTACCTTTTCAGAAAGACTTATTGTCAACATAACACACTAGTACCATAAATAACTATTGTTTTATATTATTCCTTGAATAATCTCTCCTAAATAACAGCAGACAAGGTTTTGAAGTTACGGATAAAAAATCTACTTCGGTTTACCCGTCAAATACGAATAACTCCGAAAATGTTGCTAAAAATAATTCAACTACTATTGCTTATACTCTTCGACAGAATAATTCTAAAACTACTAACTGTTAATCTGTTTTGCGTTCATTTTCCATAAATTATCTTCATTGATTTAATCAATTCGCAAAGCTTTGAACTATAACGGCATTTACTATTTCGGCAAAGTGGTCAATAACCACACGGGCGCAGCCCAAACAATCGTCATAAATATTCATCCACCTATAATTTGTTGAAATTAAAGTCAAACGATTTATAATCAATTCGCAAAATGAAAATTTTGTTCAGCTGGACGAGATTTTACGTACCTACATCAGATGAAATATTACACAGAATCCAATAGCGTCACCCAAGTAGCACACCCATATTGGGACAATATTGGTACAATATTGTGAAAATATTGGCAAAATATTCAAATAATAATATTGGCGAGAAAAAAAATGTGAACATTCGGCGATATTGGTCCAATATTAAAAAAATAATATTAGTGTAATATTCTCGAAGCACTATTGGCCTCAAAACGTTGAGCAATATTGGTACAATATCGCTGTATTACATTGTAATAATAATGGTAAAATATTAGCAAAATATTCAAACGTAATATTGGCGAGATAAAATTATAATTATTTCGGGATATTGGTACAATATTACTTGGACACTATACAACTAATATTAGTGAAATATTGTAGAAGCAATATTGGCCTCAAAATATTTAGGGATATTGGTACAATCATTTGCATATATTGGTAAAATATTCAAAGTGAATATGTCGCCTAGGAAATATTGTTAAAATATTTCCAGAAAATGTCGAATAATATGAAAATTCTACAATTTCATTTCTAATTCAATTAACCACTGAGTAGATTGACTTGTTAACGCATTGTGAGAAGCCTTATTTAATATATGTTACTATGGTTCAGCTGTCGTTCCATATGTGGGGCCACCTAGCGGTTTCTTACCCAAGTTTGATCATAATTCATTTCAATATTGTTTATTGAATATTCGACCAATATTAAAATTTCAATGATAGTGATTTTGTAATTTTAGTTCGAAAATATGAATAGACATTCATAAAATCTGTTGTAATGTTGTATCAATATGGTCTTTCAAATATTGGCGTGAGGTTTTCGTAACAATCTCAATCAATATAGGGTCAATATAATTTTTAGAATATGGATTGAATAATATTCCACCAATGTGCTTTAAAACTTGGATATACAATATTGTTTTTTATCTCTAAAATCGATATGAAAGTAATATTGAAATGGCAATATTGGAGCTAGATGCTGGAAACAATATGTAGGCAATATAGCTCTATCGATATCGGTGAAAATTATTAAACCAATATTGACCCAATATTTTATAAATCAATATACATTTACAACAGGTTGAGGCAATATTCCACCAATATTATCAATGAAATATTGTTTTTTCAATATGCGTCCATATTGGTTCAATATTATTTTTACATTTACAATATATTCATATTGGCCCAATATGAAAGCAAGATTCGGCCAACATGAGGTGCTACCTGGGCAGTAGCGCACTTAAGGAAACTGAACCTCTCAAACAAGAATCGTCCGAAACCAAAAGGTTGTTGAAACAATCTGAAAAAAAAGGTATCTTCATACAGTTATTCTATAGGTACATATATTACGTCTTGTACAAGGTCTGTTTACTAAAAGACACCTTAAATTGTCTTATATTTCGTGGGATCGATAAATCGAAAAGGTATTTTCTTCGGCAACAGAAAACGACCACCGTTGAATTATATTTATACCTATTGAACAGATTATAATAATACAATAATAATTAAAGAAACTACAGGCCGATAATATGCCTGAAAGCATGTTATGAGATGTTCACTAGCATCTTGTACATGCAAATACTCATCTCAGTTGACCTCGAACGGATATTTGAGCAAAAGGGGCCCAAGAACGGAGTTGCTGGCTGAAAGAAAACTCATGCTCATCGATAGATGAAATACGATGGCCAGGATCGATTACCGCAAGGCATTTGATACATCAGATGAGCTCATCATGCATTTGCTCAGATGCCTTGCGGTACCGGATTAAATAGTGGGATGCATTGAACAATTGATGACACTCTGGAGGACTCGCTTCACTACAACATCTGGTCGAGCTAGAATCCAAACAGAACAGGATATCTTTAGAAGGAGGGTACTCCAGGGAGATTGTCTCAGCCCTCTTCTCTTTTGCATGTCACTCTTACCATTATCCGTAGCGCACTGGACCGGTTGCTGCACCTCCAGCAACTGGAGGCCTAAGGTCACCCATCTACTTCACATGAATGACCTTAAACTTCATGCCTCAGGTGAAACAGACCTACATCAGCCTTTGAGGGTGGTGGAAGAGTACACGGGACTATTGGCACAGAGTTTGGGGCCGACAAATGTGCAACGGTTCATTTCGAAAGAGGACGATGCGAAGATTACGGAGAGGACGTCCAGCTCGTAGGCCGAAGCATCCTACGTCATCTGGATGCCGGAGGGACATATACAATACATACTTGGAAGTAGAACAACACTCCAGAAGTTATTTCTATCAAAATAACGACCATATGGGCAGCACTAATGGTCAGACGTTCACACTCGATGGTCAGCAGGGTTGTATCATCGCTAAAGAAGAAGTAGGGGAGGGGGTGGTTAGTCTAAGGGAAACTGCCTCTTTCCCCACCTCATTAAACGAAGAAAAAAAATGGGTTCAGTCCATAACCACCATGTTTGGCCAAGAGCTGGACTTAGTCCAAGAAGTCACATACCTGCGGGTGATACTATGGGCTCCAAACTTTCATGGAGGCAGCATGTCAATAGGGTTATTTAAAAGTTGGTAACTCCTAGGGAAAATGAGGAGAGTTAAAGAAAAATATTGGGAATTTAATCCAGAGATTATACGCTAGTTGTACACCCCAGTCGTAAGACCAACAATCCAATATGGGTCAGCTGTATGGTGGCTAGGTGCACAGAATAGCACAATACCAAATCGTAAAGATGGAGGAGCAGAAGATTCCTAGTTCTGCCCTCAAGATAGACTGCGATGAAATAGAAAGTTTGCTCTTACTTTTCCGAACAGAGAACAATGGGAAAGTGGAGTTTCGTCTAGGAAATAATACGGAAGAGGAAGAGGTGTATGAGAAAGTTTCGCTTTGGGAACAAACAGAACAGATTTCCCAGCTGAAGTGTTCGCTATTCTAACCGTAGGTATGAGGCAAGAGGCGAAAGAAGGGTCCTAGATTTAAAATATTTGGAGTTGGACAAAACAGGAACTAATCGAGTTAGTTAGGACATACCGATCTTCATTAGAAGGTCATGAAGGTTCGAATGATTAGGAGAGGTGATATAGATATGTGGATAGTAGGGTGTGACAAAAAATGTCCATAGGGACCTACCTGCCCACCTACTACTTCTACTACTAGTACTTACTTCATACTAAAAGGTGAAATATGAAGTTTCTGAAAATTATTATACATAAGTACACATTTCCTTCATAAACTGTAACCTCATCTTCGCTGATAATATCAATACTTAAGAAAATAAACGACCGCAAGATATCATTAAATTGCTGTTTATCGGCTTCCTCAATCGTTCATGTATAACTATTAGAAATATACGCGTAAGTATATAACATTGAATACCGGCCAATTATTAACATTGTTCATCATTGTTTATGTTATCTGCTGTAATTATTTCAGAGAGCAGTTTTTGCACAATAATAAAAGAGGATATATTCCTACAGCTCACAATAGAAGTCATGGTAGTGTGTTTCTATTATTAAAATTAGATGACTATGAATGATTGATGAATGTCACAGGATATCGAAATTTCATAGCGTTATGCCGGTTTAAGAAAGTATGATATAAATTGATGGCGAGCATTTCAAAATTCAATTCATTACTGCGAGTAATTTGAAAAATTGAAACAATAGAGAAATTAATGCAGAGAAAGCGAAACGATAAATTAATAGTGTTTTAATCTATTCAGGCAATTTTCCAGTTATTCGTAGGTGGTATATGAACTAACACTTTTGGATTTCAAATCCCAATGTAAAAGCACTATACAGGGTGTTTTCGAAATTGGAGCAATAAATGAAGTGGGAAGTAGAAGATGACAAAACAAAATAAAAGAATACATTTTAGTAGAAAAAAAAAAGTTTACTTTAAAGTTTCCAATACACTTTTGGTAATCACTGCTTAGAGCAACCTACGCAAACCAAGCTGAAACACTGCCAGCGGGCAGATATGCTGTAACCTGGAAAATTAAACCAGTGCCTCCCAAAGAAAAGTAACTAAAAGCGCAAATATTTTGACAATTTTTGATGGCTTCAAAAACAATAATTCTTGCCATTTATAGTTACATTATGTTCCATAACAACCCATTTTTTCAATCGCTCCAAAGTCGGCAACATCCTGTATATTTGCTTTCGATACTCCACTGTATTATCTGAAAAGAGTGGGTTTAGAAGATGAACAAAAATTACAAATGTTTTGCTAGCCACTGCAACTTCTACATCCCCAGCGTCTGTTGTCTTGCCCGTCTCTTCTTCCTCCTTCTTCTTACTCGAGTCCTTGCAGAGGCCATGAACGGGGATTTTTTTCCCGAACCTGAAGAAAATGGTGTATACCATTTTCCTGATGAACTCGCAGGACTCGTCATCAATGCCAATATTTAGCAACTGGCCATTGACCTCCTTCTTGCTCCCTAATACTTTCCATAACTGGGTGTGAAGCCCCATTTTTTTGTGCTCACTAGAACTAGCAACTTCTCCTTCGTATATCCTCTCCCAGGCACACCGTCAGCTCCGCACCCCTCCAGGTGCTTAGACTGGGGGAATTTGCCCTAAGCCAGTCTGCCGTCTCTTGGGTGACACAGTCTACCACAAGCGTGCTGGGTCGAAATTGGATGCCTCCAAACTGGAGTTTGCACTCTGCACCCAGCACCGTCTCCTGTACGAAGGCGTCTTCAAGTGCTGTGAGTTGCTCAGCACTCAGAGTCTCCCATGGGTAGTTTTTGGGAGGACTGCAACTTTTGTCATAATTACTGCTTCAGTATAACTGGTGGCTTGCCCAGTTTGCTTAACAGTGACGGTGCTACCTTCCGCTTCAGTCTTCCTCCTCTTAACATTCGGACGTTGAGGGGGCGTTTGGGTTTTGGGGCCTTTTCCTCTCGACGGATTTCCTCCTTGCTTCTTAAGGTGTCAGGCCCTGTTTAAAAAATCGAAGGTGCCATCTTACTCTTGCGCCGCTGAGGCCCCTTCTTAGCGGATCATCGATACCTCCAGGCTTGCTCCGGTTTTTCCTGGGGGGTTTCTTGGAGGAAGGTCTTTTGCCGGATGCTTGCTCCGAAGGTTTTTCCTCCTTTTCCTTGTTTCCCCTGTGCTTTCCGAGGTGAGCTCGGTGTATGGGAGATGCCAGGACGCTCTTGAGCATCCTGGGTTGCGGTGACTTTCCTTTTTTTGTTTTGATTAATGTTGGTCCCACGGATGGCTAGGGAACCAAGAGTCGACCACGCCGGAGACCCGCACGGCGTGGCAAGGCTGGTACTCGAGGAGTTTGTCCGGTATCCACGAGGCTTTGTTAAAGACGGTGCTCTCCCACCGCCATGCATCCTCTGGCACGGGTCGTGTAACACCTTGGTGTATACAATACTTCATCTAAACTTGTTATGGACATTATTTTGGATTGTTATAAATCATTGGTCTAAAACCGGGTCATGCTCATGGTCTTGATTTTCAACAGGTAGTTCCGACAAAACTGTTAAAATTAATAAAAATTAGAGGTTATCCAAGTAAATAAGTAAATATATGGAATTACAGAAAATCGTATTTTATTTTCTCTCCCGATAACGGTCGCAGATACGAAAAAACTACAAAGTAACAAAAAAAATCTCAACAGAACAGACAACTCATTTTGTTTCTCAGAATCTACCAGAGGCATACCGCAAAAAAATTCAACGGGCCCTAAAAAAGTGAATTCTCAAAATCGTTAAGATTAAAAAAATTATAAATTAAAATGTTTAGGAAGTATGTAAATGATATACAGGGAAACCCTGGTTGTTTTGTGAAATTTGTCCAGTTCATTCCTTCAATTTGCATGCAAAAGTATGTACCAAAAATCGCTCAAAATATTGGTACTGACCTATTTCCCGATGCTATAATTAGGTAATATTCTGCTTTGATTCAATAAATTTGCATGATTGACGAAGAATAAGTAATTACTATCAATTGGAATTGCGTCAAAATGGGAAAACGTCGAATTAAACAGAATTATATGGATGGCCTCAAATGTTGCAACGTATAAACTGCACGACAATTGAATAGGGTTTCTTGACCTCAATCAGTTGGATTATCCACCATATCTTGTACTAGTTCACTATAATAATTGATGGTCGTAAAAACACTTTCATAATAACACCATCCACTCTAAGTAGAATATCTGAAAATCAAGATATACATACATATTACGACATAGAGATGAAGATATTTTTACCATGAAAATATCGGTTCACAATAATTTTTTTTTTATTTCCTCAGTGAGACTTCCAGCTCCTTTCCTATGGGTAAAAATAAAAGTGGTAGTCGGACAAAAATTCAATATGTTTTTAATATACGGTACAAGTACTTTTTAGGTTGAGTTCATCCAATCCGTTTAGGTTTGTTATCTCACATATAGTTGAGTACACAAACATGCCACTTTTGAGAAAATTTGTATAATTATGTACCAGCAAGAGAGTTTAAGTTTGAGGATAGTGAATATTTCTGGTCTGCCAATATGATTAGGACAGTGAGAACTCGTGGTAAACTTCACGAAACACCATTTACAAACAATAGAGTCATAAAAATCTGAATCTATTTATTTTTTGCAGACAAAATGATGCATCATCTTCTTTTACTCCTCATAACCACAACTGCTTCAATAGAATCCTTACCTCGACAGGAGAGTCAGAAAAATGTAACTCCACAAGAACTCAAACCACTCTTTTTCATCATAGAAAGATCCCAGGCGACTCCACAGCAGCAAAATGAAGAAAAAGTTTCGGCGAGACAGCAAACGCAGCAGGGTTTCGAACCAAATTTACAGTTAGGAGGAGGATATCCACTGTTGGAACCACAATTTCGGTACTCTGGATTCAACCAACAAAGTTTTCCAAGGTAAGTCTTACAAATTTATTTAGCTCATCTAACTTATCACTGTCCAATTTTTTTTAATGATCATGCTAAATAGGCCTTCACGTGTTTTTATTTGTATTTGAGTAAATTGTAAGAGCAGTGTGTCCATCATTCCACCAAGAACCCCTATGATCAGAACTAACATTTCTGATTTTTTGTTCGAAAATATGAATGGGATATTAATAAAATCTGTTGCGGAATCATCTGCGGCTGAAAGACAAACTTTAGTCGCTATTTTCCATCGTTCAAGATAACCTCTTGGGAGGAATTCATGTTGAAAAGGGGAACATTCTCCATGAAAATTGAAAAATGAAAAATTTGATTTATTTGTAATATCTAACAGAAAACAACTACTTCCCGGGCAAAAGCAACGCTGGACATTGAACTACATCTGATAGATATTGTGAAAAGATGGAATTGATGGAAATATTTCTTCTGCGGTAACACTTTGAAAGTTATTTTTGACATAGACCTGTCATAGGCACTGCATTTTGATTTTTTTATTACAAACAAATTTTCAGTGATCTTGAAATGGAAGATTTCGGTGCCATACATGATGAACTTCCTACCACTACTCTATTATTCGCACTGGAGGAAAATACATGCACTTTCGATCTTGTGCTGGCGAACGAGTCGCAGCTACTCGGTCGCGGTCGCCAGTCGCATGCGACCGTGGAGGAAAACGTACCTTTAGATGGGGAACAGATGAAGTACATTGGCTAGAGAGAACGAGCAAGAATTTGCTGGGGATCCCAAGCAAGGAATATTGGCGACAGTATTTTCTAAGCTACTGAGTATCCGGCACAATAATAAATGCATCCTATTCCAAAATTTTCAATTCTTCAAATAAACCGAGTTGAAAAGTTACAAGATAAAACCTTTATCAAATTTAGTCAAGTTTTTAGTTCGAAAATATGAATAGGAAATTCATAAAATCTTTTGTAGAATCATCTGCGACTGAAAGACAAACTTTAGTCGCTATTTTCCATCGTTCAAGATAACCTCTTGGGAGGTATTCATGTTGAAAAGGGGGAACATTCTCCATGAAAATTGAAAAATGAAAAATGTGACTTATTTTTAATATCTAACAGAAAACAACTACTTCCCCGGCACAAGCCACGCTGGACATTGAACTACATCTGATAGATATTGTGAAAAGACTCTAACTGAAAAGGAAAGAAAAAATCTGAAAGTGAAAATTTGCATTTTCATTCAGATAGCTGACTTTTTTAATTCTTTCTAGTTTTCCTTGAACAAATCATTAAATAAATTAGATAAGGAGAATGTTATTAAAGAAATATCACTCACAGAAATCGTTCATTTCATTGAAGCAAGGTTCGCTTCTCTCGCATTTAATCCCCAATACATTTTGGTCGACAAAAATCTATTTCGCTTTGCCAAGCTCTTCAGGAGGATTGATATAGGATTGAAATAAAACAGGCTCTTCAGAAGCATACACATCAGGGATGGATATGAGAGAAACATTTCTTCTGCGGTGACACTTTGAAAATTATTTTTTGTACAACTGACATTAAAAATGACGTTTTTAATTCATTGACACATGAACTAAAAACTGACGTTTTCACAAAATCACTTTTAACAGTAGTGTTAAAAGTACTTTTAACACTAGTGTTAAAAGTAAAATGACAGATGAGATGATGGATACTCAGTAATATAGATCTCTCTAATAGAAACACTTCAATCAGATATTATAATCAGAACACCTACTCAAGAGGAATCGTTTATAAAAGTTCACACATGTATTTAGTCGTTTGCGCAATTGATAATACTAATTCCTTTTGAAGTTACAAACGAAGTAGTATTTAGTCCAACTGTAGAATGTCCTTCATCACTGACAAATAATGACATTCATAAATAAAGTGCGTTGAGGTTTATTATATTTGAAGTATCTGTCAGTCAGCCTTGTAATCCAAAGATCGTGTGTTCGAATCCTTATGGATCTTATTTTTTTTTTGTTTTTTTCTTACTAGCAGTAACTGTTGAACAAAAAATTTTGTATGATACATTTGTTAAAAGTGATTTTATTTTGCTCGTGGGGTTGCTCCACTCGCTAACGCTCGTTTCGCAATATTCCCCACTCACAAAATAAAATGCCACTTTTAACACTTGTATCATAAATAACTATTTTGACATAGACCTGTCATGAGCATTTTGATTTTAGTTCGAAAATATGAATAGGAAATTCATAAAATCTTTTGTGGAATCAATGTCCAGCGTGGCTTGTGCCGGGGAAGTAGTTGTTTTCTGTTAGATATTAAAAATAAGTCACATTTTTCATTTTTCAATTTTCATGGAGAATGTTCCCCCTTTTTAGTCAAGTTATTCAATAAGTTTCATTTTCATCTGATAATTCGATGAATGAACTTGATGTATCCATTAAATTTCCATCAAAATAAGTTTCGTAACAATGCCCTATTTTAACGATTGCCTGCGTGATCTTAATGTTGAAGAGAAAGGCGTAATTCGATTCTAATATCAAATTGATACATAAATAACTGCCTCAATCACCAAAGGAACAGAACAGAGAAAGGAAATGTTTTTTCTGTCACTGCAAATTAAATATAATGTGTGTCAATTTGAAAACAGGTAACTATACTGCTTTATAGAGGCACAGAGAGAAAAGTGACAGGTACACAAGTTCACTTGGGTAAAATTGAATAACTAATAATATATTATCGAACTTTTGTACCATTACAATAAGTAAAAAAATGTTTCTCCACAGCCCTTACAGAATTTGCCAATTCTGAAATCATATTTGATAACAAAATACTAACATTCTCTCTCTTGAGATTGAATAGTATTTCTCTACGACTATTGTATTCTACATTGATTATTAGTTGAAGAATGAAGATGATTCCAAGACACCGTGGATCCTAACTCATTATTCAACGGCACTCGGCCAATCACAGATTCAGAATTTTCAGAATCCATGGTAACGGAGAGGTTTCGACCAATGACAAAACAGCAAATGTACCGAACAAATTTCTCAAGAAGGCTTTGCTTCATTGGACTTGTCACGGCTTGGCATCCGCGAATGTCAGATTGACTGTTTTCTTTCTTAGTTTTAATTTATTTCCTGATGAAATCTTCGTAGAGAAAGTATAGTCTTCTACTCGCGTATAATGAGCATTATTCTCTCGGATAATTCCGAAACGAGCGTATCTCGGGTGTTTTTCAGTACACTTGTGGGTAAACCAATAATTGAACTATTAAAAATAATTACAACTTTTTTATTTGCCCCACCCAGTTGAAATATCATTGTTTCGAAAGTAAAAAGTAATGTGGGTTTCCTGAAATGAATTTGTACCCGAAATTGTATAACCTGCAAAATCCACCGCCCAGTGAGTTACACAGCCATTGTCCTAGTCCGAAATAATCATTGTCATTGACCAAATTAGTTGTCGTGCATGTATACATCAATATGTATGCCAGTTGATCGTTTTTGAATAATTCAAACATGTTCTCTATGAATGTTAATTCATTTCAATGCAGAAAGAAGTTCGTTGAAACTGATGTGGCTTTATTATTACTTTCATCTAATTATCGAAGTGTGTTTGACATCATCAAATATGAAATATTGAAATATGAGATATTGCAAGTGAAAACTGTTTTCAATCAGACCAGTATTACTTTAAACTGTTTTTTATCGAAGGCCAATATAAAAATTGTGATAATTGACTTCAAATGCAATGTATATTGCTAAATTTAAAAGACTTGTATATTTGAATTTTCAACTTCGCGTTTGTCGAACATGAACTTGTTAGAAAGGAACGAGAGGAGAAATCAAATTGCTTTAATTGTTTCTTGATTTTTGAACCTAGAAACAATTCACTAGGTATTCAATATGGATATTTGTGAATGATAAGTGAACGTACCACTTCTTGTCGTATTCTATGATATGCGACGAAATGACAAAAACAAATGCCACGCATTTTATTTGCTCGTTTCTGCAAATACTTCTGGCAAAAAAATGTTTGTATACCAATCTAAAATGATCTTTCTTCCATCATCTGAAGCGACGGTTGCGATATGTCCCGTTTTTTCTGAAAAAAGAAGAGAACCATTTTCTTCTCAGTACTTCGAGCGACTTTTCTTGGATTGGGCTCATTTTGGAAAACCCAAACAATTGACTGCTGTTTAGGTTTCGTGTAATATGCATAAATTCAAAATTGTGATGTTTTCTGGAGCACCGTGGTTGTATTTTCGGAGGATTTCTTCTAACCAATCAGCACGTCTTTTTCTCATGAATAATATTATTTCAGTTTCATAGTCAAGCAAGACTACATCATTTTGTTCATTTTTGACTCATCTGTTGTTTCTGCAAATTTCATACTTCTACATAACGTTCACCAAGCCTGTATCATTGAACTGAGGCCGTGAAACATCAAGAAATATATTTTATGTGATCTGGTAAATAACTATCAACACTTGTCACGAATATATTCATTATTTGGTGGTCTCAAGATAATATCAGGAAATGGTCTAATTGAGATAAATATATTTGCAAGATAAAAAAATTGACATTTTGAATGAATATGAAAAGTGAACATAATAATAAATAGATTAGAGAAAAAGAAGCCCCTGTAGAAATTTTCTAAAACTGGCCCAGCGGTAAATTAAATTTTTTTATATTTCTAGATTCCAACCATCTATATACTTATATAGTGCAGGAGGCCAAGGACAACCAATTCTCATCAACCCTGGATCGCCTCCTGGTAATTTTTTGGTACCACAACCTTATCCTGGTCCCAATGTTATTAACAGAGATACACCTCAACAACGACCATTCTTCGTCAGTGGGTATCCGAACCCAAAACCAGCCCATATCCCGCCAATAGAAAAAGATGCCGAAGAAATTCCTACAAACCCAGCTAGAATTCCTCCATTGAGTTCCAAACCAAAGAGTGAGTATGATTCATGAATAATCATTGACAAATTTTCGATTCCACATGATAGATCAATAAGCCATTTGATTTTGATCTAATGCGGCGGGTAAGACCGGCTGCCAATATAATATAAATTTTGAATTCTGCGTTTAAAAAAGGCATATGCGTCTTGGAAAAATTGTACGCGGGGTTACGGTCGATGTTTCCATAGCACGTAGTAATCCTTCTTTCTTCAAATCTCATGTGTATTTGTTCGAATATAGGATTCCCAATATTTTTCTCGTAAGTCAGGTGCAAAGACGTTTAATATTAGCCTCAAACTTGCAAATTCTCCTCACATTCTTGGTAACTAAACTTTAGTTGCTTGCAGTGAAGTTGCCTCTGGTTGTTCGTCTCCGAATGTCCATTCATTCATATGCAGATTCAAATATTTCATAATTTTCAAGAAGGTGGCATTGTTTGGAGCAAATCTAGCTTCTTAATTTGACTCTATAAGTTGTTCTGAGATTCACACAACTTTTTTTCTTTCTAAAAAATAATATTTCAAATAGACCTTGCACCAGGTCTTCTTGCTCTTATACAATTTCCTTGGTCGGCACAGTTCATATTGCCATTCTTCATATCTTTCGTCATTTTGTTTTTGTAAAATTATCTGTAGTCAGTCCTGTTGTTGTTTTCTTTACAACTATTGTTTTCTCAAACTACTCAACTTTTCTGAAGCTTGTTCTGTTTTTCTTATTTGTCTGTACCCCCGTACTTGGCTTATATACCTTAGTAATCTTCTAAAAGGCGTCCAAATGCTGTGGCAGTGAATCGGTTCGAACTTTTCGATGAAATCCTTCCATTCCGATAGAAAGTATTACACGAAACATTTTTTATTCTTACAGCCAGTAAACCAGAAAAACTTGAAACTTTCAATGATGGTAAAAGCGAATATCCATTCAGATCTGGTGGCGAGGCTGGTGTGCTAGCAGCTGCAGACAAGAACCCGCAGTTCATCAACAGGAACGCTCTGAGGCCGGGTCAACGTTTCTTCATTCTGAATGGGGACGACCTATTCCAAAATTATCCCAACTTCCAAAATTACCCAGAGGATCCCAACGCTGGTTTGAATTATGCTCAACAACCCGACTCCCAGTACCAACAAGTGCAGATCTTACAGAAGCAGCAGCTTCCATTTGATATTAGTGGCATTCCTGTCCAAACTGTGTTACTGAGAACTGCTAATACCGGATCAGTTCCCAGCTCGGATTTGAACCCGGAGCAAAGGTTCAATCCTAGCCGCGAAGAGCAATTCCCCCCGAACTTCAACCCATTAGACCAACAAGTCAACCACCAGGATGATTTCTTCAGATCCAGTTTTCAACAAAATATTCCATTTGGCGCAGAGGGATCAGACCAAGTTGGACAGTTCAGATTCACCCCACCCAATGTACCTTATTACCCCCTCGAAGGAGATGATATTGAGAACGACTCTGTCGTAGTTGATGCCAAAATTGAAGATGGGTTGAAGGGTGCAAGTAGTTCAGATGATACACAAACAGAAGGTAGGTCTCAAAACTTGTTGTGTAAGAATATTCCTAAAGTGAATACAATTATTGTCTTAAGATTTAAGATGTTCCCGAAATTCATTGAAATTCCAATGAATAAGAACCCGTTATTCAAAACTAACTTCCAATTTGATTAAATTTTTAACTACCTTTTTGTTCAATTAACGAATAAGTAACCAATAATGATAATAATAAAGGGGCCATAAACGAAGATTTGCCAAAAGAAAATGATCGAGATAAACAAACAAGGATGCTTTGAGTGCACTGATGAATTGAGGAACGACGTTCTGCATTGCTTCGAAAACAGTGCGGAGAGGATACATGCATGTTTTATGGTGTGAAAGACACCACGAGCATGTCAGCTGTTCCGCCAAAAACCTAAGGGATTATGTATCACATCTTCGGAGTGAAGGCTCCTCCTCAGCCAGCTAACGAAGTGGCAGATATGACACGTGTCAGTCTAGCTATAGTTGAAGCTTGCATCATATCGCCAATGTAGGGTATCAGAACCCGCAGGGCGCCTAATAACACCAAGCCTATGAAGCCACAACAACTGGCACGAGTGGATGCGGAGATCCTTGGTTCTTTCAGAAGAGGCTGACATCTGGCAAATGCCGCAGCTCAGACTTTGCCCCAAGCAGAGAGGGGAGTATTGGAAGGCATGAGCGACGCATACACAAGATGAGATCGAGTGGGCGAGACAACATGCGTCTCGTATTCAGTTTCTGGTAGATTACGTGTTGGCTAATAGGCCCTTCAATTTGCGACAAATTGACTGAAAATTAAGACAAGCTCAACACACACCAGATCAAAGCGTTCTGTTTACCATCAAACAACACTGTTTCGATTGGTTACGAATGCTGGTGGCTACAAGGAAGTCACTAGTGAGGCGGACGAGAAGTATCGCGAAAAAGATGAAGTTCCGTCATAAACCTCCTCACTTATTCCAAGAGCATCCATGCGTTGTAGATAACCCTCCGGCCGCTGATCATGTGAAAACCTTCTGGAAGTTCGATAGGCTCTCAAATTGGTGGAAAAAAATCCCATGCAGTCGTCATCACCTGGCAAGATAATTTCAACTCATGGCTATATGGGGAACAACATATATTCTGGATTAGTTTGTAGAGGGGCAAACCGTGCTCATTTCCAAAAGCAGAAATTAGCGAGGAAACTAGTAAATGAAAGTAGTATGAATGCGGATAAGGAACTTTTTCCATACAGTCCATTTAGTTCATTTAAATTAGGTAACCAATTAGAGTAGACAATTGAAGTGGACGGGGCGTTAAAATAGGATAATCAGTGCTTTTAACAATAGGATTGGTTGGGTAGTTTCTATTTCTTGAATTGTATCCAAGTGATGGCCTCAGAAGCCACACTTCATGTCCATAAAAAACAAAATTTGTTATAGTGATCTCCAATGTATCTAATTACAGTTACTCGTGTATATCTGAGATTTCCCCACCAGTTACTTCATCAAAGTCTGAAAGTATTACGCTGGCAGTCGATTTCTTGACTGTAGCAAATTATTGACTATTTTTTTTATCCAGCTGCTTCTCGTCCTGATAAATCGCCAGAACCAGGAATGGCTCAAGCTTCTCCTGGGGCGATAGCTTTGGCTGGTCCTGGAGGAGTAGCAGGCGCGTCTCCAAGGGCAACTTCGATAGTGGGAAGAGGAGGAGTTGCAGTGTCAAATCCACAAGCGACAGCTGTTGCTGGAACAAAGAAAGAAGAAGGAAAAGAAGAAAAAGATAAGAAACGACAGAGAAAATCCAACAAGTGAAGAGTTCAGGGACATGTATAAGGAATAAAGTTGTGTGAACCAATTAGATGATGAACAATACGATATCTATGATAACGTTTCCTGTTTTTATATAGATACAAACACGGAGAGTTGAACTTTGTTTGCTTTGTTCCATGAATTTGACTAAATTAGCTCGAATAGATTCATGTATCCTTCAAGAGGGGATACAGAAGGCAGTCACTTCTTCCTTCAAGACCCAGACTTATATGCTTTTCCAAGAATATGTACCAGAGTAGACAGCTTTTTTTTTGTTGAAAGAGTTTGCATAAATAATATTATTAGATAGTATAAAATTGTTAATTTAAATTTTCAAATACCTCTTAATTTCAAATCAGGCCTCTTCAAACTTTGTAATATATATTAGAATAGGGTATTTTTTTTCTATAGATATATCAACGAATCACAAGCTAAGATTTCACAATGTACAACACACTTTTTCATTATTCATGCAGTACTATTCAAATGTGTATAGCCTCGTTGAAAGCTCAGATGTGTAGTCTAAGTGTTACAATCGGGGTGCTGTTGGTGATTTACAATGCACATAATATTAGGTGAGAAAAAGATTGCAATTTAACCACTAACATAACCAAACTTGCCGGTTTTTTTAATTGAATCTTCGGTGTACTTCTTGCATGATAATTTAAAAGGAAATAATAGAATATTGGAATTGTAAATAGTATTTAAATTTGTTTCATGTTCTGTTAATAAATGTTTGCTAAGAATCAAACTATGCTGTAATTATTCTATTTTAGATATTAAATAAATTTAAAATAACGGTTTATAGACATTTTATTTCCTACCAATAGTCCTACCAAGAGTTTAACATACATTTCCGTATCAATTATAAGAATGTATGCACAAAACGAAAATTACCACAGTGTTTCATATGCTCTCTCAGTACAAAATTCTCCAGGTTGACAATATGATTGAACTTTTTGTATCAATCCCGTCCTTTGATAAGTCGACCGACGCCCTCAGATCTAACAAAAACTCTCTGTTGCATTATCCATCTTAGGAACATTGATGATTTTAAAATAAATACAAAATTGCAGAAACTTTTCAAACCTAACCTCACACTGCCCAATCTGTATTACACTTCCGACAATTTCTCGAGATCGAGTGTAACCGTGTAACACCAAGATTTCGTGATAAATGATCCTAAGGGTACAACAGAAATCACGGAACGGTTTTAGTGTTACAATTCCTGAATACCTACGCTAGCAGTGTACAATATTGTAAATGGAGACACCAGACCTATAATACAATAATAAAGCAGTTTTAATGTTAAAAGGCGGTCATACATATTTGCCTTAATATGAAAATCGCAGATACATTATTTACTGGCGTATAGGTTGGGAGATCACATAATAGTTATTTATGATACAAGTGTTAAAAGTGGCATTTTATTTTGTGAGTGGGGAATATTGCGAAACGAGCGTTAGCGAGTGGAGCAACCCCACGAGCAAAATAAAATCACTTTTAACAAATGTATCATACAAAATTTTTTGTTCAACAGTTACTGCTAGTAAGAAAAAAACAAAAAAAAAATAAGATCCATAAGGATTCGAACACACGATCTTTGGATTACAAGGCTGACTGACAGATACTTCAAATATAATAAACCCCAACGCACTTTATTTATGAATGTCATTATTTGTCAGTGATGAAGGACATTCTACAGTTGGACTAAATACTACTTCGTTTTTACTTCAAAAGGAATTAGTATTATCAATTGCGCAAACGACCAAATACATGTGTGAACTTTTATAAACGATTCCTCTTGAGTAGGTGTTCTGATTATAATATCTGATTGAAGTGTTTCTATTAGAGAGATCTATATTACTGAGTATCCATCATCTCATCTGTCATTTTACTTTTAACACTAGTGTTAAAAGTACTTTTAACACTAGTGTTAAAAGTGATTTTGTGAAAACGTCAGTTTTTAGTTCATGTGTCAATGAATTAAAAACGTCATTTTTAATGTCAGTTGTACAAAAAAAATATTATTGATCAATTACGTTAACGCAGTAATAGACACAGCCGAAATGGCTAATTTTCCCAGTTTCAACGGTATGACGTATGACATGACTTTTGACATCATCATGACATAGCTAAATGTTATAACCTAACTTTTTTATTTTTCTCTTTTTAACAATGAAAATATTCAAAATATTATTATAGGGTTAAGGCTACAACTCCTGTTGAGATAAATTATGGAAATAAACCATAAGTGGCTAGGAGTAATTTCTTTTTTTAAATAAATATATGTAATATTTTTTATTTAACAGGGCTTACTGGATAAATTTAAAAAATGTACTTACTTCCACAAATAACAATAGTACTTAGTATAATAAGTTACAGTCGTGAAACTGGGGACTGTGGCTGCAGCCTAAACAGAAATGGAAAGTGCAAAGAAGGCTCAAAGCCGAGCAACAAATATACAAAAGAATCAAACGAAAAAGTCAACAATAAACCAGTACTTCCGATCCAAACATCTAATATGGTGCTAATAACTGGAGCCACTTTTGAGATGGGAACAAACAAACCTGTCTTTGCGAGTGATCATGAGGGTCCCTTACGTAACGTCACCATCAATTCATTTTACTTGGACAAATTCGAAGTTTCAAATCAAAATTTTTACGATTTTGTGAAGGAAACCGGCTATAAAACTGAAGCAGAGACTTTCGGTGACAGCTTTTTATTTGAAATGTCCTTACCTGAAAAAAACAGAAAGGAATATCAGGATGTAAGAGCTGTACAAGCTCCTTGGTGGATTAAGATGAAAGAAGTTTATTGGAAGCACCCTGAAGGACCAGATTCAACAATAGAGGGTGAGTTGCATCATTTTTTTATTGGTAAGGAAAGGGAAGTTGGAAATTTGCTTTCACTGAAAAACTCTCCTTGCTAGACTGCTTCCTTGTGAGCCATGTAATTATACCTTCATATAAATAAAGTTACCTTGCTATTTCTTTTATTTCAGAAAGAATGAACCATCCTGTTATTCATGTATCATGGAACGATGCTGTGAAATATTGCAATCATTTAGGAAAACGGTTACCGACAGAAGCAGAGTGGGAAATGGCCTGTAGATCAGGCTTGAAACAAAAGCTATACCCTTGGGGTAATAAACTAAATCCAAAGGGACAGCACTGGTATAATATTTTTCAATACATTAGTTTGTTCAGGCTAATGAATTACACACCCAAATGTCTGATAAAATTCCATTAATAGGTTGCTTCACGTTATTGAAATTGGTTTTATGGAACTTACGTATTTTGGTCTCCTGAACAAATAATCCAAATGAAATTATTGGCAGTCTCAAGTAATTTCTTAGATAAGGGCATATTTTTGAAGCATTTTCAAGCACATGTTCCTACCATGAAAAAAACACTGAAAATTCCTCCTTGTTTTCACCACTACAATGTATACACCCAAATTTGTCCATTTCACACTTTCCTTATTAAAAACGGCAATTTTTATCCAAAAATTCGTCCCTTTAATTATACGAATAGTTCATTTTTTTTTAAAATAAGAACATATACAGTTAATCAATTAAAATATTAAAAAAACAACTGAAATTTGAAGCTTATCATTTAAAATATGTACCAGCAGA
Source organism: Chrysolina haemoptera (assembly GCA_958298965.1). Taxonomy (NCBI): domain Eukaryota; kingdom Metazoa; phylum Arthropoda; class Insecta; order Coleoptera; family Chrysomelidae; genus Chrysolina; species Chrysolina haemoptera. The sequence goes on from OY282594.1 coordinate 8,979,104, forward strand.
AAAGACTTGAAACTTCTCAAGTTCTGTGAAAAAATAAAGAATTCATACAGTATTTGGATCATACTGCAGTTTTTAAATTTAAATTAATATTTAGTTATTGCAGTCAGAAATGGCGTTTTACCATTTTAAACTCAGGAATCCAATTTATAAACTTTCTTACTGATGATATGATTGTCACTCTGGTGATAATAACATTTTTAGTGTAGTTGAGAGATTCGATCATACCATGAGAAGTATCTCAAGTTTTCTCAATTCCAGAAGCCTAAATTTGACACAGCAGTTGTGTGCCGGGATCAATCTGGATTTTTTTGTTTTGTGATCATTTTAAAGAAGGATTAATGTTTTTTGTAATAAAGTGCTGTTTTCAATTTAAAAAAGTGTAAAAGGGGTGAATTCGGCTGTGTACATTATGCTGGTGAAAATAAGCAGGCATTTTTATATTTTTTTCGCGGTAGGAATATCTGCTAGAAAATGCCAGTCATCATTCAAAAATAGGCTTGTATCTTCAAAATTATTTGAGACTGCCAAATATTTCATTTGGATCAAATTCAATTTTGACTTCCTTTCTGTTAATTCGAAATTGTTCAAAACTGATGTCACTTTAGATTCTCACTTTTAAACAGAGTATCCTTGGTGTGTATTACATATACTATCAATGCTTGATCTGTAACCCTGTAACTTACTAATAATATATTTCCGTCGCTAGCTACCCAGTAGAAATCTAAACTAATATTAATTAAATAGTATTCAACTATTATTTCTTGCACTTCTGTAATGTTTTCACTCTTCCTTATACATATATTATTTAACCTCATCTTAAACCATGTTGAAATGTTTACTGTTTTAATAATCATTAAGATTCAGTCAGTATTGGTTTGTTATTAACAACTTATGCAATCCATTTGTTAGGGCCAACATATGGCAAGGCGAATTTCCAGAAGTGAATACTGCAGAGGACGGATACATATTTACTTGTCCTGTAGACGAATTTCCCCCCAACAAATTTGGTCTATATAATATGGCCGGAAATGTTTGGGAGTGGACTCAAGATGATTGGCTAGGAGACTCTGTAAGTAATTATGTGGGAATTTTCAAAAGTGTCAGTACATTGGACAATCAAGAATACATTCATATCATTTGATACTTGAGCATTGATAATCGCATTAAACTGTCTTGTTGACATAAGTCACAATCCCATTTTTTAAATGATATGGCCTAATATCTAGGCTAACAAGTGAAAATGCTTCAGTATACATTGATTTTAGTTCATGAAATAATGTTTTGGTCTGATTGTCAGAATGACATCACCCTCCACTGACACTGACAGTACTAGACTGAAAGGGTGGTAGTTTCCAATTCTGGGCTCTGTATTGGTGCCTACTATTCAAGGTCGGTTCAGAGTTGACAAAAATCAAGCTTAAATTATTTTTTCTGTAGCACAAACACACTTGTCACTTGTGACTAACCTTCCCAGAAAAACAGATGCCACAAGACAAAATAGATTATAAAATTGACCTACCTTTTTGCAACACTTTCAATCCATATTTATGAAAGGGCACCTGATGATGTTAGTTACTTGTTGCCTTGAAAATTCAGCTTCTTATAACCGCAGCCACAAATGTGCTTTTGTGTCTTCTTTTGAATTTCTTATTCAACCTATACTTTACAAGCTTTGTTAATAAACAGGTGTTTTTCTTAGACAATAATTCATCTCTCCCTCTATTTGCAAAATGATGGAGATGGCGCTCAGAGCTTAGGAGCAAAATAGTTTAGTAGTGATCAGCTGCCAAATTCCTTGGTGTTAAGTTTCAGATTTCGAAAGCTGAAATAAGTTTATCAGATATTTTCATCTATGCAGGCATTGCCACTTCGTGCATAACCCTTTGATTTCAATTAAAAAATAATGTAAATAAACTTTGTTTGGAACTGTTGATGTTGCATTCAGCATTGGGGCACTGAGCAAGCCTAATAGAATTTTGACTTCTTCCACCATGTCAAGTTATCTGATTCTGAAACTGTGAACGTTAGAGAATATCAAAAAATCAATTTTTTTTCCAAAAATCGACGATTAAGGCAAAAAAGTTGAGTACTGCTTATGGCAAAAAAGACCTGATATACTTTTTATCAGTTCAACCAAATAATTATAGATGGCGTACCCTTTGTGCAGATTGTGAATACGGTGAATCCAAAATAAGGACGTATACAATGGGGTTTGATTGAATGGGAAAAAAATTGTGCAACAGAAGGGTCGTTCACAAAAATTCTGATTATTTTCTAGTATTATCGTTAGAGACGTTAGAGAACAAAATATGAAAAATTTCTCCACTTTTTATAGGCTTTCTTGTCTTGATGACGTTTTCAGATCCTTTTCAGCCATCATCACCAATTTTTTAGATTTTCCCCCAAACCTAATTTTTCTTCAGCTCTAGAATGTATAACTTTGTGATACTCCTCTTTTCATGACCTCAACATTACAGAAAACTGAAATAACAAATCAACCAAATTCATCATATATTTACACCAAAGTAACAAAAATATAGTTAAATAATTTTCAGGATTCAAAAGTCAAAAAAGGAGGTTCATTTCTCTGTCACAAATCATACTGCTGGAGGTATAGGTGTGCAGCAAGGTCATCTAATACAAGGGACAGTTCGGCCTCTAACCTAGGATTTCGTTGTGCAACTGATAAGGATTAGGTTAGAGCAAAAATATAAATTAAATAAATCAACTGGCAGTATACAATAACGTACTTAAAATATTCCTGCCATCAAGTCTTCCAAATTTATTATAATATTTAAAATATGTTGTATAATTGTTTTCGCAATACTATAAACTATTAACAATAAATTAATCATATTTTTTTTTACACCCCAAAAACCCAAAACTAACAAAATGTGACTTGGAATGTCAGTGGTCGGATGTAACCTTAATCCTAAAATAGTTTTTTTTGAGCTATACAAATAACTGCATTCTAAATCACCAATTGAACATGGAACCATTTCACAACAGAAAAAATTTAGGATAATAGGAAAGACTTTTCTCTCATTTTAAGCACAGCCAAATTTTAACAGCATATACAGGATGTCTTTAAAATAAAAAAAAAAGGAGAATAGTAAAATGGGTTTGTGAGAAGCAAAAAAAACAATTTCTTTCAATCAAATAAAAAAATTGGCGGGAAAAATACGTTTTTATCAAAGTAAACAACTAGAGAAAAAATTAAAAAAACAAACTATGAAAAAAACCAGTCTGGTTGGACTGAAATGGAATAATTATTGTAACATATTTTTTTGATTGTAATTTGTCTTTCATAAAAAAAAATTCATCAGTGCTTCAACTGAACCTTCAGTTTTTTTGTATTTTCGTAACATATAAGTTCATTAACCAATATCATGGCAACCAGTTTACATCAGGTTTATATGCAATTAATAAAAACAAATCTACGACTAATTATATTTGATAGAAGTGAATTACAAAAAATTGATTTCTTCCAACTTGTCACTTTTAATTAAACAGGTTGCTACCTATTATATCATTAGAGAAAATTAAAGGTGATGGGAATGAATGTGGATACAAAATAAATTACAAGAAAATAAAGTCCTACCATCTTTTGGGTTACAATAGAAAAATAATATTATTTTGGAATGCAAAATCAACCACAAAAATTTATTAAATATCTTTAAAGATGCTCTCACAAAAAAAAAATACAAGAGGGAGCAATTGGAAAGATAATTCCTAGTTTTTTTCAATTAAAGCCATCCTGTAAAATCCGATTTATTCATTTGTATCAGGTTCAGAATATAAATGGTAAAGATAATCAATCCAAGAGGAAATTACGACAGATTTAGGAAGTTTCAAAATTGGATAAGAAGAGACTTTTCAATATCCAATTATGTTACAAATAAAGGGCTAATAAAGATCTTTAGAAATAAAATAACCACCAGTATGAATTACTTGCGAACAAAATATTCTTTATGTTGAGAAGTCAACATTTAACCAACAAAAACTATTTAAATCAGACACTTTTCAATATGAATCAAGGTCATTATGGGAATGGAACAGAACAAAAAGAAACCAAAACATTAAAAAATGTTACTGTGATATTTATATTCAATAAACTTTCATACTAATATCATCATTAAAAATACTACTATTTATCAACATTAGAGTTCATCTCAATAAATAAATTTATAACAAAACTATTAAAATAATCTGTAAATTTTATCAATTCCATAAAAACTTCAATTTGAATACAATATATGAAATTTTTTTTATAATAATCCAATGAGTAAGTAGTTGTTTATAGTACAGTTCTCAACATGTATTTATCAACAATATATAAGTATGTAAATTACCAAAAAAGTATAAGACAGTATTAGTATATGTTTCAAAAATTAAGTAGTCATTTGCTCTCTACAACAGTGCCAAATTATCTTTCACTTGCAATAAATTCGGATTACTAGCCGACTGCAAAAAATCTTTCAATAAGAAAAGCGTACAGACAGTAAAAGTTTTTCCGTGTAATTAAACTTTTCACCCTTTTTCAGTCAAAATTAGATTTTTGTTTTCCATTGTACGAGTTGTTTTATTTTTATGTGTATTTGAATTATTCTTCAAATACACAATCATCAAAAAGAAACTGATTTATTATAGTTTATCGTTGTTCAAATATGAGTTAAGATCCAGAAGACAACTTTGACTAATTTATTTCAGATCACTTCTACAAATATTCACACTGGTTTCGAAAATATAGGGATATTATTGTTATCTTAGGTTTTCTTTCAGTACTTCATTAGCCTTAACAAAAAATCATTTTACACTTATCCTAAATGCAGATTCAACTCTAGCGCCAGACATCAGTTTATGAGCAAAAGTGTGAACGTTCTCCCTCAAAAACCTCGGGACTGGGACAAATCTGTAAATGAGATAACCACCGAAAACCAAAACTGACAATTTGTATGAGTATCTGATGACTTGTGAGGTAACTGACGGGGGAGGAATAGTCATGATGGCTTTGACGAATCTCTCTTGGCTGTGGGGCCAGAGTTTCGTAATGCCGGGAACGTGTCCAATTCCGACTACTCCTACAATACGAAGAGGTTCCTTAGGCATCTCTGTAGGTCCTAGAATTGAAAAACATGACACATTACACATAATGACACACTTTTTACAAAAAACAGTGTCAAACTGAGGTACGCAGAGAAGTATTGGTTTTAGAATTCTGTCTAATAAAAAGTTCAGGCATGAGAAGTGATACAAGTGGAAATTTATATACAGGGTGTTCATAATGAGACACACAAACTTGACCACTGATTGAGCAATGTGAATATTGGCATTAAAACTCTAAAGCTGCTCCCCAACATACTGGCATAAGAAAGTTTGCATTGTTCACAATAAGCTTATCTCAGTTTCTGCCTTGACATGGATAGAATTATTTTAAATATTTGACATAAAATATTCATGGGTACTCCTTGTTATTGAAATCGCTGGAGCATGTCAATATGATGAGCTTATTAAAATGACTGTTGATAATGACAATCTTTTAGTAATAAATATTCCTACAAACGAATAAACAACAAACTTTTGTAATAAATGCTATAACAGGCAACTGCCCGAATTTTGTTGAATTTGTCAAAAAATATCTCTCTCTCTCTCTCTGTCCTAAAACTGAGTATAAATTATGGTTCTTATGCTTTGTTGGCAAGAATACTATATCCACAAAGAAATGCAGAATATCTTTTTTCAAATGTGGAACATCACAAAGGGCACAGGTTCAAAATAACTGCAACAACTCTGTGAAGTAAACGCTGGTGGAGAAATCTTAAATCAAACCAATATCACAAAAGATTATGTAGAACAATCATGCAAAAAAATCTGATCAAATTATGGGAAATAATGTAGAACCTGAAAATAACACATACATGATCTTTACACAAGGAATAATTTAAATTACACCAACCTTTTGATAGGTTGACAGTGTCACAAAATCATCTCGTATACAGTGGTGTAAAACTATATAATGAGCTCAATGATGAGATAAAAATCATCTCCAAATGTCAGTGTATTTAAGAATAAACTAAGGTTATTTCTGTTGAAGAAGGCCACTACTCCTTTGATGAATTTCTCCAAGATTCATAATTTGATGTGATATTTATTCAAATATATTTATAGGAACTAATGTTTCATAATAATATATATAATATGTTTTCTGTTTTCAACTTGTTGGAGGAGTTATTATTTTCCAGTTTTGTTAGGTTTCACTAAATATTATTGAAAAAGAAAACTGGTTCAATAAAATTTTGATTGATTGACCAAAATCAGCCAGGCACTTCTAGAAGTTACCACCATTACAAATAGTAAAGCTCCTATTCAAACACTGAATGCACATTTTCAATCCCTTCAGACTATGGTACATTATTTTTCCTTACCCTCTACATGTTTTGGTGTCAGCTTAGAAAGTGCAGCAGCCTGTAGGGAGTTGGTTAAGTAGATATCCCTTTCATCTAAGAAAACTTCACGAAAAGCAGGATATTCTCCTGCTAAATCAGCTAGAAGCTGCTCCAACATATCCCTATTTTTACATTTTTCAATCTCTTCAACGCTACAAGAAAAAAGAAGTGGAAACCAGAAGAAAGGAGAATGCCGACAATCTGGCGTTTTATTACATGTAAATATCTTACCTGACAGGTTCTTTTGAAGTTAACAGATGCCATGCTAGTTTAACAGTCTGAAACCATGAAAGCCTTGCAAGGGCTCTTTGTAGAGTTATATTAATAGGGCGGTCTCCTAAGTGGACACCACAGTGAGGAATTTTTGATGCCTGAAAAAAGATTTATAAACAAATATTGGAATAAGCTATGTCATTCAATTATAGTAGATTGATGACTATTATTTTTGATTATGATTTCATGTAAAAAATGTAACAATGTTGACAGGAAACATTTCCTGGGGAACTAAGGCTAAAGTGACAACAATGGAAGGTGTGTTTTACTTCAAATTATACTTTGTAGTTTTTTGCTACAGTGGCAATGGCAAATGCTCCTCTTAAAGTCTCAGATTTGTAGATAAGGACAATTATCATCATTTAGATTAAAAAAGTAATCCATACATCATAATACCTAGTTTGATGTTGCCTTATCAGTACAGCAATTGGATATTAACAACTATGTGGGATTTCTTTAATAATTTCCATGTATGACGGAAATGCAGTTTTATTAATGTTGCAAATATAAGTGGTATAAAGTGGTAAAGTTTTATTTTCTCATTTTTCATGATGATATCCTAACACACAGTAATGCCTACATCCATCAATTTATTGAACAGAAGTATTCAACTGAAATTGTCTTGGATTTTTGTGTGTTTAGATGCATATTACATTTCAATCATGAAAACCTGGTTCTAGTAAAAATTCAGTATTTCAACTCAAAATATAGAAAATACCTGTAAAATTGTTATGACTTTGCTTATTTGTAATATCTGTATTTCTCAGAACAGATACAAATAAGTATACTTACTTCCTTATATGCAACCCTGAATTCACCTCCTGGTGCCATTCCAATTTCCTTTGTCAAGTGTGCACTCATGTTGAGCAAAAGCAGATACATCAATCCATTGTACACCCCGTTAGTCCTAATGGTAGCCATAATTTTTTGCATATCAATATTCTTGGCCTCCTCCATAACTGTCGCTTCGTTCAAAGACAGAATGTTAGTTCTGGAGCAACATAGCTCCAATACTACTACATGAGGAAGAACATTTGTAATAACCTGGAATTATTGATATTAGTAATAAAAATATAATATTTTATTGGAAAAATAATATGCATATAAATGTTCTGTTTCATTTATCTTATACTGTTATTGTCGTTTAGGAATCCATGATTGGTTGGAAAAAGGCTAATTGAAAAAGTTGCTTGTAGTCAGGATCTCCAAAATGGTACTGCAATATCCAAAATATCTACAGTTTTGAAAATATGAGAACTATATTTAGGAACTATTTTTCAATAACAATTCAATTCAATGATAAGAGCATATGATGGGTTATTTCTCAGTTTAATCTTTCCACCAATATCTATCACAATTTCTACTAGTTTGTTACAGGAAACATTTACAATTGTGTCCTCTGCAATGAAAAACACTGCACAACTACTCTTTCACTCAATTTAATACTCGTGGAATTAGCATTGAAAAACTAAAAAATTAAAGCTCTTGAAAAATGCTGACCTTGGCAACATCTTCTTGTGATTCTTTGCTGAAATGTGCAGTTCCAACAAGGTAAACTTTGGAACCAGTCTTTTCATGTTTCAAAAGTGTAACAGTCTGGGGTAAATTGTTATCGAAATCTTCATCTGACTTTCCTTCATCTGACTTGTTACTTGATGATTCAACATCACCGTAACCTACCATCTCAATAGGATCACTTTTATCTGAGCCTGAGCCATTTTCTGAGCTTGTTTCAATTTTCACAGTGCTCTCAGATAGTTCTGAAAAGACAGAGGTATGTATGATAGATGTATTGTCACAATATGTTAATTGAAAAATAAACTCTGCAATGAATACAGAGTTCATCTTACCAAAATTGGATAATGAATGGTCCATGATTCTCAAAGTTAGCCCAAACCTCAGACCAACAATTCAGTTTTCTACAAAAAAAATTAACCAGAAAACAAAAAATAAAAAACTTCTGCCAACACTTGACAGTTGGAGGGCTGTTTTTGACAGTGACAAATGACAGTAGTTATTGCGAGGGTTGTGTTCCGTTATGGACTTTGGTCTCAGAGTAATAGATGAGATATAGAGTTCCATCCTTGTCTTGAAGGCAACATAACTTTGTTTACATGCGAGGGCCTTAACCATTAGACCGGGAGAAGATGACATATTTTGGGACACGATTTTACTCAGTATATGCCATTTGGAGAACAGTATTGTCGTTATTTCCTCATGATAATAATGCAGAAATCAAAGAGTCGTCGTATGTTCTTCATATTGAATAATAATAATAATTTCAAAAAATCAAGTGTTTCGATACGATTCCAATCAGGCTGCCATGTGTTTCGTAATTAAATAATAGAACTAATATACTCGAAAAACCATTGGCATACCGTTAGAATGGGCGGAGAATTCCCTTTTTCAAATACAAGTTTACGCAACCATACCAGCGGACCCATACTAACGGCATCCTAATGGTTTTTCGAATATTTTATAGTATATTCGACTGGCTGCACTGATGTGCATTTGTTCCCATATTAATTGAGCATATGTGTCTGCTAGGAGTGCTAGCAGGGTACATATAATGATCGTACTCGACTTGGCAAGCACAACTCGAGATTAGAGCAAAATCTATATTCGACTGGTAATAGCGCTCGCTATGAATTCGAATATTTTTGTACCATACTTTTCGACGGTGTCAGAGTCTGCCCTCTGCCAGTGCTAACCGTAAAAGAACCAGTCGAATGCTCTAAATTTGATTGCTCCACTCAGATTCCAGAGTATTTCGCGTTTTCTGCATGCATATCGCATTTTGGGTTTGGTCGATTCGAACCAAATGATTTCTGTCCGGATTCAATGCGACGCAAAATACACATCTACACCGAGTTAGACCACATCAGTCGAATACAAAACCAGAGAAAATATGACCATGTGATAAAAACGCAGGTGAAAGGCACGTATGTGAATGGTCTTGCAGTTTTCAGACACATGGGTCAAAACTGGTTATGCTTGTAGATTGCACGTGCTTCATAAACCCTGGGTGGGCCCCTATATGTATCTGAATCGACCTTAATGCTTTCAGACCCAAAGACCTTTTTTGAGATGAATATTTGATTAGATCCGAAGTTTCAAATTTGGCACTGAATAAAATGATTCCAATTGACAAATGACAAGCGGTTCCCGTGGAAAGAGTACGGTTGCTCTGATGACATATAAATCATTGAAGTTTCAGGAAATAGTCACCGAATTTTTAGGAATTTGGTATAAACGGACCGCCAGAGTAACCAAGGATATATATACGGACCATACCCATACCGGCCATACCCTTAATAAGTAACATAACCTATTAGAATAAGTTATATATGTCATAATTGTCATTTGTCATAGCTTCACATTCACATTTTTTAATTCGCTTTTGTTCGTTGTTTGTTCAACGGGTTTCATTTTTATTGAAGATATATTTTTCAAATATGTTTAGAGGATTTGTATGCTAATTACCATTTATTTGATTTATTTTAATTGATTTTATTTCCAGTTATCATTTTTAGTAGGATTTTACACTGGAGTTTATGTTAGCCAAAATTATGATGTAAGTTCAAATTTAGCAGTATTTGGTGATTTATTTTGTAAATAAAACTTGTATTGTGCAAGTTTGAATGAGTTTAATGTTCACAGTAGTTTACACTCGAAATACTATGATATTCATTCAAGCCGTGTAGTATTAACTTGCATCTTCCAAACAAGTTCTGTTCAGTAGTGTTTTGTAGCAAGAAAGGTATGCTGATCGCACCAAAAAAAGTTTTTTTTTAAACTTTAATGCAGATATGAGAACCAGTATGAAATACTTCTGGGCGACTGGTTTGATTTGACAGTGTATAACTGAAGATTATAATTGGTGCTGTAGGTTTTCTGGGTTTTTCTATAGCTGAAAAGTGAATACTCCACCAAATATCAGTAAGTCGCCCCAGAGCACTACTGCAAATAATAATAATTGCCGTCCCCTACCCGCACAGGCAATGCTTTTGGGTACACTCTACAAGGGTTTTTGAAGGAGTATCAACATTTTATTATTATTGCCACAGTCCCTCGTTTTAAAACTCTTCACTAGCAACAGATTAAAATTGTTGTACTAAATCCGTCAACCGATGGCTCTCCTACAAGCAACCCTAGAGCTAGGGAAGAAAAGGATCTTACCTAGTAACATATGAGTCCAAACACGATTATATTCAAAAGTATGTTGGTACTTCAGCTGTGGATAGTACCAGACTTATCCGTTACAATTGTCTTCACAAGTCATCAATATTGCTCAATTTTTTTTTAAATTATGTACAGCTTGGCAAATCTAGCTATGCCTCTGAGATGCGCGAACGATAAACAGAAATGGTAACCGTCCACTAAAAACTTTTATTGGGAATGACAAGGGCCCCAGAGGTACAGCTAGATTTGCCAAGCTGTATGCATATCTCTTTCATCACAAAACATGCATTTTAGGAAGCAGTAAATCACTCTTGTTATATAGGAAAATGCCGTGTATATGTATATACGTGGGCAATAATAAGGGCTGAATAGTGCTGTGGGACTGTTTTATAGGAATGTAGGCTTTCACAGCTGGCATCAATGTTTTAGTTGGTTTCCAGGTTTTCCGGGTATGTCAAGGTGAGTACTTCGACCATGCCACTGAAGATGACTGATGCAGTTGCAGTTGAAACTTTTGGATATTTTAAACCCAGAAACCAACCAAAACTGTGATTGTTTTGTCCTACCTAACAGACAAATTTGATATTCGACTCGGGACACAGTGCTGTAAAAGGATTTTGATAGTGCTATTCTGAACCTTGCTCTTGTACATAGATAAATAGGATTTTTCTGTCATTAGAGCGATTCACTGTATAGTAGACATCAAGTGAGGTTGCAATTTTGCATTTCCATCATTCTTATGTAATTTCAATTCCTAGGTGAAGCCAATTCATTCTCAAAAATGGTATGAAATTAATAGTTGTTACCCACATATTACTAATAGTTTTTAAGTTGTGAATGAATTATATTCAGTACATTTTTGATCAGTTCAAATCTTATTAAATTTGGATTCTAAGACAGAAAAGGGTACTCTCAAAAGATGTTGCTGAAGCGAGTCTAGAAAAGTGCTATCTAATCTAAAGTGTATTTTTTTATAGATCCCTCGGGTAGATGATCCAGGAGCTCTATATGGAAAAATAAAGGATTTTGCAGACAAGCATAGAAAAGAATAGCTACAGTTTTAGAATACTTTATATTAATAATTTTAATACCTAAACACCTATTATAAATAAAAATTTATGTTAGAATTAACATAGTTTTATTCCTCCACCCAAATATTCTAGTCGAATAGGAGGCTCCACGAATGCTAACCAATCACTGGCATGGGTTGGTAGTAACCCCATACTATGGCATTTGTAAAGTGCCAAACCTATATTCACACAATTACCAAGTACATAAACAATCATTTGCAAAATGGCACTAGAGGTTTCCATCATTTTGAAAGTTGCTTTTGTAGACCAAATTGCTTGCAGGGGTCGCATTAATAACATTCCTACCATCATTATAGGGAATATTGATATAGAATTTCCAGCCATGTACATAATGAAAAGATTCATAGGTACTTGTTTCATTGGAGCTAATGCGAGATCCCACGACTTTTTCGTTATTAGGCGGGATACGTCAGTTTTTTTAGAAACATCACTGTTCGAACCGACACTCAAAACACTATATCCTGGTGGTGATGCTAAGGATTCAGCAGAAACACGACTTACTCTGTGAAAAAAAATATTCAGTAAAACATGGGAGTGTAATTAGGATACAAAATACTTGCTTCACATTATCAAGACTCCATTTCGTTCTACGGTTTTGTTGTTTACTCGACATATTGAGAGTTTGCTTATATGATTGCTATATAGATCGACCCAATTTTAATAGATAATAGATATATAAATAATGAATTTAGGTTATTATATCAAAGACGACATTTACAAATTAACAATCAAGACTTGTGACACTGACACTAATGACAATGACACTTGCCAAATCACCAAAGTGACAAGAATGACAATTGACAAGTTACAACCACAGTACTAGTGTGTTTGAGTTCTGTGGTCACCACAAAACTAACTTTTATTTTACCCCAGAACTCAGAGTAATTAAAGACAGAGATGCCCTGCCTATACCTACACAAATAGCTGTTTTGAAGTGTTCATGAACTATCCATTTCTATACAATTTGTGTCATATAGCGTTATATAACGCTACCGTCGCTACCCATTTTTCGTCAGAATCATCGTTCTCACAAAATCCAGAATGCGAGTCTACGTCCTTATTACGAAGCCCTAGAAGGCCCAAGCCAATTCAATTTTTTAAATTCCGACTCACCAACTCGAAATTTTAAAATTCCTTGTTACTCTCTCGCAATTTCGATTTCAATACTAATGAAAATTCCTCTTTTTTGTTCCCCCTGTACACCGTTTGAGAATTTGAAATTTTGACAACTCATATGCAAGTATTCTGCAATGCACTAATTTTTTCGTACTTCCGGGCCTAAAGTGACAACTTCACTCCCTTGTGACAGGTACTAAAGTGTCACATTTAATCCCTCCGGGATTAAATATTGACGAAACTCCCGGAACGATTAAATCACAAACAAACGAATTTAAGGGATATTTTATTGAAAAATATAATTAATTAGAATGGTAATTAACGTTAATATTTAAATTAATATTGTGACAGTTCGTCATATTGACCAGTCTTTCCTGGGTTAATGCAGCAGGTAACTGACGAGTAACAGATAGGTCCTTTTCATATTGAACTGGTGTTTGTTTCGAAGATCCTGCGGAAACAGGAAGCGAGAATGAGGACTGTGGCATAACTATAGTGGACGAATCGGCGACTTGACCAAATATTTTATCTGAAATTTTTTGTTTATTTTTAATAGACGATTCAATATATCCCTCGGCCACGTTGGAGGATTTCCATCCTCCATGTCTCTTCAGCACGTCTATTGTTGCTCCCGAATCAGCTAACAAAGACGCAGATGTGCGTCTAAAACAATGTCCCGTATAAGACGTCGCATTTTCTAATTTCAAGAAAGCTGCTATTTGCCGTGGAAATGTACCAAACATGTTTTTTCCTACTACTCGCGTAGTACATTCTTTGTTGATGTATTGAACAAAAAATTTTGAATGAGTTGTCCCTGTCTTTCGCAATGCCACATATTTCCGAAATATCGCCACAAAACTGATGGCACTGTTTTCTGAATTTTTGATCACAAAATTTCGGTCAATTTTATTTTTGGTGTTTCTAATCGCAATTAGGAAGGAATCGCCCAAATCTCTCACATCGTCGATTTCTAAATCAACCAACTCTTTTCCACGACAAGCTCCCGCAACGCCCAAAATAAGTGCAACCTACAAAAAAATTGATTTCTTAAAATTTCTGAATATAAACAAATTTCCAAATTTACCTTAAGCATTAAATATTTATCATCCGGAGCCTCCCGTAAGAACTGATCTACCTGCTCAGACGTGAGAATTCTTGACTTCTTTGGCTTAAATCCCTCATTTCTTCTCTTCAAAAAAGCTAATAATTTTGGAAATTTACTTATATCAATATCTTCTCTAATGTTAATAACCGATTTCAGCATTGAGTAATGTGCCCAGAGAGTTGAGGCACAAACCGCTTTTGATTTATCATCGAAGTAGACTAACAGCGCATTTTCAGTAGGTTGTCTCACATTTTTTAAGCGGCACCACTTTTTAAAAGCATCGTACTGCTGCTCGTATAGTTTTCTAGATTTCGGTGGTAACAATTCTTCACCTACTTCGGCTGCTCTTTTATCAATATCAGATACACCTTCTTCACTCATGATACCAATAATTATCAATAACAATGTTTCTTTACAATGACACTAGTAATGACAATGTTTCTAAATTATAACTGTCACAACGCAATGTTACTATGGTAACTTATTTTAAAGACAGTTTATTAAATGAGTTGAAGAGAAAAAACTGATTGAAATTATTGAAATAATTAATAAAATCATACCGGAAGTACGTATCGTATATACCTTGCGACTGAAGTACATTTAATCCTTCAGGTAAATTATGGCCCTCCCTGCGGTCGGGCCATAAACTTTACCTTCAGGATTAAATGTACTACTTCAGTCCCGCGGTATATAATGTACTATTATGAAGGATAAAATTTTCTGACAATTCGATAATAAAGTTTTTCATATGGTGCAAATTTTGAAACTTATTGTATATATATTAGTCTGGACCACATTTTGATAGACAACCCATTTTAGGCGTATTAGTCTATTTATGAAACTTCATAAGAAGTATGTTTCATCCGTTAAACTGAACGGTGAAGGTCGACCTCTCTTCGGATCCTGTACTAGGACTAGGTATATGGAATTCTGAGATAGGAAGTCGAAATTCCAAGATTCCAAATCGGAATTATATAATTCCGAGATACAAGTCGGAATTCCGAGGTACCAAGTCGGAATTATACAATTCCAAAAATTCTGAGATAAATTCCGAGATATGAAGACAGAGTTCAGAGATACTAAAAGTCGGAATTATGAAATTTCGAGATACGAATTATAACTTGTTATACTCCGTAATACGGAATTTGAAAAATAAAAATGGTGTGGCCCTTCTACTTCCAGCTGATTTTTTCTGAATCGGAATACGCAGATTGGCGCGATTGCGGCCGCAGCCCACGATATCATAAGCGATTACGGCCGCAGCCCACGATATCATAAGCGATTTCGGCCGCAGCCCACGATATCATAAGCGATCACTTCGACACACACTATAGTCACAGTATAAGGCTAAAAGAAGCCTTATACTGTGCTTATAGTCCTGGTTGGTGACTCGTTATGTTTTCCAATACTTTAACAAGAATTGATTTGTTGTTCCTATACATTGTTCCATCGAGGTGACACAGATACATGGCTTAATTATTTTGAATTTTCATCGTTTTTCCACTTACCAAACTGTCTGCCATGCTCTACTGAACATTCAATAATTTTTTCTTTTAATTTGTTGTACAAATTTCAAATGTATTGTATGTTGGCTGTCTAAAAGCAAAGCCTGTGCTGTAAAGAACAACTATGGGTATTTGTCATGGAGCCCTCAATCAAAGATAGTATAGAATATGTGATTCTTATTGGCATTTGAATTATATTAAAAAACACGGATCTGAATAAAACAATTAGGAATTTAGGTTTACCCCATAACCTTTTTTAATGTTTGATATCCATCTCAGGTTGAGATTGAAATATCAATAAGTAGACGCTCAGCAATCAATGGATTTTTTGGCACGAGGTTGAATAGAAGTATAGTTTCATTGTATCGTTTATTACTTAAGCAAAATTAAATTATAAAAAAAAATTACTTCCACAACTTTTTGATAGACATATTCTTCTCAGAATCTTTCTGCATAACTTTAGCAACAGCCATCTCAAAATCTTCTTGAGTAACATGTACTCTCCTTTCTCGCAGCGCATACATACCAGCTTCAGTGCACACTCCCTAGAAGGAAAACAATGAATAAAAAAAACTGTTAATCGATATTTTGATGCAAGAGTGAGTGATCTTTACTACATGCAATTAATTTCAACTTTCACATATGACTAAATATATATTCTTATACCTTAACTTCAGCCCCACTTGCCCCTGGCATGAGCTCAGCAATCTTCCTCAAATTAATACCTCTGGTTAAGTTCATCTTTCGAGAATGGATTTTCAGAATATCCAACCTGGCCTCCTCATTCGGTGGGGGAAATTCTATTTTACGATCGATTCTACCGGGTCTAAGTAAGGCAGGGTCTAAAATGTCAATACGATTGGTAGCCATGATAACTTTGATGTTTTTTGTGGCCTCAAACCCATCAAGTTGATTCAACAGTTCCAACATCGTCCTTTGAACTTCAGAGTCGCCACCAGAGCCTTAGAAAAAACAGAAATTTAAAATTGAGCTATATATTTTTTCTTTGTCATTAATTTTCATTGAATACAAGATAATCTCAAATACAATAACAGCCACAAAGATGACAAGATCGTGATTAAATTACGAAATTGAGCTTCCAATCAATATCTCAAATAAAAGGTGAATTAGTAATAACTTTTTTATGATGTTCATTAAATTTTTTGGAGGACAGCGCTAGGAATGTATGGTTTAATTTGGTGTACATTATATTTAATCCCATTTTTGTGGTCCAAATTTAATAACTGGAAGTTTTTCACTTCTTTTAGTGGGGAAAGCACACTGTACAATTTTCGGTAAGTGGTTATAATTTACCCTGTATATCTTTAAGCTCTGCAAAATATTGTGGTGTCATCTGCAAATGTGGAAAACTTTCTACAGCAACACTGAGAGAAACCTTGTTCAGAATTTTGAAATATTTTTCGAAATTTTCAGCCTCATTTTTCTATTAGTAAGCCAGTTGTTGATGAAGGCAACTTGCTAACGAGGTGTGTCCGCGGCAAAAGACAACAAATAACACTGCTGTTTTCAATTTGTTTAATTTATTGGCTTCTATGTTGCTCACCAGTGTGCATAATCAATGGGTCTAGTATGTAGTATTAAAAATAAAACAAATATATACCTGATTCAATACGGGATGATCCAATGGAATCGATTTCATCCATGAATATAATGGAAGGAGCATGTTCTCTAGCCATTACGAACAGTTCACGAACCATGCGTGAACCTTCTCCAATGAATTTTTGTACCAACTCTGATCCAGATACTCGAATAAACGTACATTCAGTGTGGTGGGCTACAGCTCGAGCAAGAAGAGTTTTTCCAGTACCTGAAATTTATTTACACTCATTGTTTAGGTACCAAAGAACACATTTTTCAAAATATTCAGAATATTGGAGCCTAAGGTACCGTTCGATATTTTATGATGATGAAACATTCTCATCCAGAAACTATGATTATTTTATACCTGGTGGTCCATAAAGAAGTACTCCTTTGGGCTGTGCTATACCAAGTGCATCAAAAAGCTCAGGGTGTTTTACTGGCAATTCAATAACCTCTTTTATTTCTTTTATTTGTTTATCTAATCCTCCTACCATTTCGTAAGTTGAATCGGGCACTTTTTCAACCATCATCAAAGATACTAGAGGATCAACCTAAGAAATTAATATTGTTAGTATTAATTGAAACATTCATCGGAGATTTTACAAGTTCTCTTTAAAAATAATGTAAGATTATCCTCAACTTACTTTGTTGGGAAGAATTTTGTGTAATGTATAACTCTCATTCCTCAATGCTACTCGGCAGTTTGGGGTTACATCGTTGATATCAATATTTTTATCAATGTCTACAACAAATTTTCCTTCAGGGTGCACTTTTACAAGGACTTTTTTCTTATCCATTGGTTTAACTACTTCACCTACATAGCTACCCTGCTCCTGAAGTAACATTAATTCTTCTCTCAACATACGAACTACAAAAAAAATATTGGAATAGGTTTACTTGATAGCATTTTAGAAAATTAGGCTTTAATAAAAGCAAAATATTTCTACACAGTTTGTGATTTTTTGCTCTAACATTTGATGAGGTATACTTTTTTTTATTTATTTATTTTGTGTTTTGGCATCGACTGCTATGGTTATTAGGAGCAGCACTGTTAATTTTGAATGCAACAGTGAATCGTGGGGTATATAATTCAAGATAATAGATAGATAGTTTATTTGTCTTTTAGGTGTATTCAGAATACAATAAAGTTCAGGGGGAGGAAAGGGGGCATGACCAATAAAAAATATCACCCTGTAGATTCTTACAAACATATGACAAGTCCATTGATGTAAGCCCTATAATGTAACCTGAGCCAAATATCTCAAAAACTGCAGGATCTATAAAGAAGAAACAAAAAAAACTTGAAATTTCAACACCCTGTAGATCAGTAACGAAGCGTTTGCTGACCTATGTTTATATGAACTTTTAGTCGTAAAATAAGCCGAGGAAAGTCCCCCATTCGGATGTACATGATGTTTAGGAACACCCTGTATAGAATATTTTATATTATATTATCTTACCTTTTGCATTGAGTTCATTTCTTTGTGCTTGGAGACGACGTAAATTCTGGCTTTTTTCAGCAACTACAAGCTGTAATTCTTCTATCTTGGTAATATAATATGATCTGAAGCCCTCGCCTTTGGATGGTCCATCTACCTCCATCTGAAAATTTTAAATAAAATGGTATTAATTAAGGATAACACTCTGAAGGCAGACAGAAAGTAGTACTTGGATATCGATAAGGGACTCTGTTACGATTTCAGAGTCTTGGTTATCACTTTCAATAGTTGATACTCGTTTCTTTTTTCTTGGTGTATTAGTTGTATATTTTGATGAGACGCCTTGTCCCATTTTACCAAAAATTTCAAGTCAAGAAAAAGCATAAATTGACGTTATGAAAATAACAAAAGAGTTGTAACAAATTCTTGGTTTAACAGCTATATACGATTATCAAAATATTATATTTCTTACCTTATTGATCACCGTCATTTCGGATTCTCAATTTCTCATATAACCAAATGACCAATAATAATATATTTATTGTCCTACAGCCTCCGTTAGCAAATTTATTACCAAAATCTGAAAATCACGTATTTCGACATTTGACTATTGACAGTATTGACATTGACAACTCTTTTGAGTCTTTACCTCTACAACTCCCTACGTTTCTTTTGCATCTTCTCAGCGCATTCAGCCAATTACGTCGGACTCTATTGCTATTTTGGGAAACACCCGTACGTACATGGCGACAGCTGGTTTCAAAAAGTACTCCTCTAATAAAAACCAGTCTTTAAAGAAACTTTAAATATTGACATATCAGAAAAAGGTTATATACTATAGATCGTGATTTGATAGTTTTAAAATATTTGCTTCTGCAATCTACAGGTCCATCGATGAGCATTGCATCCTTATTTAACTAATGGAAAATGACAATGACAGCACAAATGCGCATTATCCATCGATGAATTTAAAAACTCGCCCAATGTATTTTGAATTGTATTGGTCTTCATAGTGGCTCAAATCTGACATATATGTCAAACTCGATCGGATTGAGTGTTCATAATTAAACAGCTGAATCGGTAATGAAAATGTCGTAGGTTCGAATCCTGCTTGAGGAGAATCTTGACTCAAAGCACTAAGGTGAAATGGTAGAATCGGTTCTAAAAAGAACAAAGAACATAAAAGATGTAAAAAAACGTGATCGTGCCTCCCTTCCAACGATCACCGATGGGATAGTGTCAATTGTCAAAAACAGATGTGCTACTGAGCACTGAGCTACTGTAGGTGAGTTCGGATTGGTTATAAGGAGTTGGAGCGGAGTGAGAGTGGAGCTAAAGTGGATAATGACAGGTGGCAAATTTTGAAGCACCGCGGTTTTCTGTGTCCGAAGTTCCCGAACGACTTTTTTGATAATAAAGAGAACCTGTATATCAAAGTGTATATCTACTAACACAATTGATCACCTATTTTCAAATAATGATTTATCGGTGCTTCGACTTGACCTTGCTCGAACTGCATAACATTTTTAGGTTAAAACCAGAGACCCAGAGAGAAAAAGAGCTGCTCTAGCTTGTGCCCTCATAGGTCGAGGTGGTACTTTTGGAGTCACTTCTATCCACTCCCGTCACAAAACCCGAACGCTGAAATTCCCACTCCTTGGACGTTTTTCATTATACCCGAACGCATATGGTGCTTACCGAGTGAATAGAGTCAAAAGAGTGAGCAAGCCGAACTCAGCTTGTGAAACTCAAAACTCACTACTTCACTTTCACTAGTGTCAGACGACAGTACGTCAGTGAGTAGGGTAGTGTCAGTGTCATGTCAAGTCTCTTACCGCACTATTCTTAAAAATTGTTGAAGTCAAAGATCAAAGATAATTTTAGTGTTTCAGTAATAGGCTATCAGCGTCAGCGATTTACCATCCTGAGTACGATGTTACACAACATATGCACTACTTAAAACATTAACACTAGTCGAGCTCGATTAAATTCCAGTTACCCCATGCATCTGCAGTCCTGTGAATTTGAAAATGAATAATCCTCAATCAAAAAGTACTTCCACAAGATCGAGATTTGATAGTTTCAGTACTATCAACGAGAAGCCGGTGGATGATATATCTTTACATTTTTTTTACAATCCACATACCATCACACTATTATTGATATCTATTGGAGCTGTTATTTACTTTGCTTTTGTTAGGTGAGTAAATGTTATACCTATCTAGTATTGAATACTTTTTTGGTAACCCTAGTTTCACGTTTACCGCTCTATTGATGAAAAATTGTAAGGACAGACATTACCTATATTCATTTCAAACTAGGGGAAGGAATCTGATCTAATATTTTCTTTGAGATGGAATACAGTATCATTAATTATTGATTAATCAATAATTAGTATTTCAGACTTGCAAAATAGAGTAATCTCTATGGATACTTTCTCATCAGAACATTGCTCCACATTTTGTGATTTATTTCAATCAATTTGTCATATTTCACAATAGAAGAAATAACATACTGTGTGTTCACTTAAGTTAGCGACATAATGAAAACTTTTTCATTTTTCATTGTAGGAAACAAAGTCATTCTTCACAAAAAGTACTGCATGTTGACTGCAATTTTGAATAATCAAATCTTGAAATTGGTAGAGTGTACCCAAAGGCCTAGTAGGTAATGTTTCGTTACGGTGTAAAATTCTCGTAATTTTATATTAATAAGTATCTAACTACCTATATTTTTTTTCACATGAATAAAACCTGAACAGCTCATCTTAATTTCAGAGACACCAACAACATCGAAAACAACATCTGGTCAGGTCTGCTATGCTGCTGCTTCTTCTTCCTCATAATATCCGTCTTAGCATTCCCTAATGGACCATTTACTCGCCCCCACCCGGCAGTATGGCGGATGGTTTTTGGACTGAGTGTGCTCTACTTACTTGGTTGCCTGTTTGTGCTCTTTCAAAACTACAAGACGGTGAAGAACATTCTCCTTTGGCTGGACCCCACACTAAAAGACTTCCACATCGATTCAGATAAGGAGTACGGTGTAAACTGTTCGGATATTACTGTTGAAAGGCTCTGGGGCCATGTCGATGTCTTTGCCTTGGGCCATTTTTTCGGATGGATGTTCAAAGCAGTTCTCATCAGACACATGGGCATTCTTTGGGCAATAAGTTGCATGTGGGAAATTACCGAGCTAGCTTTTGCCCACTTGTTGCCAAACTTCATTGAATGCTGGTGGGACGCACTGATTTTGGACGTATTGGTCTGTAATGGCTTGGGAATTTGGTGCGGACTGAAAATTTGCCAGGTGCTTGAGATGCGTGAATACAAATGGGTCGGTATAAAAGATATACACAGTACAACCGGAAAAATAAAACGTGCCATGTTGCAATTCACTCCGGAGAGTTGGACTTCGGTAAGATGGCTTGACCCCAAGTGTTCTTATATGAGAATATTTGCTTTATGTCAGTTGGTCTTATTTTGGCAAACCTCTGAACTGAACACATTCTTCCTCAAGCATGTATTTGAGTTGCCTTCTTCTCACTACTTGGTCACTGGCCGGTTGATATTAATAGGTGTTATTGTGGCACCATCTGTGAGACAGTACTACTCTTATATAACAGATACTTCGTGTAAACGTGTTGGTACCCAGTGTTGGGTTTATGGTTGTATAATGGTGTCTGAGGCTTTAATTTGCATAAAACATGGACAAGAGTTGTTTGAGAGAACCCAAGTAATTAATATGATCGTATGGTTGCTGATTATGTTCATAGTTTCAGTCGGCTGTGTGATTGGCTGTGTAATGTACCCTCAGATGTATCATAAGTTTATACCACATTTTCTTGAAAAAAGTCAAATAAAGACAGAGAGCACTTGCAAATTGAAAGATTTGAACGGGTTGGGAGCGAAAAATGAGTGACATTTTTTATAGGTGTGACTTGAAAAGGAACAAATCTCACTATATTTTAAAAAATTAAAAGTGTTTAATACAGTTCGTATTTTCAAACTAGCTGAATACTTAATTGTGCCAACTAGATTGAGTTACCGTTGACCTTTGATATGTATTTGATTATGGGTACTTACCTTCATGACAAAACTGATAAAGCTAGCAAGACAGATAGCTATTTTTTATTCTCAAATTGATCCAATTATAATTTGTCCAGTATTATTTCTTACACTCCCCTCAGAGGACCAATTTTTGTAGTCACGATTGTTTGGGATTAAGAAAAACGTACTTGGTGATTTTTTATAATTCTTTCAATTTAGAAGAAATCTCAAAATGTCTGCAGTACTGATGGGAAACAGATTGTTATTATGTGAAAATATACTTGTTCTAGTCAGTCCATCTAGCTGGCCAAATGGGGTTAATAATTTATTATTTGTTCAAATGATTTTTTTTATGAGTTTTCATTAACGTCTGTATTTTTCGACATCAGAGTAGTTTTTGATAACTCATTCTTCATCCAAGTTCATTCCTAGAGAAATGTATATTTGTAAATGTAGATTAATGAACGATGTTACCAAAGATTATAATAAATCTTTAGTTAAATAAATTGTTGTATTGATGTTGAGTATGCCAATGTGTATTTTATTTATTTACTTCTTGAAATGACCATATTTACGGAAAATAACAGAAACTAAGCTAGATATTTTATTTCAACTGAAAGGAAATTGAGTGGTTAGCTGCATTGACTGGAATTGCAAAAATATCAGAATTGCTGGTGGGAAATCGAAATCAAAAGTTGAGTAAACAAATTTTATTGAATTGACACAGATGAAATATCTGGATCTTCCTGCAAGAGGTTATCATAGCGTAGAGAGTTAATGTCCGTTCATTCTCATGTATTTTTTCTCCTACTACGATTTTTCGGAAATGTCGGTGGTTCTATCGCTGCTGGCTTGCAATGTATATATCTTGAAATGATCCTTTAGAGGTCATTTGGTGAATTTTTGGTGTATTTATCGACTCTATAAAATTTTGAGTTCTACACCAAAAATTAAAGCTTGAGGATGTAATGGGAGTGTTTTGATGAAAAGAGACCCTCACTATTATTATTTATTATAACAGACTTTAATACATATGAAAAACTTCAAGGAAGAAATATTATGATAATAACATACATGAATTACAATTAAAAACAATAATATAAAGTCCTTAAAAATTCTCAATCTAATCTAAATACATAACAGAATTGAAATACTTTTATAATCAATATAAAATATACAAAGTAAACCCAATAAAGTGATTCCAGAACATCTTAATGTAAATGAACCAAATACTTTTTTTGCAAAACTCAAACCACCATACTATAGTATGATGATTTGAGTTTTCTATTAAGTATGTATATCTTAAAAGGTACTCTTATTTAAGACGATACTGGAAATGAACCTAAGAAACAGGTAGAAATTCACCTATAATTGAGATGGCACAGTTTTTACTTGAAATTTTGAAATACTCGAAATGCGAATACTCGGATACCTTCTGAACACCTTCACATTTTAACACTTTTATTTTGACATGAGTATATTACTGTAGTATATTAAGAGGCGAAAAATATTCCTGGAATATTCATTTCATATTCCTGATGAATGTACTCTTATCATCCGTTTGGAAGATTGAGAGAACATTTTATGAATATTCTGTGCTATGAAACATGCCTGTACCCAGGTGGTCATTCCCAACCAGGTGAAGGATAATATTCATTGTTTCATTATATAATTATAATGTACTAATGTACTTGCAATACTATCCTTCTTGAGAAACATTGCACGAATGTATATCAGATGTAATTCAATGTACGTAAGGGAAAGTAATTGTTTTCTTTTTCGGGAATGTGGGGAGGAAATTTGTCGAAATTATTCGTTTGAGTTCCAACAATTATCTATAAATTAATGAATCTCCTTTTCTCCCTAACTTCGCTTAAATTATTACGAGTGAAAATTCTCCAACAGGACAATTAGGCCTCATATAAATAGGGTTAGGGTAATCCTTACATCTATCAGTATTATTATTCCAGCAATCTTTTCAAAATGGATGCTCGGAAATGCAAATACACGCTGGGCCTGTTGCTACAACAAAATGTTTATTCAAGTTGAATGGGCTTTTCATGATTTCACAATAGATAATCCCTAGTTAGTCATGCCCAAAACCATTATGCCTATGAAGAACAGGATGAAGGGGACGAGACCATCCAGGTATAAAATCAAAAATATTCAGATATTTTCTTAATGTGATACTTGATATGAAACTAGGCAGGTATCAAAAAACAAACACAAATTGATTTAATTAAAAATCGAGACCTATACATAAATGTGTTATGCTATTTATAACAATTGCTTATTTTGCATTTCACTGACATGACATTTAATGAGACTTCTGGTAATAACTATAATTGCAATCACTAAAATCACATATAACATTAAATTAAATAATTTTTAAATTTGTTATTACCAAATTTAAATGAATCCCCTTCTGCTGTAGTCACGTGATTTGTATTTGTAAACATTGAATTTGTTTTTCCAAACAAGTAATAAACTACCTCTATTCTTGTTCAAAGGTTCCACCTGGCCAATTAGAATTTTGAAAACAGGATAATCTATAGAATCATATTTATCTGATTTCAAACTTTCCATATTCATCAATATGTTAGGTGTTATAACCCTCGTAATTTATCAATAAATATCACTTGAATCTAAAAATATGTTATGGAAATGTTTGAATTTCGGAAATTAAAATTAAAAAACTCCCCCGAAAAAGAAATAGGGGTGTGCCTTGATTCTTTATCGCCATACAATTACGTTTGAAAGAGGTGTTCCAAAGAAGTAAGCGAGTTCATGAGCACAAGGCGCCACATTCCTTTATTATTCCAGATTCAAGTACCTATCGAAATTAAACATTTTCTCTGAGATGGCAGAAATTATATACTTATCTTGAATTTCCAGAAATATATTTACCGAAAGAGTCTAGTAATAATAATTTCCAGAGTAGCTGGAAGTTTTTGTCTAACTGTTGAAGTTTCAATGGATTCCATTTTTATATCTATCCATTACAAAATATGTCTTCGAGTTGTAGGTCATTCTATTCCAGATATAGGTTTCCTTGATTCCTATATATGGGTACATTTCGAATTCCGTTTAGAAAAAATTTACAGAAGAGTACAAAATTGATCGTCAGAGAGAGGTAAATGCAGGTTTTGCAAAAACAACGACTTGGAAAAGGGAAAATATATAGGATGTTTTAGTGTTTGGATCCATGTCAATTACTCTCAGAAAATTTAGTTGCCCTCGCACAATTGGTTCTCGACCAATTTGTCCTCATTCAATTTGCTTCCATGTTATTTGCTCTTACCAGAAATTAAATACATACATACATTCTGGATGAGTGATTTTTTATTCTGTTCTAACCAGAACGAAATAACCTTACGTGTAAATTAATTTGGCAAATTGCTTGGTAGCACCACGAGCCCGATATGGCGATGAGTGGTGTTATAGTCTTTCTAATCAATTGCAGAACATAAAAACTCATTTCAAAGCCTTCCCAACAATTTCGTTTAATGATGATTTATAACTCTCCAGCCAAATATTTTGCATTTTGCCGCACGTCAATTGAGTCCACGTGTTCCGCGGCGCTTCCTTTGAATCACAAGAATCGGTTTATCGGGAGGAACAGACATGCCAAAATATACAGGTTGTCCCATTAATAATTTTGAATTTGATGTCACGTGATCAAAAACAAAAAGCTCATTGGGTAACATAATATCAAAAAAGGTGCAACAATTGCTTTAATTTACAACCCCAAAATTGCAATTCTCCACTACTCTCGAGTTCCGAGATATTACCTACCCAAAACCTCGTGGGTCACCCTGCATAACATATTACTGTCAAAAAGTATACGACAAGTACCTATTAATAATAGTCGAAGATTAGATGTTTACGATATAAGTGTCGTAAAGATTCATATTACGATATGAGATGGAACATTTGTCAAACAAGGCCTTTAGTCCTGATTTCGATAACCCATCGATTATCGTAATATGAATTTACGACACAAATATTGTACAATATTTTACGTACTACCAATAATGTTAATTATTTACTCAAAATTAGTCAATATTCCTTAAATTAATGATATAAGAATCATGCAACAAGCAAGCGTTGCGCCCATGCATTGTTGATTTATTTTGCGAACTGTCAACTTTGACAAGTTCATTCCAATTTAGTAAAATTTCATCGACATTAGTTCAGGCCATTAGAGAATAGATTCAGATATAGAATCCGCTACAAATTAAAAAATTCAAACTTTATTACCTGATAGATACGGGATAGATTCTCAAATTTATATAGTAAATTATTTCTTGTTATCCTTTTCCATTAAATAGACTGCGACATTTAAAAAGAGAAACGAATGAATTTTACTTTACCGCGCTTGCGACGCCATTTTGAAAGACAGATCTTTTTTTGGGTCAAAGAGTAGCTTCTGAACGACCATTTCACCAAAACAAATTTCAAAGGAAAATTCCAATCCGTTCAATAGATATACGAGCTGAGACTTTTGACTAGCACTGTATATTTTATATAACATATAAAAAGCAATTTTCTTAGTCGCTCCAATTTCGGAAACACATATTATTCTATATTCTAGCTTCACATAGGTAGGCATATTTAAAAAAAATAGAAACTATTCAAAATATTAAAAATAGGTACGTAAATTTTACTCGACGCACGATTTGCCAATAAGTTATAGCATCTTCAGGAGCTCAAATAAGCTTTTTTACTTATCCTAGTAGGAAAGCTTCGAGCTCCTGAAGGTGCTAACTTTGTTGGCGATACGCGCGCTAAGTGGAATAGGTATAATTGACGTAGTTTTGGGTAGTTTCTATTTCTTGAATTGTATTCACACCAAAGGTTCCAAATATTCACTTATTCATATAGGCATAGGCAATCACTTTCGCACGACCCCCGTAGCATTCTATAATTAAACAACAATAGGGAAATCATACCACACATCACAATATTCACTCATACGCGTGATTACAACCCGTTATAGCCGTTTAGCGTAACACTGTGGAACAGTCACATTCAAATCAAAACTAAATCGAACACTCAGACGTCTCTACTCTCTAGTTTTAATTTCGCACAAGAAGGTGCGTTGCAAAGGCGGTGGGCGTAACCCTGCACACACCCCCGCGAGACGACCAGCCCCAGAACTCGGGGACGATGCTCAACTATCTTGTCCATGTACCTGAGGTAACTGGATGCCGATCGCTATACTCGCGGATACGTAAAATACCTACCGTATCGATTTATCCTGGAACAAAAGGCCAATCTACCAACGCACGTACTTGATTGGGTTTATCTCTGTAATGAACGAAAAAAATATAACTTTTGGAGCATACCGATCCTCCGTGTTCAATAACCAAAGAGGGACAAGGGTCAACTTACGGCGGGTGTATAGCGAGGGGAACGGTAGGAGGACGCAAATGTAGACCGCTGACGCCCCTTAGCCCGCGGCTGGTGCTGAGGAAACATCTGATACGGGAGAAAGCCCTTAGCGATGATCAGTAGCGGAACATGATTATTTATCGTTGCACCTGCTTCAGGAAAATATGTGGGATTCCGATATAATTACATATTAAAACAAGTAGGTACGCTGTGAAATAAATGCCACAATCAATTTTGAGGACGTCCTCTGATGTACTGTAGTAAAGGCGCACTAAATGAAATTTTCTATATATCAAAAATCAAAAAGATTGTAAAAATATATTATCAATCCATTAATTCCGCAACGTTTGAAACATTATTTTGAGCGCTCTAAGCTCTCACATACTGCATACCTAACTACCGCTAACAACCTCATGATGACAATCTAAAATTTAATATATTTATCACTGTGAAACTCTGCCAGCCACTTCGTCATAATGGTAACGGCTACCGATCTGTAACATCTCAGATATCACAATGAGGTAAAACTGCAATATCACAAACGTTACATCGCTGTGATGTATAGAAGCAAATACATGTAACATGACATCTCTGAGATTTCGCACAGAGGTAACACTGCGACGTTGGATCGCTGTGAAATACCTACATGAACAAATATATCTGTAACTTGTTATTTCTAAGATACCACAGTTGCGATTTCACATATATAACATCGCCACGAAGAGATCATCTCATATGTGTTTTTTGCGATGTAAACAATGGACGCTATTGCGAATGCTTTGGGATTCATTTTATAGTATTTATTCGTTGAATTTGATTGTGGATAATTTTGTACTACGTATTTGAAACTCTAAAATGCTATGTGTATTTTTGTAGCATTACACAGTCCCGCACTGTTTGTATGCGCTTGAATATTTTAAGGTCATCTGCAAAAAGCAAGCATTCTGAATAATTAATGCATGACGGTAGGTCATTTATAAACAGTACAAACAGTAGTTACTAGATTGGATCCCTGTGGTACTCCGGAATTTGCATGAAACTTTCCTGAGGTGTTTCCATTGTGCTTTACAACAAAGGATCTATTTCCCAAGTAACTTTTTAAGAGTCGTAGAATGTTCTCTGACAATCCAAATTTACAAGTTTTGACAATAGAATGTCGTGATCGACTTTATGAAAGGCTTTACGAAATCAGTGAATATTGTAGAAATCTACGCGAGCAACAAGGAACGCAATGATATGATAATACCACATAAATAAGAGAGACGCACTACTGCGCGCCTCTCCTGTTGCCTCGACCGACGAATTAACAACTCACGTCGATATCCTTTCTTCGAGCAAGTAGAGGAGAAATTGTAATGCTCTCTCAACATATAGCAAGGTTTTCTTTACGCTCTCATAAAACCACCATACCCCAGATGAAAACTTTCCGATACTGAATAAGGTGGTATTCCCTCTGTACCTGCTGCTCTTTTGGGTTTGAGTTTTTTAATCGCTTCGTGTACTTAATCATCTTCACTTATTGAGTTTTATAGGAATATATTACTTATTTGAGAGATTAGTATTACATATCGTTAAATGCTAATTTGTGAGTAGATTATTCTTGGCAATAAATAGATGAAAAAAAGAGCGGCATCTCACTCTCACTCTCTAAATTATTTTCACAATAGTATCGATCTAAGGCACATAAAATTTATGAATTTGTAACATTAAGACTATTTTGTGATGACATCTGGCATCACATTGTGATACCTTTGTCAGGTCGAGAGGGCCCCAAATAGAAGGTAATGAGATTGTAATGTGAGTAACAATTCACTTCACTCATGTGATTTGAGGCACTCTACTGTCTTTGAGACCATTTTGTGTTGACTGGGTTCATGTAAAAAAAAAATGTTGAAATTGTTATTTCCGTCAACTGGAGACTTGTGCGAGCTAGAAAAGAGGTAGCCCTTACCATTTAAATAATTTAAATATTTTTTTTTATCAACCAAACACGATGAAATTGAAAAAATCATTTACTAGCCTTTAAATAAAGCTTCTAGTTTATATGATGAGCATGTCGAATAAAACTTAATTTTTACACCTATATAGATGTTTTCACTAGACTCAGTTGGTAATTCAAAGTCATTTCAGAGGTATCACAGTGAATAAGTAACACTGCGATATCACATATGTTGCATCGCAGGGATGTATACATATAAAGTTTAACTGTGACTTGACATTTCTAAGAAGTCACGATTTCACAAATTTTATATCGCCGCGATGATGTTATCTCGTATGCGTTCTTTGCGATGTAAACAATGGACGCTATTGTGAATGCGCTTGAGATTCATTTAATTGTATTTATTATTTGAATTTGATTGTGTATAATTTTGCAATGCATATTCGAAAATAACGAAATCTCTCCAATGTGTTTCAAAGCTTTTTGGCGCATTCTACGTCTCAAGAGTTACATAAGAGTAAAATTTTTGGAATTGTTAAACATACTTTTCAAAACGAAATTGTCCGATTCGACCCTGTTAAACCCCTCCGTAGCCCCGCCTATGCTACATTGATGCAGCCGTTAGTTCGGCAAGCCGTGCTGCTAGCATTACCGTATCCCTCCCCACCCAAGCCAGTCCCAGAATGGCGTGGTTTGTGCCTTGTTCGCCCAGCCTGTAACTCTGAATTTAGCCAGCGTTGGGAGTTTGAACGGAATTCATCACGCCCAATTGGGTACTTTGTCAATTAACAGTGTCCAAGAATCTAATTTAACCCAATAGTGAAAACTAAAGTGAAATAGTTTACGAAGTGTTTAGTGAATAGACAAAAAGTGACCATCGATTTGCGTTGTGTCTGGAGCAAGCACGGTTCACACTGGAAAACGATCAGTGTAAAAATGCACTTGTTATTTTACTTATCCGTGAACAATAATGACTTCTGAAGTGGCAGAAGTCCGCGTAGAGTACATTGAAAATTCAACACAGGTGAGGATTTCGTCTAAAACACCCAATTCCGTGAAATACAGGGGCGGGCGGTACACCACACACAATCTGTGGGAGTTACTAGTCCCGGTTTAGATAGGAGGAGGTCGAACCTTTGTGTACCGTGTATAGACTAATATAGAGGTCGGATGGCTCAGGCTTGGCTGCGATACAGAATTCTTATTATTGAATTAGCCTATGGGAGTGTTTTTTTGCGCCCAGCGTCCAATAATAATCATTACTAAGTTTCCCTTATAATTTTCATGATGCTACAGGCTAGCTGCTAGCTAAAGGTCTTCGCACTCATAACTTGACTTCCTACAGTTCCTACCTATTTTAGGTTGAGGTCGACAACTTGTGAGAATCGAGTTGTATAAAGTTGTTCCGCTAATCTTATTATAGTTCGCGCCATTCTCCAATGCAGTGTCACAGATTTTATCAGAATAAAAACTAGGTAGGAGGTACCTGTAATATAGGTACATCAATTTACTTAATTTACAAGCTACCGATTTACTAGTAGGTATTTAGAGAAACTTGCTTCAATGTAGGTAAAGGTAATAACTATAATTTGTGGATAAATTAATTATCTCTCAACTTTTAAATACACAATTTCTTCAAAGTGAAGTAAGTAGGTAGGCACTTTTAATGGGACGTTCCAGGATGTGTGACCTTAAAGTAAACAAAACATTTATTTTATGATTGCCATCAGTGGCGTGTCTATGGAGTGGGACATAGCCCCCCCAGAGCAGTCCGTGTAGCTCGAAGAAAAAACGAAAATATCCGTCAATACCAAAACAATTTTTGGAAATATTTTTTATTTTTGCTTCGCCACCTCCCCCCTCCTAAAACAAAATTCTAAACACTCCACTGATTGCCATTATCATAGGTATTATAAATGCAGGAGCTTGTGGGGCTGAATAACTTGTAGAAAAACGTCCCAGAACTTTTGCTTATAAAAATGAGAGGTCTCACATGCACTTCTTCTGAAATAATTATAAATGTGTATTTAAAGAATAACGTAGAGTAAATTCTCAGAAAACAAACTTATTTGGTGTGCGCCTTTGTACCTATTTCTGAGAATTTACTCTACGTTATTCTTGAAATAGAGTATATAGGTATTTGGGAAATATCTCCGAATTTCTGAACTTTAATACTTATATGAGAATTGTTGCCTATACCACAACATTTTTGATGAATGTGGAGGATGATGGACGCCTGTGATTTCGACCAATGGAAGATTTCCCGTTGTCGCAAAATTTGATTTCTAGCCCCTAAATGGGAATTTCCAGATCTTACAATATTCACCTTTTTCCACGTGACGTAAATAAGGGCAGTTTATAAAATAGTCCCAATCTGAATTCCGAAAAACTGATTCATTATTCAATATTGAAAACGTGAATTGAATAGGTGTAAACTCAAACGCTCCTCAGCTGTGACGTCAGTGTCTTCTTGTAATATGATTGGCTGCAGTTTGGCTGAGGAATCACTCGCGCACTAACGTCACGCGGCTTCCGCCTCTTCTTCTGCGACTGATCGTTTGAATTCGCTAGTTTAGTTTGGCGTTTTCAATGATTTTCAAGTCGATAAATCGAAAACTGGATTGCATGAGAATACAATATTTCGAAGTATATTTTTTCTGAAAATTACTGGAAAGGCTCATTGCAGTAACAACTTTATATTCTTCAGTTAGTTTTAATCTTAACAAACCGAAGTGTATATATTGTTGATATTTGCTGAATCCCACCAACAAATTCTACATTTTATCAATTATACAGTGCGGCCTTTTATAGTCGACGGTTCGACGTATAGTTCATATACTATCAATTGCAACAACCCATATAATTTCAAAGGAACTGTCTGTCCACGTGGACTTGACTGAAGTACGTCAAAATGCAAAATCATTGGTGTTCAACCAATTAAAACGGCGAATCGTTAGGTTGAACGAAGTGTATTGGTCGTGGGGCCTATCGAAACCGTATAGTTATAAATCCCTTGAATAAGGTATCAGCAGATCAAACTAAATTGTCGGTAAGGGTTCGGAACGAGTTTCTGCAGCCTATTGGTTGAATTTTATTGAATTATTCAACAGGGCCAATCAACATTCATTTATTCTTATATTTTAAGTGTTGAATATTTTGTATAAATTGACCCTAATAATGAAAATAACAAATGTTTCTCCCTAAGTTCTCCTTACCTCAAAATTTTGTTTCTGAATCCTAGATGTTTACTTTCGTAAGAACGTTATCTCTGCATGTGCGGAAGGCTGAATAAAACTGGGTGCGCCTGGTTCACTGTACCTTGAAATTAGGGGGGATTTTAGAGTGTTCCCAACACGCAGTCCGGGCGGTTAAGCCAGGACTCCCGTGCCCCCCGTGACACGTACTGTCGGACACTAGGTGTCCCACAGATCCTTGCATCACAAGCGGTATACCTTTTGAGTCGTGAGCTGATCAGCGGCGACACTTTCGCAGAGGATTTAGGGGGTTTTTAGGCCTCCCAACCCTACTCTGTGTACAGGGCCTATTTCTATTTCTATATGGGAGTAAAACACACAACTCACGGGAGGTTATATTAAGTACTTATAGTAGTAGGTATCTTAAAAAATACTGGTCTACAACTTGCAAATAGCGAAAGATACTAGTTTACAAACGCTATATTAGTGAACCCAAAGGACAAGGCCCCAACTTTGGACAAATTAGGTATCCTATAAGATAGGTTGTGTTGTGAAAATTGTGAGAGTGTTCATCAAGGCTACACGAAAAGATCAGTTAAAATGATGTTCTGTGAATATTTGGCTAGACACAGATATTTTAGAGAAAACAATCATCTTGTGGAAACTGGCCATAAGATTAACACAAAAATTTTGAAAGTTGTTGAACCAATTAGTGATCATAAAAGAATTGATCAAGGGCAGTATCTAGGATTTAAGTTTTCCGAAGGACAGAAAAACTATTTTTGAATAAAACAATTTATTGGGTATACTTATGACCCAAACCTACGTCATTTTCAATCGACGCGCGTTTCACAAAGAAAGTCTGCATACTCAGGAGTTGGGGGGTTCAACCCCTCCTCTGGATACGGCCGTATAAGTTATGAATAAGAAGAAAGAGTTATTAGGAAGAACGGCGACAAGACAATTATGGAACACGAATACCGGTCAGTTGATTTCAGAATTAAGTACCTAATATCATGCTGGTCAATTAATAATTCAGCAGGTAGAATTAGCATATAAGGGGCCTTACAAATAATTATTTGTTATAGAGATGATTATTACCTGGTGGTAATAATTATACAGTGCTACTTTTTATAACCATCTAAAATTTTTCGAGTTTCGTTATGAGGTTTATTTTTACACTTTCTATCTCTATGTCATTAGAAGTTTTCAAGTTGATGTGCTTCCCCAAAAAATAGTACCGGTGATATTGAAAAAGATTTTTGTCCCATGTTTGTAGAGTTATCAATTGAAAAATATAAAATCCCGTTCCGAACCCTGACCGACAATTTCGTTTGATCTGCCGACACCTTATTCAAGGGATTTAAAGTATCCGGCCTCAACAAGCGGTCCTTTGAAATTATACGAGTTGTTGCAATTGATAATATATAAACTATAGGTCGAATCGTTCAAAAGTTAACAGTGGGGGGACTATAAAAAGCCGCACTGTATAATTATTGATACAATGTAGAATTTGTTGGTAGGTTTCAGAAAATATCTACAGAATATATTATACACTTGGGTTTGTAAAGATTATAACTAACTGAAGAAAAAGTTGTTACTGCAATGAGCCTTTCCAGTCAGTTTCAGAAAAAATATATTTCGAAATATTTGCATTCTCATGCAACTCGTATCCAGTTTTAAATTTTTTATTTCATCAATTTATCGAGTTAAAAATTATTGAAAACGCCAATGTATCTGACATTTCTTCCAAAGTTTTTTATATTTGAAGCTAGAACTTCATCACCAGCGTCAGCTCTGAAATTTAGTAGTGCTCTGAAGTTTCCTTGGCCGAAACTGCTCACAGTTGTACCAATATAATATACCATCGTCTCTGTGGGAACCACGTGGTTGTTTTAAAGATTGGAATGGGGGGGGGGGGGCAAGTGCCACTGACGATTCATACTTCCTTGTGTGCAATTGAAAGGTATGTTTTTCCCTTTCAGTTTCGTCTACGAATTCCGTTTTACTTTTGACATGCGTGGGAGCTTCAGCTTTTTTGTTGAAGAAAAATTGGTTATTAGATTCCAGGAGAGCGAACATATTTGGAACGCTTTTGGGGTAAAAGAGTCTATAACTCAAAAACGGTTCGTCGTATCGATTTCAAACAAGAACATCAGGCTTCTAGAGGACGTTTGATTCTATGTACCTACGTCTGCGGCAGCACCTCATGTTGCTTTTCACACATAATCGAGGTAGCTGCTGTGGTATTTATCTTCCATTAAAATATAAAGTAAGTTTTATCCAATCAAAATGAATTTTGTAACAAAAGAAAGGTAAAACGTTGATTTATGTACGCACTGTAAGGTTTTTTTGAAATTATTTGTTCATCTACCCAAAAAATTTCTTCAACCCCCCCCCAAACTCAAAACCTGTCTGCGCCACTGGCCCCAAATATGATTGCGCTCATGGCCTCTTAATTTAATTTGACAAGGAATAAATAAAAGGCGATAAAAGGGGTTTAGGAACGAGACTTTCAATGTTTCTACTTTTAAAATTCTGGTTGTTTGGTGTTTTAACCAAGTAGGTATACAAATAAATAATAAATTCCATTCTTCAGGATTCCAAGCCAACTGTATCGCCTCTGGCGCTGCTCGCAGCCACTTGCAGCCGAATTGGACCGATATCAAGCGAAACCCCACCGACGTCCACCATGTCGTCCACTCCTACGCCCGGCAACGTGAAGAGCATGCCCGTAGCCACAGGCCCGCAGGTGGTGAGCGTTCCGGTAGGTATTCCCCAGCACCTGCAGCAGCAGATATTGCAGCAGCAAGCACAAGCCGGCGCTCAGCAGCTCGTCAACGCCGCGGCTGCTGCGAATCAGAACGCTGCGCTCGCGTACAACCTGATGCAGCCGATGCAAACCGTGACGGTGGACGGGCAGGAGGCCTTGTTTATACCTGCTATGTCAATTCAAGGTATGCACTTCGCAAATGGTTATGGTAACTATATTGATTTTTGGTATTTTGAAAATATTCCTGAATACAATGCTTTTGAAATTGAACGTCTTATATATTTTAACATAAACGAACTTCATGAAACTTTTATGATTGTGAAATGATAGGAAAACGAGGAAACTCCAATTATTGGGAATTTAAATGTTATTCTCGAATTAAAAATGCCATCAGCTATAATACTTGGGTCAGACAAATGCAGTTTTGTAGTTAAATCATCAAAATCTATGACCTAAAAACTCCCACATAACAATTTTGAATCGAATCTGACCATATTCACAGTTTCGTCCTCCATCTTGAAGCCGCTATCTTTGCATAGATAAACCAATTTCTTTTACGACGAGCATTTGAATGGTGGAATAAATTTACATTTTTTATCCAATGAGTTTGATGGCTACTTAGATGAATTGCCACTGAACAATTACAATATTTCAGCAATAGTAAGAGAACATTTAGATGCAGTATTCCCAAGAAAATGGATTGGAAACAATTGACCAATTACCTGACCAGCTCGGTCCCCAGACTTGACTCCTTTGGATTTTTTGCCTGGGGATACATAAAGGATAAAGTGTTTTCGACACCTAGTACAGATATCAACCAACTCAAACAAAACATAAGAGATGCATGTAATTGCCACAGAAATTGTATGGACAGACAACTTATGTGCATTCAATAAAGAGGTCGCCAATTCGAGCATTTAATGTAGTTTTTCATGAAGAAATCATTTTCTGAATTGGTTTTATTTTCACCCAGAAATTCATTATAAAATAAATTGTTTTCCGTTTGTTTGATTTCTTCTACTCTTGAGCAACTTAATTTCCGGGGTAAATTGCCATCGTTCGTCTCTGAAACTACAAATATCTTTTATGAATATTCACAATGTAAATATAATTTTCATAGATATATTTATTCAAAGCATCATTGATAATTTTATCGAAGCGTTAGGTTTTGTCGAATCCATAAACGAACTAACGACAGGACCGTAATTGAAAATTGTTGTCACTGATTATACTAGTTATTTTAAATGAAACGCTATAAAAATATCAAGTGTGATATACCATTGAATTGGGATTTTATCACTTTATCAATATTTGTACCTAATAAAATAGACAGGTCCGTATTTGACAAAAAGTTGATGGTGGCCATGTTGACATGCAACATTTAATCACAGATTTATTACTACATCGTTATAGTACATTTTGAATACTATAAAACTTCCCTTTTCCATTTTTTTATATTTTCTGAAATAATAATTCTATTCGTAAAAAAACAAAAACAGCATTTTTAGATTTCCCTGTTTAACTCGGGAAGGGCGAGAGTCCCCGCAGATTTTCTCTGGCCAATTTACTGCTCACCACAGTAGTTACCTTTTTTCCCATTTAATCGTCTGAAACAGCCTGTATTGCATAGTAGGTACAGAAACGTTTTGTTGGTAATTTTGTTATTGAAAGTTGTACTTTTCTTTAAGAAATAGGGAGATTTCGATAGCATTGAGAAAAAAATAATGAATACCTAATACCTAATTGATCTGTTGGAAGAAAATCAGATTTTGTGCATGCATGTTTTTCATTTGTTAAGTTTAATGATCACTCCTCCATATTTTTTTGCTATAAATCACTCAAAACACTATTGATATTTTATTAATTATGATCCATTTAAGAAACAGTCATATAAAGGAAATGTTCTAGGTAGGATTACTAAATAGGTTCGTTTTGCAATCACGTGCGGTTTATACATATTTCATTCATATTGTTTATACTGTTACCAAATTTGAAGCAGTTGTGTCCTACCCTCCGCTTGCTCGAAGAACAAGGGTAGACGCTACACGTATATCACTATAACTCCCTCAGATTCAGGTAGCAAGTTCTAAAAATACATTTTATTTCTGTTAAAACATATGTTTAGTACGCAGACGATGTGAAATGCGTGTTTATGATATAATCTAAACTCGCAAATCAGCGTATTTTATTTGAATAGAAGTTGAACTGGATTTTTTTGACATATGCAATCGTTATGTTCGCCCTATTTCAAGGCCAAAAAATCGTAAC
Source organism: Chrysolina haemoptera (assembly GCA_958298965.1). NCBI lineage: Eukaryota > Metazoa > Arthropoda > Insecta > Coleoptera > Chrysomelidae > Chrysolina > Chrysolina haemoptera. Next base: position 9,017,480 of record OY282594.1, read on the forward strand.
TCCAGAGAACGTACTTATTAAAATAATTCAAAAAACGAGACGACGCGACGTTGGAAAGCGAATTGAAGAAGCTCTTATCAATCACTGTATCCTACAGAGATCCCTAACGATCCCTTATATTAATAGGTTTGTTCTTGAACCTTGAACCACTCGAATAATCAGTCGTCGATATTCCACCGTTTGCCCTAAGATATCTAATGGGCCCCATGCCCCATACATTACAATCTTAGTTGTCAATTTTAATAGGACAACTATAATTGTGCAATCAAGATTGAAGTGTATGGTCTGACATTGTCAATTTTACCGGGTAATCGTCTGGTAAAATTGTCAATTTTAGACGATACACTTCAATCATGACTGCACAATTATTTTAGTTGTCCGATTAAAATTGAAAACAAAGATTGTAAATGTATGGGTCTCTTAAACTCTGATGTGCCTGCCGACTTTAGTTTAGATATTTGCAAATTTTGTGATGAGAAAACAAATGATATCGCGGTGTGCTTCTGTAATGGGTTATACAGATGGCGTCCTCATAATGTGAAGATTCACGCACCTGAATTTGAAAAGGTATGTGATTCCATGTATTCTATTGAATATGTCGTTCATTTCATATTAGTGGAGGAGCATTAGACGAAAAAATTTTGGTTATTAAAAATATTGTTCAAAAACTGACGCTCTTTTTTTATAAAAATATTCTAATATTGTTAAAATAATGTTATTTATAAACCGTGAATTTGTTGGGATGGAGAATTAGTGTTTCATAGAAAATCTATTCTTTTACTAACGTATCGAATTTATTATATTCTTCATCAGGTCCCTGTGAGAATGGGAAAAGTTTACATTGCCACAAAGTATCATGACTCGCCTGGAAAATAGTGAAAATAGTGAAGGAGAAGCAAAAGTCTTATTAAAAAAATTGCTCTCCTGTGTTAAAATTGATATGAAAACATTGTCTGAAACGAGGGACAGAGTAGTAATAATCTTTCACAAACGTATTTTATTACAGACATAAGACAAACACATCTATTTTCACGGGCATTTGAAAGGTTGATTGATCCTACGGTTTTTAATAAGACACCTTAGTTTGTCCTTTTGAGAGTTTTCGGACAAATCTTCAATTGTTTTACCTATGAGTTTCTTTTTCGCATTCGACATCCTCATATGTCACCCCCATAACTTCCTTAATTTTTTCCATAGAATTGTGAAACTTTTTGAATCGATAGATACACCAAAAATGCACAAAATGACCCTGGAGGTATTATTTCAAGTAATATACACTGCACGCCAGTAACGATAGAACCACCTATATACTCACCTACATTTGCGAAAAGTCATCATGATAGGAGGCAAAATAGTTCTGATTCCAGTACAACATGTTTTCTGCTAATCCATTTTTTTCCTGAAAAAAATTGTGTTCTAAAAAATTCAAACTCATTGTATTCTCTTAACTTCACTTGTATGTTTTTTTTTTTCAGGTGGTCAGCAGCCCCAACAGATCTTTAGCCAAGGCCAAATACTCCGTTCTCCGAGCGTTTTACCGACAAATCTCCAAAACCTCCAGAACCTCCAAAACCTCCAGAGTTTACAAAATCTGCCTACCGTGCAACTAGCCAACGGTCAGAGTGTTACTGTTCGTCCCAGCCTACCCCAAATGGTACAGTTCCCTATGCAGCAGACCATCCCAATTCAAGTGCCGATTTCGACGGGAAACGGTCAGACAGTTTACCAAACGATCCATTTTCCGATTCAGCTGTCCACTGCCATGCCGAATATAATCCATCAGGCACCACAATACGCGAATATTCTGACTCCGAATGGCCAAATACAGCAGGTGCAAATAGCTACAAGTGTAGCCCAACCCCATACACCCACTTCTATGGCACAAACAACAGCTCAAATGGTAAGTGATTAACTGAAAATTAGGATGCGCATTTCCTAAATCAACTTATCTCCATCACCAAACCGTTATTTTCAACCAAGTGAGCATCTTCAAGAGGAAATATTGAATTTGGGTAAATTACTTACCGACGTGATCGTGCAAAAGGTAAATTAACAATGGGAAAGCAGTATAAATCCAGTCCATGAGGACAGTCACTTGTCGACCAAAAGCAGTTAGTAGTTTACCAATCAGTTGTCACCAAACCAATATAAAATCAAATCTTTTAATTTGGTTATTGCATGGATCATGCAAAAACGTAATAACCATCTCAAGTGTTTAAGGCTACCAGTCTCAGGCAAGATCTCACAAAATATTGTCTTCGACCAACAGACAACCATTACTGCTCTTGATACTTCAATAATTATTATTGCCAGAGCTACTTTACTTATAGCCGGGACCTAGTAACGAATTGGGAATGGGAAGGTCCTTTTGGCAAGTTGAAATTGTTACAAAATATAATTTCATCATTTTGCAAATCTAGTCCCGCAAGTATGGTAGAGCGTTTGCGGTTATTTGCAAACAAAAATTGCAAAAAAAATCCAATGAATTCTTTTGGCAACTTGACTTTTTTTTATCTTTTAATTTAGTATTCTTAAAATTCTAAAAAAAAATCCAAGACGTTTTGTTTAACCTGACACTGAATCCAATAGAAATGATTTTTGGTATATAGCCAGTTCTTGAGGAGTACTTTAAAAAAAAAAAAAACTGCGCGCGAGCACCTATGGAAAGTGGGTAAAATTCTCGGGAAAGCTCGGAAAATCAATAACTTGGAAGGGGTTGAAAATGACTAGGAACAAACTTGTAAAACGTAATAAATCTCCATAAAAAATGTTACATATTTTTTTCGAAAATTGATTCCTTTGAGAGATAATGAGCTAGGACTATATTTTCAAATTTCCGTGCGATCATAAGATTTACCGCGACGCTCGACTAAAATCTATGTCCCTTGCTTTTGGTTGTAAATTCATAAATTAAACGGTGTTTTGTAGAAAAATTATCATATATAGCTATCGGGTGTCGGTAGAAGTGGTTGTATTTGATATTCGAGGGTGAAATTATGATCTTTGACAAGAATCTATCGAATTAGCTCAATGAGCTGAGTTTGCACAACGATTCAGTAGGTCAAATTTGAGCAAATCAGATATAACATTTACAATTTATATTGGGCCTAAATAAATCAAGTTTTTATGTACCCGCTGTTTTTTAGTTCGAGAAATTTCTGGGAAAGATAGAAAATGATGAATGAAAACTTTGTTTTCAGATACATATTCTGGATGTACAGGGCCTTGGCAATAAAATGACCAGTACGCTTTTTCAGAAATCTCCTTTGGTATTTTTATGTCGATTGTAAAATAAAAAATGAGCGAACTCAAAAACAACGGGTACAGAAAAACTTGATTCAGGTAGGCCCCACCAATTAGGCCCAAGGTAATAAATTGGGACTGAATGTTATCTGATTTGTTCAAATTTGACCTACTGAATCTTTGAGCATACTCAGCTAGTTCGATAGGAAAACGTAAAAAATTGGTAAAATTATATTGTTTATTCATCAAAGTTCATTATTTCACCTTGGAATATCAAATACAACCACTTCTACGTACACACCCGCCAGCTATGTGATAATTGTTGAAGGATTTTCCTTCAAACACCGTTCGGTTTATGTATTTTCGACCACAAACAAGGGAGATGAAGAGATTTTAGTCGAGGAGGTTTTGGTCGATTTTAGTCGATTCTAGTCTGATAATATCATGAAAAACGCTCTACAAGTCTGTTTCCGTACATTATATAAAAAATTTTAACCCCTTCCAAGTTATTGATGGAAAACCGATTTTCCGAGAGAATTTTCCCCACTTTCCACTTTCATCAAGAACTGCCTGTGTGTCAAAAATCATTACTATTGGATTTAGTGTCAGGTTAAAACCACTGGATCTTGTGCTAGGGAATTTAAATAAAATATTTTTGAAGAGGTCTAGTAATACTTTATAACCGACAAAAACGTATTGGATATTTTTTTTTTTTTCAGAGCAAATGTTCTACTGGACGTGCGAAACTGGATTCGCCAATTAACAAAATTATATTTTTTCAGAATTTGAACTTGCCAAAAGGACCAGTTCTTGGACTATTAGCAATTGTTATCGCATTTGTCATTTTATAACATTTATAATGTAATTGTTTATTTTGAAATGGAATTCTTTTTTTTTTTTAGATGGATGCTCCTCAACTGACTTTTACAGGGGCCAATGGACAACAGTTCACGGTTATACCAGCTTCAAATCTACAACAAGTAAGAGGTGCTACAGTGGGAAATCTAGGGAATTTAGGAAATATAATTCAAGTGCCTAATATTCAAGCAATACCAAATATACAAAATATACCAGGTGATTTTGCGAGTTTTTCCATACTAAATCAAATCAAAATTGAAAAACAAAAGTTCTTTAGTGTTTTTTGGCAGAATATCAGGCTTACTTCATCATGTTTGTGAAAAACAAGAGAAATTACACAGAACAAATGAATTCTGAATCTATTTATTCAATACAATGAACAAAAATAGCTAAAAAAAAACTGTTGAATGAAGGTAAAATTTGGTGATATGGCCAACAGTTATTATAGTTTCTTTAATGACTTCAATTCCTCAATTCTTCATTTTGATCATGTCACTAATAAGCTATAGTCAATCTTCATATTCCAATTAATAATTCAACTTTATTTCCAGGACTCGGTAATGTACAAGTGATAACTCAGCAAGCGCCTCAGATATCCGTGGGTCAGCACATTCAACAGGATCCCAACGACCCAAACAAATGGCAGGTGATTCCAAACGTTACTGCCACTGCGCAACAAGCCAACTCTGCTCCTCTCACTCCTACCATTATGGTGTCATCTTCGCCAACAGATAGTAATAATTCCTCAATGCAAAACGACCCTAATCAAGATGGATTGCAGAAGCAGAGGGTCAGGAGAGTGGCATGTACCTGTCCCAACTGTCAGGAAGGTAAGCAGTTTGAGTTTTCAGTATATTATTGTATCCAGAAATGCACTTTTCTTTTTGTAGTAGTATGTTTGAAACATTCTGATTGTGAAGAGGTAAATGTACAAGTTCATACAATATCTGTACGGCTTGTGTTGGTTTAATTTCAACACTGAAGTGCAAGGTATAGAGGTTTCGTCATCTTCCTCGCAAAATCTGCATTATTAGTCAATCCTGTTAGTATTCCTGCTAGTATTCTGACCTTGTTTTTGCTCTTGCTGGTGCAGTTATTTGATTCTTTGTTGCAGTTTCCCAGTAGGATCTTGGTCTGCCTCATTCCTTGTAATTCTATCCAGTATCAGGATAGTACTTCTTTTTCCAAGTTCATAAAGAAATGTGCTGGTACTTATTCTACAAGTCGCAAAAATGGCGTTTCTTCCCCTTTTTTGCCAGTACATCTACTATTTCATTGCCCTCCACTCCAGTGTGTCCTGGAACCCATAGGAAGGTAACTAGTTCATTTAGTTTCTCTGGGCAATCCCACACCATCTTGGAGTTGATTACATGGGATTTCAGAGCATTAATGGCTGTTTGGATATCTGACATGATTATAATCTCTTGTCTGCGAAACTTTCTTTCTATATTGATCTGGACGCATATTACGATGGCGTAGATTTCCGCTTGGAAAATGCTAGGAGATTTGCCTAGACTTTCGGAATATTTAGTTCCAGCTCCATGTACTCCTATTCCAGTTCTTTCTGTTGTTCTGGATCCATCTGTGCACCATTTAATGATACTTCTCTTGAGTCTTGGGATGGTGTCTTTGTCCCATTCACTTTTGCTAGTTAGTTTTGCAGTGAATTCTTTCACAAAGCTAATTTTTTTTGTCATCTCATCTTGGGGCATATCCTAGGTTTGGTGATTTGCTTATAAATACTGTCACTACTATGCATGTAAGGCTTAGGATTACCTCCATAGCGGCCGTTGGGCGCCTTCTTATGCATACACAGGCTAGTCTTTGATGAGTATAGACAGTTATGAATTACTAGTTATAAATATTTTATAATATATTTTGTTAATTCGGTTTTTATGTCTCCTGCGTATATTTTTCATATTTTGTGGAAAGATTCATATACATATTTTATTCTCTAATTATTAACTAGTCTCAGAGGTTGGCACTTTTCAACCACATGGTCAATGTTCTTTAGTTCTGAAAGAATTTTCAATTTTCTTCTCTGGACTTGAGGTTTCAGATCTATAACTTAGACAAAATAGGGATTATGCACATGCTCAGTGAATTCATATTTGGCTATGATGTACTAACTACTCCTCAACCATTTACACAGTTTTTCTTTATCACCATCCTGGAGATGTGGATTTCTGATTACAGCTATGTTTTTTATTATTGGTTAGTTCTTCTTGAAGAGATACTGATCTCAACAACTCCATGTGTATATAGAGGAAGAAATAATCTATTTGATAGACCAGTTTTTGACTTTTTGTAGATCAACTAGAATTTCTCCATTCTAGGTTCACAAAAAGTTTCTATTGGCTGCGATTAGTGTGATGTTTCTTAGTAATCTATTATGTGGTACATTATCCATTAATTAAACCATTCAAATTCTTTTTTTATTGTCTAAAAAAATTACATCTATAGACTAACCTCATTCCGCTAATTTGTTCACTAGTTTACTGATGTACATCACTACAAATCTGCTCTGCGTGCATCCATTTGTCTAGCATTCATACCTAAATAAGTGGTTGACGTAGTTTTGCTTAACAAATCTGTAAAAAACTGCCGAGATTTCGCATTTACATTAAATTCTTTTTTATGCATTATAGTACATATGTCTCAATTGTTTCAGGGGAGAGACACACTGACCGTAAAAAACAACACATTTGTCACATAGCGGGCTGCAACAAAGTATATGGTAAAACGAGCCATCTGAGGGCACATCTCCGATGGCACACAGGGGAGCGTCCTTTCGTATGCACGTGGTTGTTTTGTGGAAAGAGGTTCACAAGATCGGATGAGCTACAGAGGCATCGAAGGACGCACACAGGCGAGAAAAGGTTTCAATGTAATGAGTGTAATAAGAAATTTATGAGGTCAGATCACTTATCAAAGCATCTGAAGACACATCAGAAGCAGAGAATAACGGTAAGTGTGATATTGAATTCTTGTCATTCTACTATTGAATTTATGTATATGAGCAAAATACAGTCCTCTCATTCTAATTCCAATTTTGTGATCAACTGAGAATAAATACAAATCTGTAAGCAATTATACGAGCCCTTATTAGAATATTTTACTATCATCAAATGCTAAAAGAAGACCTCCGTTAATATAATATAGCCTGCGTAACAATTTCTTAGATAATTTTTTTTTGAATGCCCATAATGTTTCATTTACCATCAACCAGATCCATTATTTGATTTATGAATAAGCCAAAACGCATTTTTTTCTTATGGAAAATAAATATATATACAAACATTACAGCGACAAGATTTGACCGATGATCCAGATGAGGAAGACACATGGGAACAAGATCAGCCTGACCCCCAGCCCGAACCCCAATCTGATATGAAGCCAGTTTGGATCACAGACAGTAAAAACAATATCAAATATGCCATCACTCACGTGAATTATTCACAGGTAAGGTTTCATCTGATGTTTTAAGGGATTTTTATAAAAATTAATAAATTCATATAAAGAAGAAACTTCGGTAGACAATATGTTTTATTTTCTGCCTAAAATTTTTTTCACTATAAACTGAAGAAAATTAAAATATATATGAGTCTATGTTGTGACCCAATGATTTGGAAAGCATCGGCTACTATTTCATGATTTATAAAGTTACTGATTTCAAACTTTGTCAAATTATATCAAGATACAGCTCAACCAAGACAGCTTGGCCTCTGATATATGCAAACAATCAACTGTGGTACACAGATTGGCCACAGTTCTCCATCAAAAAGAAAGAGAAAGGTTGAGTATAGCATTCATCCAAATCTCAGGCCAAGATGTACCGGTTGAGCTCTAATTTTTTGTAAAAAATGAAATATTTTTGAACACAATTTCAATTCACAAATATCAGGTCATAACATCTGTGTTTTTTATTATAGGAAGCAGCTACATCAACACAATCTGCCTCTTCAGACTGTTCGAGTAATGAAGAAAAAATGATGATAACAATTAGTACGTCAGAACCCGATGACCTTATAATAGCTGACCCATTAGACAGCTGAGCACAATTGTACATAGTTAAGTCCTAAGATTGTTTGAAATTTAAAAATTTTATTTACTTGTTTGGTTAAGTTTGACTATTTATTGTAAGTTACAGCACTTGTACTTAAGTGCAATACATTTGTACAGTAATGAAAAGAATGATGAAATAACTGAAATATATATATTTTTGTAATTTGTGTTTTGTCTACACACAAAATATAATTCCACACACTAACGATTTAATGATGATCAATAGAATCCATACTTCACGAAAATTTTAGATGTCTTCAAACTAGTAATTTACGTAACAAGTCCGGAAAACACTGGTTTTTTGAACGAGTGGACAAGATTATAGGACGAGCGTAGCGAGATCTGGATTATTCCAGGTGAGTTTATCATCTAGTATTAGTGGCGCCAAAATTTTTATTTTATTTAAAATCAATAAGTAATAATTTCCGAATTGAAAATTAAATTTTCAAACAGTTGTGATTTAATCAAATAAACTGATCAGGTAATGATAGTTGTTAACGATTCAAGTTTTATGCCTTTTTCTACAAATCACCTACAGTGTGGGCCATTATGACAAACAACTGCCAAAAAAGAACTACTGCGCTGACTAATACCAGGACGGCTATTAAATTATTAAATCAAATTGTCGCAGACACTATTGCAAGTTGTAGACTACTATTCACAGATGAATACACTGGAGAGCACACGAAATTTATTTATTTATTAACGGCATTGCCTATTTTTTACAAAGTTTCAACAAAGTCACACGTATATGTACTTATAAATATAACTATAACAATCTACTAGAGTAAGAACAAAACAGCAATCACAATGTTTTCACAATCTTTTTAAATATTTCTAAGGATTAATCAAAAAGCTCTAAGTTTATTTGCACATGAACATTACCATCCATGAAGCTAAGTGACATACTCAGAATTTGAAATTTTCCGTTTCCTTTTTCCGAATTCGTAATTGAAAATGTTACTTTTTTCATGCCATTTGAAAACGTACTCCTACTTCCTAGCGCCTCTGACGGGTGTATTGGGTGTATGCATCGTTATCGTTACTTCACACAGTCCAACCTTTCACTGTTAGAGGGCTCTACTACAGAACTATATCCCAGGGCTCTCAATGGTTGTGTAATTTTTGCAAGAATTCCTTTCCACATCACTTCCCAATTGGCAATCCGCATGGACCAATCAAATCTATTATTTTAGTTGCGCCTGCGTGATAGCGTGATGTGCGATGTAATTTTACATTCGTTTGCGATTAATTTGACAGATTCCTTTGTTTGAAGTGCACTCAGCTACACTCGATTCGAAATGCGGTGTAAATTACACTACACCTTGATACAAACATTGCAAATTAATAAACCCACAAACGTCACTTGTCACTTCTCAGTTCTCACCACCGACATAACCTTTAAAGGTTATGTCGGTGGTTCTCACCTCAGAGTACATAACAACCTCTAGTTACAAGTTTAAACTCTAAACTGAAAACTGAAGTTTAACTGGAACCTATAAAACTGGCTACCGACCGGTTCTAATAACAAAGTGTACCACTATAGGCGTTTTCCATTTAGGAGTGTTAAGCACCGGGGCTTCTCATTCTAGACTTACTATTGGTAGATTTTGATAGACGTCAATTTTCAGCCAATGATTGAACTAGAATAAGAAGCCCTGGTGCAAAGAGTAGAGTAATAATAGTTTACCTTAATCTTTGCCTGGTGCTCTGGTGCATCAAACCCTTAAATGGAATAATGGAAAGCAGCTTATAACGTCTACCGTCACTGTCTGTGTTATTCAAATTTCCCAATAACTTTTAAATGGACGAATTTAATTTATATAAATCATTCAATGCATTGTTAGAAGATAATGAAGGTGCAATTAAATTGGATTTCGACAATTATGATATATATATATATATGTATATATAACTAAACACTGTGTTCTTACAGGGTGGATTTTGACCAAAAATGAAAATGGAAAAATCAAAATTGCTTCCTGTAAAGAGGATGAAAGTAATATTTATGAGAAAACTAGAGGTAGATATAATATTTGAAGACCTCAGTGAAAGAAGGTGCTAAGTCATTTTGGCATTAATTTTCAGGAGAAGGCTCTGGGTTCGGACTACTCACATTTCTTACCTGTTTATGGTTTACAAAAGTATTAATATCTCCTGATCGGAGACGTTCTTTCCCATTACAAATATGCCATGTTATTGTAATGGCAGCCAAAAGCTGATATGGAAATCATGATTAGAGGCAAAATGTGTTAACACGTTCTTTCCCTGAGGTCTTCATTTGTTTTCTGAGTAGGTATTGATTGAAAGTTTTATTCTGTGAAGGAAATTTGTTAGTTGGCATGTTTTTTCACAAGTAGAAGTAGCAATTTTCCTGTTTTCTAATTGAAAAAAAAAATCAACAAAATCTATATTTATGTAGGTTTTCTTGATTTAATCTTCTTTAATTTTAAAACTGAAAAATTAAAACGTTCTTGAAAGTTTATTTATTTAAACACGGGGTCTGCTTAATTCATTGGCAAAGACTTCAAAAGAACATCAAAAAAATGTACAGTACTTTTACTCAAATCACAGATATTAACTTAACTAAGCATGCTAGCAAAAAATGTAATGCATAACCCAAATACACTTATTTATATACATAATTCAATATCAAAAATATTGATGTTTTGTCTTGAAAGGAATAAATACTTTTGGGACTATGAAAATTGAAACATATATCAACATACAAGTTTACAGGGTAGCTGGTATATTATAAGAATAAATGATAAGAAATGAGGGAAAATGTACATTATGAATTAAGAATTTGTGCCATTCCATAACCAGAGTTGTTTGTTTCACAAGTGGACAAGTTACTTTAAATCCTTACTCATTGGATGTAGTTGAATTTATCTGCTTTTAATAATGCCATGTTGAAAATTATTAATCATGACTTTGTTTCTCTTTGCAGATTGGATTGTTGTCAAAGCTGACCAGACAAGGACTGATACCTTGCAACTTCCCAAACCAGATCTGTTCAAAATTGCCAACTTTTTCATTAGAGATTTGTTGAATGCAGAACAACAAGATGGTTATTTTTCATTCAGGAATATCCCCTATGTTAATGTGTTCATTTGTGGAACAGTAGTTTCTTTGTATGTGAGAAATAATAAGCATCATATGATAGGTAATTTAGTTTCTTGGGAAAAGCTGTTCATATCTTCAGGGTCTCTCACGATGAATCCACTAATTATATAAACACCCATATAGGGTGTTGATCAACTTTGAAAATATAACTAAAAACTAGATATCAGTGAAGATTTTGTTATGTTTTCAGTAACAATTTTTATTTAAAACAGTTTACTGAATATTATATTGACTAAATACTTACCTAATACTTGTATTGATGTTTCAACTTCACAAAAATATTCAAAGAATCACTATATGAGGATCTTTTTCTCCAGGTAAAACAAGAGAACATGGTTGCTCTCAAAATTATATTTTTCGAAAACAACTCAAATTTTAGCATTTTCGTTAAAATCTCAGTTAGCGAAGTAGCTCTTTTTCATTCTAGAATGTAAAAGACTTTTGTGTTCTAGAGCGTAAAAGACTTTTGCGACCTGTTTATTATTTATTACGTTGTTACCGTTACGATAGTCATGCAAACAATATCACCTAGATCGTTCATTTTGGTTCGAATACGAAATGGCAATTAACAATAAGATATATTTATTTATTAATTTTTCATTCTCGTATGAGTTTTAATGCAGTTTTCGAAAAAATATTGTTTACATCTCAAATGCGAAATACTTTTGCATTCGAGAAAGGAAGTTATTTTGCCGAGCTTCAGCGATGCAAAATAACCATTTGCGTTTCGCATTCTAGATATAAAAATATCTATTGTAGTCAAAACTGATGATGTGCACACCATGATATATTCAAGCCAAAGTTATGATTCATACTGATATGTAAATTTTAGTTGATGATGGCACCAGCAGTATAAAATGCATAATATCCCAAGAAGATCTTTCTATACTGAAACAAAACGAGGTGGCAGATTTTTCATTTGAGAAAGATAGAAGCAGTAAGATTTTGAAAGCAGCAGCTATGACAATAGTTTCTAAAAACTTCGTGGAACACTCTGTGCCAGAGTTTACTGACCTAGAATTGGGAAATATTGTAAGTTTTCGTAATACTTTTCTTTGAATTATTAATAATTTTTAGTGGTTCAGCTGATGTACCATATATTTTTGTTTCGTGTGCAATATATCTATTGTAGTGCCTGTTTTTTTTATAATGTCGGTTATAATCCATGGCCTAGGTCATGGTTTTTCTTCAAATACTGTAAATATTTATAATCCAATATTTTGTCATCTTTAACTAAAATGTGTATAGTATATTTCAAGAATAATGTAGACTAGATTCTCAGAAAATAAATGTATTTCTGAGAATTTACTCTCTGTTATTCTTGAAATAGAGTATAGTGTTTTTCACATAATAAATATTCTTGAATTTCAGGTCAAAATCATTGGAGCGATTGTTGAATATGATGGAAACAGGTACATATTCACAAAAAAAATTGTCAAAGAGCCAAAGGGGACAATTTCTCATTGCATAAACCTTGAGAATTCGATACATTTTTATACAGAAATGTTGAACTGAATTATTTTCATTCATTCAGAATCATTCGAAACATATAGACGTTAAGGATTTAGGTTTATTATTATTACGAAATTCAAAATTAAAATCAAAATTATCATCACTTGAGTTTCAAAATTGACTAGTTAAAGTCTAATGTAGGTTGAGAGGTCAATAATTTATTAGAGGTACCAAAAAAGTTTTGGTTATGAATAAATGAAATAAAATCATTTTGATTTACTTCTCATGATGATTTATTGAAAAAAATCGTCAATCACTGATAAATTAAGTATTATCAATTCTTGGCAGAAAAACTAATTTTAAAAATATAGTACAAACAATAATATCAACATTAATGTGATAATATTTACAAATAAAAGATTATAATATCTTAAACTATTATAACATATAATTTGCTGATTCTTTTTATACTTACATGTTATATTTTTATAAAATCTTACACTTAATTAATTTTTCCTACCCTGTATTGTGATATTTTACTGAATGATTTTTATTACGTGTTTCAACAACACTAAATAAAGTATTTTTTCATACTGTACAAGCATTAAAATCATTTAATAGGAATAAGTTATCTAAGATATTCCTAAGACTTTCCCTTTCGACAGCATTGGTATGGCCTTTGATGTGTCTTCCCCAACTTGTATTATGGTGGTGTATGATCCATCATAAGAGTAAGTTGGAGTCATTTTGACCGACGATTGGCCCAGGCACTTCGGTCTGGAGGCTTCTATCCTCTGCCCCGCTGCAATATGCAAATTCAGAGGAGAAAGGTTCAATATCATCCCCAGGCTGATCGTAGATGTGCTGGACATAGCACCAGGGTGACCCCAAACATGGCCAGTCTTTGTAAAATAGCCAGCTCCATACGTTATCGACGGCCTCACTATCGCTGAATATAGCTAAAGGAATTGTTTGGGTCTAAGACTCCAAGTTTTGCCAAAGGAGCGCCTGGCCATCATCAATGATGTCCTTGCCTTTGGCAGCACTCTTTCCAGATGTTTGTTCCAGGCGATCTTCGAGTCTAGTTAACCCCTCCTGACATCTGTAGGCTTTCAACATGTCTCTAGATTTCTCTTCCTCATGAAAGGAACGATCGTAATATTTTGTGGGTTGTAGACCTTGAGGTTTTCCCTCATACACCGTCTGTGAGGGCTGATTTCATCAGATCCATACGGTATATATACTTCTCATTAACCGTTATGATGATATCGTTAGCGTAGCACTTGGGCATACCCTCCTCTACGGTTCATGTCTTTAAGGAGACTTCCGTAATAATGAGGTTATTACTCCCGCCGAAGTCAGCTCTTGGGGGATGGGGTTGCCCTCATAGGGGAGATAGGCGGAGTTGACAATGGGTTCTACCTCCTTCTCCTCCAGTGAGAGCATCACCTTCACTGCTACCAAGTCTCTGAAACAAAAGTCGAGAAGAGGTATGTGCCTGATATTTTCTATCACATGAGATATACATGCACGTACCCTATCACCTTACCTCCTAGTCCATCCATAGGTATATAGATCTTTTCGGTCGTAATTCGACGAACTGAATCAGCCGTGGCTGCTTTACTTTGCAGTTTGTTTATCTGCAACATAGTCGCCATCATCTTCTTTGGTGGTTAGAAGGCTCCGAGTGAATCCTAACGTTTATTCGCTCCCGCCCCAGAAAAGAATCTGAAGATTAGAGGTTTTGAGTGATGGACACGATTAGTTTTCCCTTGGTTTCTCTCGTGTGTTCATCACCGTACACCCTCTAGTGTCAGACCAGCGTTCTGACATGATGGCGAGCCACTTGGCGGCGGGTTCTTTCAATGCTGTCTTGGAGACCCACATCAGAACCTTGCTAACCCTCAGTAGTTCCTTGGTTGGGGGTGTTGTAACTTTTCTTCAGCTGGTGATCGGGTATTCACCCTTATAGGTGAATTATTAATACCAGTCCCCCAGCTGAATCGTAAATTTATTTAAGCGGGCAAGTGCACGCGGTTGGTGCTTTCCCCGCTGCCAAAATGCGTTTTTGCATCACGAGACGGATTTTATCCGCCTCTTCTTTGGAAAGCATCTCTTCGGAGTGGTTTCGCTTCATGATGACTAGCTTATTGGTCTCCGTGCGCACATCCTCGTCTTCATTTTTCTCTACGGTGCGAAGCTTCTTTGCAGCGTCCCGCATCGTGGGCGGAGTGGAGGTGTTTGAGCAGGGTCTTTTGGTTGACCCCCTTTTCTCCTGACTGGACTTTGTCCCCGCTCTGACGTGGAGGGCTTCTTTGTTCTGGGATTAGATGTACCCGGACTCAATGGGGAGTAGTGAAGAAAGATCGGAACAGCAAGCAAATCTGGAGTAGCAATTGTTCTGATAACCACATTTTTCAAAGTAAGTATGCTGCCGCGAGAGAGTTACAATACATATCTTAATCTTAATAAGGCACGCACGATCCGCGATGGAGGTCAAGCGGATGTTAATTTATATAGGAATATATGGTAGACAACGCACTCTGGCATCCGCGCGGTTACGTGGATGCTAGTCCCAAAAGTCGCGCTGTTCCGCCTCTTAAACCTCAAAAGTCGCGTGAATTCCTTGTAATATTTCCATTTGAGCAGATGTCTACCTCCGAACCGCATGAGAAAAGCATACACAGGTAAGTGCCTTTTTCATGGCCCTCGGGATTAATCTTGATTTTCCGAAGTATACATAATGTTTAATTATGACTACTAGTTAAAAATAAATTGAGGATATTGTTTCAGCAATAATGAATAATCCTATTATTTTTCCCAGCTAATCTGTTCGAAAACAATGCACATCAAAGATAATATTTACCCTTTGAACTCTTGAAACCAGAAAAATAAAAGATAAGAGTTTGTATAATGAATATTTAGGAGGACTGACCATTTATAAACTGCAATAAGAAAGTGATATGTTAACAAAACCTACAGTGTGTCTTAGACTTTTCAAACGCGGTCTTAATATGAATGGAGTAAAAGTAGGAGTTCTCGGGGTGCCATTTGACAAAGGCCAACCCAGAGTAGGAGTGGCAAATGGACCGGATGCATTAAGAAAAGCCGGACTCATTGAACAACTTGCCAGCATTCGTAAGTAGTATACTAAAAATCTTTGAATTATTAAAACAATTGGAAAATAGATTGAATTTTAGTCGAAAAGGAAACCCTTTTTATCTGTTTTTGTTGTGACAGATATTTCACAATGGTCTCGGTGTCTCGGTTTTGATTATATGTAAATAAATGTAGGTTTTTTTTTATAGGGCGGAATTTTGATCACTCTTTTATAACTATTGAGGGTAAGCAATCAGACTACTAATGATATATAAAATTATACATACTGTAGGGTGTGCACTAGGTATTTGGAGAATTGAGGTAAATAAAGTTGAGAGTTTGTGAAAAACATTTTATTTCCGTGCCCACCCTGTATGCCTTTCGAACAAGATGAATATTTTCTATGATAGAATATGCTATGGACTATCATTGCGTACATGTTTCATGTCAATGTTATGTTTGCTTGGTGCACTTAACGAAACGATCTACAATCATTGTTTAAAGACTGCACAATGCTATAATAATTCTTGGAATATTCACAAATTTTCCAATTTCTTCAGTTTATTTCAAACAGTTTGAGTAATTTCCCAGTTTATTTTTTTGTTTTAGATGACAGTCTCAGCATCAAAGACTATGGGAATATTTCCTATAGGGTCATGGAGGAAATAGATGAAAATGTACCAAATATGAAGGAGTATGCTCATATAGCATCTTGTAATCAAAAATTGTCTACCCAGGTAGAGAAAATCATTAAAGATGAACGTATTTGTTTGACACTAGGTGGTGATCATGCCATAGGTAGGTTTATTTTTGTACGTGGAACTGAGCAGTGACGTACTATGAGCTCTCTTATGCTTACCTTAAAATTCATGAGAAAATTAGTCTTTCTTAAGATAACAAACCATTTATTTTTGAAATAACAAAGATGAGATTGTTTTTCAAAAATGTTTATAATGCTTTGATCAATACTTTCCAAAAAACTAAACTGTTATATTTAAGCTGTTGGAACTGTAGATGGTCATATCAAAGCAAAGAATGAAGAAATTTGTGTTTTGTGGATTGATGCTCATGCAGACTTGAATACGAACAAAACTTCTACTTCTGGAAATGTACATGGCATGCCGATGGCGCTTCTAGCTTCAGAACTTTCAGACTACTGGCCATACCTACCTGGTATGGATTGGCAAAAGCCTGTCATTTCAATTAGAAATGTGGCATACATTGGGTTGAGATCTGTCGATTCATATGAACGCCTGGTTATAGAGAAACTTGGCATCACAGCTTTTGGGATGGAAGATGTTGAAAACTATGGAATAACTAATGTTGTTAATATGGCGTTGGACAGAATAGATCCAGAAAAGAATAGATCGATTCACGTTAGTTACGATATTGATTCTCTTGATACTCTAGAAGCTCCAAGTACAGGAACGTCAGGTGAGAAAAATTCATATTAGAAAAAAGTTCAAAAGTTGTTGCATCTTACCAGTGCCAGGGTGGGTCAGACAACATCAAACAAGAAGAAATTTGAATGAACAAATTCACGCGCAAATCCATCTTGATAAAATTTCAACATTTATTTCCTCATCAAGCTCTCTTTTTTGTAATATACACAGAATTAGTGAAAAATATTGAAAAGATATAAGACCAATAAGCTGGGAGTCTAGGATAATTATTGGCACTCATTTGGACGAGCTTTTGTATGCCGATTTCTAAGGCAAACAATAATAATAAGAACCATTTATTTTCCTTGCAGTTCGAGGTGGCCTCACTCTGAGAGAAGGCATCCAAATGATGGAAATGGTGCACAACACAGGGCGTTTGGGAGCTATGGACTTAGTGGAAGTGAATCCCAGCATAGGAACACAACATGATGTCAAAAAAACCATTGACGCTGCCATTCACATCATTTTAGCTGCATTTGGCTACAGCAGAAAAGGACTGATGCCCAAAAATGTTACCTTACCAATACAAACATTTCCTCCAACTAGACAAATTATACAGTAATGAATTGTTATTACCCATCTATATTATTCATTAACTGTGTGGTTATACGTCTAATAACTGAATGTAACGTCTGTTAAATCGCAGATGATAAATGTCAATCTTTCCGAGGTATTAATGCATTTCTTTAAATATTTAGCGTATCAACTGTAAAGGCCTATATTTAGATGAAACAAAAGTTAGATTTACCTTCCTTCATAATTGTAACAAACGAAAAAATTACATTTGTAAAACCATGTCAGGATTGTTGTGTAACTGAGAAATTGTACTAGGAAAAATTTAAATTTAAAATCATCTGAAATCTCTCGAATCGTAGACTTTATGAATATCAGAATTTTGTTCATTTTTGTAACAGATAATAAAAAACGAAACTTACATAAAAGTATTTTTTTTTATTTGGAAACGTTGTACAGAACTAAACGTCGCCAAAATGTCTTCTTATTGGGATTGAATCCAATGAATGTGTTGTCAACTCTGGTGTCATGAATGTGATGTCAACTCTGGTGACCCACATGGCTCCGTTCTGGAACCTCTTTAATTCTTGTTGTATGTCAACGATTTCAATCAGTTGGACATCCAGGGTAAATTTACTATGTTTGCAGATGACACCACAATCATGATAAATCAATCACATTAGGGTAGCTGTAATAAGGATAAAAGAGTGGTGTGATGCAAATCTCCTATCATTCAATATCACCAAAACCCGACATCATATCATTCGGATGCACCATCAGAGAGGTTTCATTGGATAATGGAATAGTTAGCAATGCCGTGGAAAAGGAGTTTTTGGGATTATTTATTGATGAAGTCTGTATTAATTATTTCAATTTGGGGTTTTAGAAAATTAAACGTCAGCTTGCTTTTTGTCTTTATGTCATACATAGAAATATCTACTCATAAATTAGGCACAGCTTTAATTTTATAATTCGTATCATAAGCAAATATTTATTCTAAAAAACAGAATACTCTTATCAAATAAAACAACAAAAATATGTACAAAATTCACATCTCTCAAATTATTCACTTGGGCCCTAGCATCTCTGCAGGTTTAACCCACTGATTAAACTGTTCTTCAGTAAGATATCCCAATTTGATAGCAGTTTCTTTCAATGTGGATTTTTCTTTGTGTGCAGTCTTTGCTATCTTCGCGGCTTTATCATATCCAATATGGGGATTTAGAGCAGTCACTAACATGAGACTGTCGTGAAGCAGTTGGTCGATCCTTTCAGTATTGGCTACGATGCCATCAACACAGTTCGTTGTGAAGGCCTTTGTACTATCACCGACCAATCTGATTGATCTGAGAACATTTGCTACTATCAGTGGTTTGAAAACGTTGAGTTCAAAGTGACCATTTGATCCGCCGATTGTTACAGCAACATGATTGCCCATCACCTGTGCTGCCACCATGGTGATTGCCTCGCATTGGGTGGGATTTACCTTTCCGGGCATGATAGAACTTCCAGGTTCGTTTTCAGGAAGAGACAATTCGCCCAATCCACATCTTGGTCCAGAAGCTAAAAACCTGCAAAAATAGTAAGAAAACAGGTAACATACATTTTCAACTGTTGATTAGTTCAAACTTTTTTGAAATAGAATATATATATGTGATAAATTTATTTTTTGAGATTTTTTGTCTGATTTGAGTTTAGAAGATTACTAACCTGATGTCATTGGCAATTTTCATTAAAGAACATGCAACAACATTAAGGGCTCCAGAAACTTCGACCAAAGCGTCATGCGCAGCCAGTGCCTCAAATTTATTTGGAGCTGATGTGAATGGTAATCCAGTTAACTCGGAAATCTTGGCAGCACACTTTTCTGCAAAACCCTTCCGTGTATTCAAACCAGTTCCAACAGCTGTACCACCTAACGCCAGCATATATAATCTAAACAAATTAATCATAATGTATTTAGGTAACAGAATAATCAGTGTGCAACAATCAAAATAATAAATTTTTTTGTTTGCTAAACAGAAATAAAAATATATACAACATACTGAAGAAGTGATTTGAATCATTCATCAAATGAAAGGATTGTGAAGGTACAACTTATACTAGAAAACTCATTCTGACGCAGAGATACCCAAAAAACAAATGTTACTGCTGTGCTTACTCTCATAGGTACAAATCATACCCATGACTAGCTGTCGCTCGAAAACTACTCATAGGATTGAACTGGGCCCATGGAAACTTTTGATCAGGATAATGAAGAATACACGAAGACCCAGAAGACCGGTGCACAGTGTCCTTTAATTAACAAAAATTTCTTCTGTAATTTTTGTTTCTCAAGATTTCCACATCAAATGACATTTGATAGTCCTAAAACAATCCGGGATCTGTTCCGACAAGGGTTTGTGCTGGATTCCGTCAAAAAACAGTTTCAATCAGACGCATGCTCAATTAAAAGTCATGGCTGAGTTTCTTAGCACTTTACCAAATGGCCAAATACAGAAAATATGAGGCTGAAAGGCTCTAGTTGGAATGAAGTTTATAAAAAAAAACTTATCTTTATCTTTAGAGCCAGGCTCTTGAATATAAGTTAAATTTCCACTAGCAACACTCAACAACTTAAAATTTTTAAAGAATATCTAAATGATTCTTACATTTTGACATTTTAAAGGTTGTCTTTTATAGTAGAACTGAAAAAACTATTTATGAAAATGTTCATGGTTTATAAACATCTTGTTCTTCGGTGTTTGCATTTCTGTATAACAATTGAATTTTTTTCACAAGGGAATGACTAAACATTAGTATTCATTTTAAGAAATTCATTAGTTTGGGATGGAACTGACCTTGGTAAAGTAGCCTTAATTCTGTCAATACCAAACTGCATTTGTTGTACATATCCACTGAACTCTTGTCCTAGGGTCAGAGGTACTGCATCCTGAGTGTGAGTTCGGCCAATTTTAATTATATCAGCAAATTCTTTAGCTTTCTTGTCAAGTGCTTCAGCCAACATAGTCATACCTGGTATTAACGTATGTTCTATTTCCATAGCAACGGCTATATGCATCGCAGTGGGGAATGTATCGTTGCTGCTCTGGCTTTTGTTTACATGGTCATTGGGGTGAACAGGTTCTTTTGAGCCCAATTTGCCTCCAAGTAGTTCTGGATTAATACAGGAAAATAAAATATGAAACTATATTCTATATTTCCCAAATTATGATAATACAACTTTGTTCAGAATTGGGTCTTGAAATAATTTAAATAAAAAATTTGTGTGTAATGTTTGAGATGAGTTTGTGTATGAATAAAAATAATAAATGTTATAGGAGGTTTATAATTCAAAAGGCATTGACCAAGGTCCTACTGCCTATTTTCTGCGAATTTTACAACAAAAACAAATTAAATTACTTGTAATTGAAAAAGCTAGGTTGCTTTCAGGATTTGTTTTGATATTTTAATTATGTTAATTACATCTTCACAAATGTTGTTACTTCCTTGCATTATAAATATTAAGAACTAATCTTAATAAGTTGTAAGTTTAGTACCAGTTACTTGAAAATGGCAGTAAAAAATTAGCCACTACCAAGACTGTGGAAATTAGACTTGAGTTTTAATTTTCTTTATTCTTGAAATGTTTATGGAAGTTTTTATGTAATCACTAATTATAACTATTTTTTAGATTTAGTAAAAGTAATAGTTAGAGAAAACAAGAATTTTCTTGGATTGAGCACTAAAAACCAAAATAAAAATTCTACAAACCTATTGCTCGATTGCTTATAACTTCATTTGTGTTCATGTTGGTTTGTGTTCCAGAGCCAGTTTGCCATATAACAAGAGGAAAATGGTCACAGTACAGCTTTCCTGAAATGACTTCATCAGCTGCTTTAGAAATGGCATCAGCAATTTTAGGGTCGAGACCATATTCTTTGTTAACAATGGCAGCTGCCTTCTTTAAAATCCCCATTGCTGTTATTACAGGATACTGAAAGAAAATTGCGATTTTTTTAAGCAACTAATAGAACTTTATGGACAGTGAACAGTGTGTAAACAATTATTTGAAAAACTATATTTATATGAGTATTACTAATTACTAACAATGTGAATACATCAGGTGATGGTTTTACTGCAGATTGTATATTTTGTTATTACGAATCTCCCAGGTTTTCGGAGAAAACCCCTCAAAAGCAGAGCTTGTGCTAGCAAGGGAGATCCAGGACCTACAGCTTAAAAAGTGTGAATCAAACCACTTTAGCTCCATGATGGCGGTGGGGATCGAACCCAGATAATATATAGTATTATTTTTCTTGAAAGCATTGAGACAAAAGACAAATACGAATATAATTACCGGCATTCTTTCAAATTCACCTCCAATGGGAAAATTGATTGTTGATCTAACTGTCTGTGCCCCATAGTACCTATCTGATGGAACTTTCAATTCTCCAAAAGTATCCTTTTCGACTCTGTAATCAGCCTGAGGACAAGCAGAACAATAAAAATACATAGAAAAAAATATCAAAACAATAGAAGTCAATAATAAAAATTGATGACATAATCCACTTACCATGGTTACAATTTGAGGAGAGAAAGATTTGTTATATGTTTTCAAAACGGAATTAAAACCAGCACTCAGGCGACTATGGCCTCTATAAAGTCTCGATAAAGCCATTATTTGCTATTTAATTACTATCACGTCCTTGAACTCGAGCACAATTCAGATAAAAAAGTTTAATGAATCTCGGAAACTGAGATCGGTGATATCTGGATCTCTTTACAAACTTCAAAACCAGTTTCTAGTGTTTCTACACTAGACACTAGCGACAGCCCGGATATTTTGGCTGGCGAGCATATTGACAGTATCATAACCTCCAAATTGACAGCTTCTTTGGTCTGATTTCTCATATGAGGTCTGTGGATATCTCATAACACATAAAAAAGTAATTTTTCTAACTAGACGCTCGTGTTTCTACTTTCTAGTTGAGTTGTGTTCCGTTAATCGACTATGGTCGTACAGACAGCTAGCTGCGAGTTTGACATATGTCAGATTTGAGCAATTATAAAAAACAATACAATTCAAAATATATTGCAACTTGAGTCCAAGTCAATGGTCTATACGGTAGATATAAATCCGCATTCTATCTCTATTCAAATTACCTGTGCAAGTGAGAGAGCGCGCGTCACTTGTAGAACAAGAATAAATCCTATTGGTCAAAATTTCCCGGTGAAAATCATCGACATTTGACAGCTGACATACCGTATCCCGGTGATCGCAAACGACGCAAACACTTTTTGCCAACACCAATTGGGCTAGTTCAATTCATCGGTGGATCCATCGATGAATTTAAAAACTTGCCCATTTGAAAACTGCATATAAGCATAAAATGGGAGTGTTCAGGCAAGCACTAAGCACAACGCTCTGATGAAAACACCCAATTTCACTCTCAGAATAAAATTAACCCTGTGCCATGAAAATATCCGAATATTCCTTACTCCTCCCCCATTCATGAATGAGCACAAATTTGGATGGCTGTGCATTAATTAACGTAAATCAAATACCATAGCAATGGTGAACCCAATCAAGTGTTGAGGTATTAAGTAAATTCCAAAGGACCCCGCACATTTTCTATGTAAAATGGGTTAAATTTTCTATGTGAAATGGCTTTCTGATGATTTTGCTGAAATTCTGAAAAGTTTTAGATCCTGGCATCTTTATTACGTGGTCTTATTCACAGATCGATCCAAAGAACAGCTCTGGAGCTACAAGGAATCAAAAATTCGATTTTTGGAATTTTGGATATCAAGCATCCATATGATTTTTGTTCTCCAATTCGAAACTGAACTGATCACATCAAAGTTGTAGCTCATGAGTCCCTTCATTTGATTGAAAAATAATATCTCGCACAGGGTGTTGCATTACATTATATTATTATTATTATATTATATCATGGCAACACAATAATGTGGTTATTTAATTTTTTCCATCTCAAACTGGAATCGCAATATATTCAGTTTCTTAGATATGGAAAATCTGTCAAGTTTGGTTTTTCCATGCCCTAAAATTCACATTAGGATTTTTTAAACTTTTTTTTCTGATAAGTGCAGAAACCACATAGATGATACCTGTTCTTTGTGGACTTCAAATCTCATGGAAGAAACAATGAGATTCAGAAACTTTGGAACAAAATAATGAATTACGAATAACTCGATGAATGTTTCTAGTATACGATATAAAACGGGTGAATTCGGCGATTTTTTATAACCCTTCATCAGAAAAATCCAATCACAATACAGAGCTAATTACTTTGATTATTAATTATTTTTATCCTTTATATTACTTCTCATATTGGTGTTTTAAACTGACGTTTTTCACATTGACAGCTGAAGAATTTTACATTTGGTTTCCAGGGAATATACTGGAGCTTTATCCCAACACCAAACAGCTTTTTTCAACACCTTGACACGTGTTTCAATCATCAAGTGATTGAGGTGTTAAAAATAGCGGTTTGGTGTTGGGTTAAAACTCCATTACATTCATTACTACACCAAAGGTTACAAATAATGCAGTGCAAGTTTAGTTTCCAATGTCAAAAAGTATACTCTGAATAATCTAGCAAACAATTATTAAAAAAATCTTGCATTTTTTACTTTGCCTTCTTTCTGTATCACTAAAATTTTAAAAATACCGTAGTTCAATTCATTCTCTCAGTGCAAAAATTAACTGAATTTCCACTTTTAGCACCCAAGTATTAAGACAAAATGCATATCATTCAACAATTTTTTTTCTTGAAACTTTGATGAGATAGAAATATTTATTCTATGTAAAAGTCCAAGATAGTGGGTTTTTCATGGGTCAAAGTATCATTCAATTGATAAATCTCCAAAATTAAAACTTTTTTTTTTCACAATTTTCCATAACTGACTCATGACATAAGTACATGGCACAACACTGGCGCACCCAGGGGGTGGGCTTCGGGGCTCGAGCCCCCCCAAGACAAAGTGTCAGAAAAATATTTTTCACAAATATTAGTGTCGTTTGTTAACAGAGTAATAATCAGGTATGCCTAATTCTTTAAAAATTCCTGTCAAAATTTCCAATCCTGGCACAATTTACTGGCACACCATGAAAATACTGGCAAATTGGCAACACTGGTTCTATATGAGCACATATCCGCTAACGCCGCTAACCCTAATGCGAAGAACATTCATATATTTTACTATTTTCGTATTTTCATTGGCTTCTATGAGCCCTCCCCCAAGAGTGCACCAGTGTGGCACAAATCTATAGTAATTGGGATCATTTTTACAATAAAATGTATTAATATTTTACTGACAAGTCTCAAGTCTATGCCATTTTTTATAGGTTTCCAAATTTTTCAAATTTCAAATTAGAACTGACAATGAAAAAAGGAAACTCTCACCTCTGAAATTGAATGTTTCAATATAAAAAATAAATTATTGATTATGCCTACAACACACACTAAAAAAATTGGTTCAACAGGAAAATCTGTTGTATATCCAAAGACTTGTGAATATGAGATGTGTCAATATATCATATAAAATATCTAATGAATACATAGCAGCTTTATCCAGATCTAAAAATATGAATGAAAAGCTAAGGCAACATTACTTTAAAATAATCTATATTATTTTACTCTATCTAGAAAATAAGTCAAATGAAGTATCCACAATATATAACATTATAAATAACATTGGTATACTGAGTACATCATGTAGTTGCCATAATTTAGTAAAAAAAAAGGTGGAATAGAAAAGACTATGAATTGGAACTCACTTTTCTTCAATGTAAATTTCATATTACAATATCCTTATTCAGAAAGAAGCGCAGAACAACATACATATTTGTAATAAAATAATTATCCTATTGATGTGCACACTGTATACCTGGTCCATGCATTTGATCTTCATCATCACTAGCATAAGCTTCTCCACGGCCAGAATGAGAACTTCTATCGTTAGGGTCAAAGTCCAACAAATCTACTTCTTCAACATTTTCACCTATGGGCATTGAGAACACAGGTCGTGGGGGTAGCAAGGTTTCTAAGATGTTCAAATTAGCTTCAGTTGTGAAATGATTTACAGGAAATTTTATATCAAACGCAATGTACAAGTTTCCCTTTTCAAAAGGGTTTTTGTAACGAGGCATACCTTCACCAATTACTGCCTTGACGTCTCCTGGCTTGACAATGTTTCCAGCAAGTTGTTTGATTAAAATATCACGTCCATCTAAATGTTGTAAAACAAAAGAAAATCCACACAATGCTTCGGTAAGAGAAATTGAATATTTCATGTGCAAATCATCACCATTCCTTTCAAATTTTTCATGTGGTTTCTGCTGCAAAATAATCACCACATCTCCAGATTCAACATCAGGTTGTTGATCTCCTTCACCACGGAAGTATATCTTCTGGTTTTCTTTCATTCCCTTATCAACGTGAACCTCAAGAATTTTGGTTTCATTGCAAACTTTCTTTCCCCTGCAGGTAGGGCATCGATCTTTTTCCTTTATTATCTCACAGTCCCCTTGACATTCAGGACATTGAACTTGTGTTTGTTGTGCCATTCCAGGAGCTATGTGACGATATGATACTTTGAAACCACAACCATTACAGTTTCGGCATTTTTCAGTGTGACCACTTTTACTACCTTTTCCAGAACACATAGCACAAATTACGTTTTTACTGAGTTGCAGCTTGGAAGTTTTTCCACTGTACATATCTTCTAATGTTACCTTCAAAGGATGAATGGTATCCTCACCTCGTCGTTGCCGTCTATGCATACCTCCTCCTCCACCAAATCCCCCGAAACCTCCAAATAAATTTCCTCCGAATAGATGTGAGAGTAAATCATCTCCACCGTGTCCGTCATGTACTCCGTCTTGTAGGCCCTTAAGACCAAAACGATCATAAGTGGCCCTTTTTTTAGGATCAGATAATACTTCATAGGCATAGCTTATTTCTTTGAACTTATCACCTGCCTCAGGATTTTTATCTGGATGAAATTCTTTGGCTAATTTTCTGTATTGCTAAAAAAAATGCGTAAATGTGACAAAGAGTAATCAGACTTCAATCAACATCGGCCTTGTGAAAAATGTTTGTCATCAGACCTAACATCCACATTAAGAGATGCAAGAGCGATATTAATCGGAATTTTTAAAACACCAGGAATTAATCAACATTAACTTACCTTTTTTATTTCATTATCTGATGCGGTTCTACTCACACCTATAATATCGTAAAGTTTGTTGTCTGCCATCTTTCTAAACAAGGAATAGAAGGAATGAAGAGTGACTGAATTCACAGAATCCAAAGTCACGGAACAAAATCTGTATCGATGCCAGTGTTACCACAAACTATTGAAAAGTAATAGTAGCAGGGGGATTAAAAAAATTGTAGTAGAGCTTCGCCGCCGCAGGCCACAACTTGTTAACGAATAATAAATTAGAGGCCCATGAAAAGACTAGAAAGTACTAAAGTAGAGACACAGATCACAGACCTTGAACATAGAAAGCCCAATATCTTTGTAGTAGAAACATAGACCTCATAATGAGGTCTGTGAGTAGAAATTACTTATTTGAAGTAAAGAGTGAAATAAATGCCTTGGGAATGAATTTTTTTCCGAATAGAGTGATTGTGGCAGCACTGACAAAATAGAAACGCCAAATAATGCGCGCTCTATGAGGTTTCCGTTATTCCGTTTACTGTAAAATTCTACATTTCATCGTATAAGGGAGATAACATTATAGTTGATTTCATAGGAGAGACAGAAACATAACTTCAATAGAGACTCATCACACGGCATACGTTAATTTTAGCGTACGCTGTATTTGTATGCCAGAAAATTTGATAGTTTGCATACGCTTTTAAAAAATAGGGAGTTAAAGTGTAGAATCATGAACGTAAACGGAACATACAAATTGACAGCTACACGCCTACGCATGACTCATGCGTAGTTTTGTATTCTTTGCGTTAGCGCTCGTGGATGGATTAACGTACACGTAAAAAATATACGCACGATAATCGATAGACTACCGGATGATTTTTTTTGACAAATATCAATAAAAAATAGATTAGAAGTTTAAATATTAATTAGAATAAGAATAATCAGAGAGGCGGTCCAAATAGCACAGTCATAAAATTCACATATTATAGGAAAGTTATTGCATATCATTTGGGCTATACGGTATGCCTTAGAAAACATTTTTAAGGTATAACGTCGTACGTTAGCTCTAAAAACCCCCCATACACGCTCAAGCCTGCTCGGCTCGAAGAAATACAAGCGTCTAGCGACAGCCCGGATATTTTGCTGGCGAGCATATTGACAGTATCATATAACCTCCAAAAAAAAAGCAATTTTTCATAGTGTTCAACAATTCTGCCTTCCTTAAAACCCGTAAATCGCAATTTTTCACATTTTTTTCAACCATTCAGCCTTCTTTAAAAATGGGAAAAATGTGATTTACGGGTTTTGAGGAAGGCAGAATTGTTGAAAACTGAAAAATTACTTTTTTATGTGTTTTTGAGAAATCAGACCAAGGAAGCTGCCAATTTGGAAGTTATGATACTCTAGCATAATATGCTCGCCAGCCAAAATATCCGGGCTGTCGCTAGACGCTAGTGAAGAAATCACTTCGAACCCAACTTCGAACAGAGCAGGCTCGACGGTTTCCACACATGTTCGTACCGAACATGCTAACTTGGGTTAAAAATTTGAATCGCGAGCCTAACTGCTGTCTCAACGATAACAAATTGATGCACACTTTCGCTCAACACTACCAGAAACCAATGCAATTCACCAACATGCTCGTGAAATCATCATACATGTACCAACATGTTCGACGCTCGGTTCGTGTTGGTAGGGATCGGCAAGCCGCACACCGAGCAGAGCATTCCAACTACCAACCAGGTTGGTCGGTCTCACTCACCTTCACGTTCACGCATGTTCGCCGAATCGCCGAGCCAGTTTCCAACTACTTTCACCAACATGCTCGTCCAACATGTGCGGGTGTTTATGGGGTGTTTAAGGAATAAGGATAAGCTTTAAACCTTATACGTTACACATGGTGTTCTTTGCAATTTTACTGTTCCGTGATAAGTTCAATCATCAGAATCAGAGATTATCAAAATTATTCTGCGAGGAGGTGTAGGTGTGAGTTGATCTAAAGATAAAATTGAAATAACGTGTATTAAAGTGATGCCAGTTTATTTTTGATATTAATATAGCAAATCTGATGATACTTGGCATGACACTCTACTAAGCAACATAGCGCTAAGGTATAATGTATAAGGGTGAACATTCTGCAAGTTTGCAATAACTCTCTAATGACTTCTTAAACCGACTTTAAAATCACGTAGGTATTTGCGTTATTTTACAACTTTAAAGTTAATGTACATTTTGTAACATTTAGGGGTCGCTATGATGTCATAGCGTGGATATTACTCGCATACAATCAATAATTCTCTAGAAAATGTTGTTATGTGGTTTTTATGTAATTGAATTATATACACGAATAGTCAACCTTGAGGTTATCAATTTTTTTCGCGATATCGGGCCCCAGGACTATACATTATTGTTTTGAGTTGGAAATAAGTTCTAACTCGTACATGTGAACGTTCCAACTTAAAACAATGTATTTGTTATATGCCAAAAATAGGCAGCCGAAACGTCCGGGCTAACGGCGTTATTGGTGATAGCGACTGTAAAATGGAAACTCATATTATATTATTATTTGTTTGTGATCAAAACACGTAATTGTCCATCGGACATAAATATTGCACTAAGGCGAATGTTGACGTTGTTGTACATTACTAGTTATTTATGCAACAAGTGCAAAAAGTAAGTGTTCATCAACGTGTTGTCCAACGGCCTAACGGCCTCGTCGGACAATTTCACGTCGAGTGCAATAAACAATTTTTGCACGAGTTGCATACAATATTTTTTCTACGTTCATGCAAAAAGAAAAAAATGGTTCATTAAGATTCGGCACTAGGTGTAGGAAAATGAAAAGCATAACTCATTTTAAAACTTTCAATTCTGTAATTGTCAGAAATAATTTTTGACTGACGTTTCTATAACCACAGTTGCATTATGAAAATAAAAATCATAGTAGCCGTGAGCGCGTATGTTATCAGGAGGTGTGGTCATAGTACAGACAGTTTGATCTATGCAGGTAGACGGTTCAGAACAAAGCGGATCAGATCTGATTATGGAGTATTTCTCGGGAAACCAATGTTTGTTCTGCAGAATATCTGCTAAATATGTAGTGGGTTTGAATGTTTATGTTTGTCATGATGACAGCACGTTGAAGTAGAATGACAGATGAGTGCAATAAAAACTTAATTGCACTAGTGCAATAAAGAATTTATATTATAGCGTGTTAATGTTAATACTACACAAGCGATGGCTAAAACTGCAATCCCTCGTGAAACCAATGATAATATCCGATGAACGACAAAAGCAACAAAACAGGTAAGTCAAGAAAACGTTCTAGAAGCAGCCAATAAACACGTCTATTACAGTGGAATACTCTAGAACCAACCAATCACATATAAATACCGGAATTGGCGCCATAGTTCAATTCAACGCTTAAAGTTGGCGCGTTTTGGTGAGTAGTTTGAATTTGAATACCAAATAAAAGTGCTAGATAACTATCAATTACGAATACCAAATATTATTCTTTGTGAAGTGCTACAGTTGAAAAGTGATAATATTTATTGCAATAATGTCTTTATTGCCATTTCTGTTCGATGATCCTTGGAGGACGCCTGGATGGAGAAGAAATTGGGACTTGGTCGACGATGATTTCTTCGATCCCACATTTTCAAGAGCTCTGCCACGCTTACCAGATTATTTTAGGAACTTAATCGCAGTTCTCCAAGACACTGATGGATCTTCAGTAAAATACGATAAGGACAAATTCCACGCAAATTTCGATGTTCAGCATTTCAAACCAAACGAAATATCTGTGACAGTCGATGGAGATCGAACTGTAAGAGTAGAGGGAAAACATGAAGAGAAACGAGACGAGCACGGCCATATCTATAGACATTTCGTGAGAAAATATGTTCTCCCCGAGAACTGCGACTTGAGAAGGGTGGAATCAAAATTGTCCAGTGATGGAGTACTCACCGTTAGTGTTCCCAGAACAGGTGATAAGACAGAGCAGAGCAAGGAAATCCCCATTAGTCATACTGGAAAACCCGCAAAATGTTTGAAAGACAACAAATGTAAATTGTAAAGTTTTTAAAAATCCAATTATTAATTTTTGAGCTACGCAGACTGATTTATTTGGTGATTTTAACA